>CM076569.1:976766600-977087101 GCA_034641835.2 Pinus albicaulis
TGACTAAGGAAAATACAACACCTTAGAATACTCAGGAACCCACTCAAGGAAAGCAATAAAAAGAGACATCAAAATTTATATAGGATGACGCATTAGGGAAGACTCGGGTAGTGGACAAAGGAAAAGACTCAATTATGGATCATTTCCATGCTCCATGCAACTTCAAAAAAAAATCTTGGGGATATCATCTAATCCCCAAGCCATTTGATGAGGTGGAAGATTTGTATCCAACTTCCTATGATCATACAATATAATTTGTTATTAATCGGACACAAAAGAAATGTAAATTCAGCATAGACAATCATGTGATATGCACCTCTAAATAAACTTTATCCAATGCTAAAAGAAATAATGTGAGTGATTTTTTGTATATAGTAGTAGTCATATCACATGATACTTCTAATAGAGCTAGATAAGAAGAAACAAAGATGGAGGATACGAAAAAGGAATTAGGATCCCTTAAGCATCACGTACAATTTTATAACGCATCCATAGAGGTTGTGTATAGTTTTGTAAGTGATTTGTTGGAAAAGAATGCTAGGCATGAGTATGTAGAGGGCAAAATTTGTATAAGATATCATAATTTTGGGGAGATATGTAGAGTTTCTTGTAGCACGTCAAGAAGTTCCCAAATGGGTGAGAAGGGGGACAAGTCTCAAGGCTAGATTGAATACATAAAGGAAAACAAAAATTCCTAAGGTGAGGAGGATGATGGCATCCAAATTTAAACCAATGATATCATAGCAAGGATGCAATGAGATACCCCACACTAGGTGACTTTAGGCATTGATCCAAAGGTTTATATGGAGGAGAAATGGTATTCCTACTAAAAATATTTTGAAAATATCAATTAGGTGGTGGTTGATATCTAGCTACCTAGTTTCAAGTCATCAAAGGATTTCCATTAGTTGAATAAATTACGTCAGAATTTTTCAGTTACATAAAAACATGAAGCTAGTGTAAGATGAATATTTACAAAGGAACATGGGCACTTGTAGATGTTTTCAGTCACTAAAGTCAAGACATTCAATAGACTAGAGATCCCATTTACGAAAATAGAAAAATATACTCAACACTTCAAAGAAAGAAAGTAAACCCATTGTTATCTAATGGATTGACCCACATGCATTTGAAAAATTATTTGCATAATGAACCACCTATGAAAGTGAGGATGCAAAAACTAAGAAACCTATTCCATTGAAATCATCTTGGCATGCAAGTTTTATTTTAACTTGTTCAACTTTTCCTTATTCCAAAATTACTACTTTTAGTCATTGAAATCTCAACAAATAGAAGCATTGACTTATTGTATAAGGTAATGGATGTAGATTAAATATTTTTCTATTATAGTAAAGAACTATATTGAAGTATAATTTAGGATCTCTTTAGGAGCCAAGACGATTTACAATGTTCTTGTGCAATTCTTTTTAGTATTGTGGATTATTTTGAAAGCAACTTGATGTCTCCAGTGTTTCTACTAAGATATTAAAATGAAATTACGATCATTATCTATGCTTGATTGAACTTCTAAAATATTCAATAAATAATTTTTGGCATCAATAGTTGACATATTATATAATTACTTCAATGTGTCTCATGTTTAACTTATTTTTATTTGTTGTTATAAAAAATTTCCTAAATATTATATGATTGTAACCTCTAATGTATAATTACTTATTTTTTTGAACCTATTGATGGTTCTGGAAATCTGTCAACCAAGGGGATATCCCCAGGAAAAAGTCCCAATTAGCCCTCATACTGTTTGAATTAGGAACCCCAACCAGAAATATGGTCAATTGTCATTACTCTTAGGAATATTCCTTGGGTACAATTATTAACATAAGAGATTAGACAAACAATCTTTGAAACAAGAAAGTAAGTTGACTTTATGAGGCATATAATTGCAATGCATATATGGTAATTTCACTGAAGGTAAAAGAGAGTGTGTGCCTCTAGGAGAAAAGTAATAGTTGAAGCCAACAAACTTAAAATCAAAGAGACAAGAAAACAATTACAACTATGAACAAGTGGCAATTATTCTCATGGCGAGAGAAATGAAGAGAATAGTGAATGCAAGTCAAAATTTGGTTGTGTTAATGTTCAAGCATAGTGATGTTTTGAATGGGACTTTTCAAGAAGATGCATCAAATGAACAAGATGATTTCATTGAAGTTTCTAATGTTTGTAATAATATGTTTCATGGCTCTATCATTTTGCCTTTGAAAATAGGTAAACAAGATGTGAAAGATTTGCAACAGTCCACATCAATGTTGAACAGTGATGGAAACAAGATGCCAGTGTTGAATGGTGCAAAAATAAAAGAACAAGAGCCAAATAAAGATGACAAAGAAGGCATAGGTTCCACAAGTACTTATTTTTGGTTTAAAAATGGTACATGGAAATGGAAAAAACACTTAGCCAAAGTTCAACGCAAGTACAAAGAAAGACAAGCTAAAAAATCGCCATGTCGACAATGTTCGAGGTAAGAAAGTTTTCAACTTATTCAAGTTTCCTTTGATTTGTGACCAAGGTGGGAAAAATTTTGTTTCTTAAAGGACAACTTATTGTTCTCTAAATTCTAGGATATTTCAATGATGTTGTCTACAACAGCAAGACAAGGTCTCCATGATCAAGGAAAAATATTAGTTTTTATGAGAAGCTTAAATTGTTGAATTTAGGAAAATTCCAGCGGATTGAGACTGGAAGGGTGAGGGAATTGTACCCTCATCCACATGTTCATTAATGGAAGAGCTTTTGGGTTCCAAAATATTCCAGTGGGAAGGAATGATCAAGTGCTCAGAATTATTCTCAAAAATAAAGTTATCATAATGACATGAAACCTGAACGACCGCGTAGTGTTCATCGTTCTGAATCGGGCGCAACTCGTTTCGCACAAAATGAACTTCGTATGGCTTAAAAAATGTGTTTTGTATGTTTTCCTAAATAGGTAAATTTGGAAAAAAATTATGCAAATAAGGAGCCTAGTCAACATTCCATACTGTTGACATGGCATGTTGACTAGGAAGGTCAATGGTCTAGTCAACCCATCTCTTCAGCAAATCTCGCGCTGCCAAGTGGTAAGGTTTTGTTGGTGCATATTGGTGGGTGTTGGCAGGTTTTTATTGGTTTTTGGGAGGCAAATGAGGAGGAGACACATGGCTCATCCTGGGGCTGCCACGTGTCCCCCTCATGGTATGGTAAAAATATTTTTATGGATTGGATGGATCAAGCGGGGGTCAAACACAAGACCTCCACCAAGCAAGCATATGCATGCACCAACTCCTCTACATCATGAGTCTTAACCATATAAGGAAGTTGCATATATTTGAATTTTATGTAATGTGTCGTCAGGGGGGAGTGGGGACCAGCCCCAAAGCATATGACTGAAACCTCAGACCACAGGCAGAGCATAGGAGGTGCTAGACCTTAAGAGCGTCATTAAATTTGTAATCTCAACTTATTTGATGTTAATGTGGTTTTATTAACGGAGTTCCATCAAAACCTTAATACGAGTTTAATTAATAGTTAAGTGGTGTTATTAGCGTTAATTCGATTTATTTCATTATTAGAAAAATTAACCGTCCCACAATTTGCGCCGCCGGTCGACGAAATTGTAGGACAGTTTGCCAAATTACGGGCGGATTTGTAGGACTGACCCAGATTTTGTGCAATTTGTGCAACGAATAGTGGGAAAACTTGGAGATGTCATAACTCCTGAGTTTTCGACCAAATTGGATGCAGAAAGAGGTTAACGTACCATTTTTTAGCGCTCTAGACTCAATGAAACAGGTTTCAAGAGTAGAAAAGCATTGTAAATACATGATTTTGAAAATTTGAGCATAATATAGAGGCCTAAGCCATGGAATTTAGACCAATGAGATGTAGCCCAAGAGGGGTGAACTCCTTCATCAAATAATTGTGTTGATGTGTTGTATGGTGATGTACTGTACATTATATTTTTGATGTTTAGTCTGTGTTTTATGTTAAATTGTTCATAAAATTAACATAAAAATTACTCATGAGACTCAATTAACTTACAAGAGAACTTGAATCCTTAAGCACATGAAAATAATTTGTTTTAAAATCTGAAAGAGGAATTAGCACAATATTACTAACATACCTTAATCATATCAACTAATGCCAGTTTATGCAGAGAAGTGTTGAAGTGACAGTGCAGTGGTTAGGAGCGCCAGAGTCTGAGCAGCGCAGAGGAGTCTTGCAGCAGTGAAGAGGGACGCAATGCAGAGAAATACCATCATAGCAGCTTAAGAGAGGCAGCGCAGAGGCTAGCAGAAGTCAGATATTCATCATCAAGATGCATTATACTTGTCCAATTTTCAATGTTTTTCAGTTGCAGAAAGAAACTGTGTTGCAGTGCAGTAGCAGTTGGCATTGGCAAATTCAACATCAGCACAGATGCAGAATTTAAAGGGAGTTGCAACACGGATGTGGTGGTTGACAGTGGCAGTGTCAATAGTACTGCAAATGAGAAATTTTCACAGAGTTGGTGGACATCATGTCAGACATCAATAGCGCAAAGGGAGATGCTTCAGAGTCATAACAATATGCATCAGGGCATATTGTTAGATCACATTCGTCAATAATATGGAGTGTTGATTTGGGGTAGCATTGGATGTGATTTAAGTATAAAATTTTGTGGATAGGCTTAAACACATGTATTCTAAATAACCCCGAAAGCGTTTGGTGAAATTCCACTCGGATTATATTCTATAGAAATAATTAATTATTTTTAAAGGGACCTTAAGTCAAAACTTAGGAAAATAAAATAATTAAAGTTTATTAGTAGAATATGACTGAGAATGATCTAGAATAAATGGATCAAGTCAAAAATTTAATCTTATCCGTTGATTAGAGATCTAATATAGGTCGTTGAATCCTCAACGAGAAGATTATAAGAAGGACTTGAAGGTTCATTTGGAAATTACATTCATGGAGACACAGAGGATCTAGAGATTGAATTTTTCTGATGGAGCAAATGCTTGGATGAAAATCAGATCTAAGTGATCCTTGATTGCAATGGAGGCTAGTATTTCTGGTTGGAAGGTTTACTAAGCCGGAGAGTACATAGCAGCATAGATAGAGAGAGCCACAACTTCAACACAGAGCCAGAGACGTAGTGCCTACGCAGTCACTGCGCAGAGCCAGAGGGAGAATTTTTTTCCTGTAGAGGAGACAGTGCAGAGCTAGTGTCAAACCCTGGATATATTTTTCTGAAGGCTCAGTTTCTAGCCAGCAGTGAGACTAGCACAAAGCCAGAAGGGAAACCGAGTTGTGACGCAGTCACTGTGTAGAGGTAGCATAGGGCAGTCCAGCCTTAGTGCATATTAGTGCCAGTTTCCCATGGATGAGTGAGGTTTGTCTCACGAGATATCTTCTGACAATTTCTCTTTTCAATTTGACAGTCTTGTAAATCATAGATTTGTACTCAGAATTTACTGCATAATAACATAAACCCTCAGTTCTATTGCACCAGTTTTCCCGCATTGGGTTTTTCTAGGGACATTAGTCCAAAAACAATTGTGTCAAATGTGTTATCACAAAATTAGACCTAATAGGCTGCTAATCAGGAAATATTATGCAACTGTTTCAAACCAATCTTTTGATTGAGGCTTAGCCTTCCTCAATCTGAGAGGGCTCTCTCAAGGGTTAATGATATGGAATAAAGATATAGATGGATAATTCTATTTAGGAAGTGAACTGATTATTGATGAATGTAGGTTGAAAATAACATCAGCATGTAGAAATTGGGCTTATGGATTCAAAGCTTTCAGTGATTCAGTGAGTTTACTTGACATGGAAGTTGAGGCAAATCAGAGTTTTTAGTAATAGGTCACACACACATGAAACATGAGAATACACAGTCAATTCACGTATAAAGGAAGTCAGAGCATCTCATAGATGAATTTTGAGTAATATAAATGAAAACCGCTGCAAGAGAGATACATAAGAGGTAAAAATAGAATATGAAAGCACTAAAAACTCCTTCAAAATCTCAATTTGGTCAAGTAACAGATCTTTGTATTGTTGAAACAGTCAATTTACAATAAGTTGCAATTTTGCCAAAAATCTCCAACCCTTGACAAATTCGACCCAATAGTCTTTAATAGACTTCTTACATCCTCAGATGATCTGCCTCTAGGCTAGATACATCGAATTTTTGTCCACTGACACCTTGCATAACCATAAAACATGAAATTTATTACAAAAAGACACCTATCCTACTTGACAGTCCTATTTCAAAAAGGACTCAAACTCCTTATTAATATCTATAACAACCTTATCTATTTGAAATTACATCATTAACAATTGTATCATCACATGGTCGAATTTGGATAATGGCACTCAGTTCTTCATGACCACTTAGCTGACCTCCACAAAAATAGGAAACAATACCCTGTTTTTTAGACATAGGATATTTTTCCTTCTTTGAACATTCTGACTATCATTTAATCTTCATTTCGTGGTCATTGGCTGTTGAAAGTTGGCTTAACATGTCCCATAACTCTTTCCTAGCCTCCAACTGTCTAAAACCGCTTCAAAAACTGCTCAAGAGGATGTAATTTATTGCACTACGAAAATATAGCAGTTTCGTAGCGCTTTCTGTAGTGCTCCCATTACAAGCCTTTGTCCTCCAAAAACTTGACTCTTTCCTCTTGCATCATTTTAATCACCCTTTAACACATCTTTCATAGCAATTTTAGCTCTTAACTCAGCCTTTAACACCTTAAATACTAATCAAAAGAAGAAAAAAAGGCAGCTACAGCATTTTCGTATCACTTTTCTGTTTTTTAAGCCTGGAGGTGCTACGAAACTGCTGAGTATGCAGATTTTTTCATAAATTTGTCAAATGAAAACTTTGGTTGCCAAAAAACTCAAAATATAACCTATGCTCATCATCTACAAACCATACAAACCATAAACCAACTTCATTTAAGCTTCCTTGAGGCATTCCCTCTTCATTTACAATTTGTTGACCTATTGGTTCTTCTATGATTGTCATGTTAATGCCTTTGCTCTGTAACTCATCATGAATTAACTCCAGTTGCTCTTGTAAATCCTTCACCTGGTCTTTAAGTCTTTTGTTAGTAGCTCTCAAATGGGTGTTTACTATTTTGACAAACTTAGCTTCTTTTATTGCTGGAATTTTCCACTTGACAAGTTATGCGGCTGTTTAAAATAATCAACTTTCCTCTATTACTGTTTATCCTTTAAAATGCGATTTCTTCGATAAAATTTCTTCGATTTGTTGAATTTAACTTTTCCTCAAGGCGCTGAAACTCTATTTTCTCTATCACTTTCTCTTTTCCCCTTTTTAATTTGTTGATTCTATCCTTCACTTTGGGTGATGAGAGATCAATAATTTCTTTAGGTGATTTAGCTGTCTCGGTGGGTTTTTGAACTTCTTTGTTTCCTTCCATTAATTTCCTAGCATGCCTTGTCATAGGTTTTCTTGCTTGAAAAATGAAACCTGCATCTTCCCCCTCAAACTCTAATCTCTTTGCAGATTTGGCCTTTTTCAACTTCTTCTCATATTCCCCAATAAATTCAGCTTGGACAATAGGTGTTTCCCCTATGTCAATAGCATGAAGAATATCCTCTAGATTTCCCTTTGTTACTGAACTATCTTCTATAGCAATTGTCTTTCCTTTCAAAACCACCCCTTGGCTTCTAGTTATTATTTTGGTACCTTGTTTGCTAATAGCTTGTTCTTGTTTTGCATCTTTAACAATCTTTGATTTATGTTTTGTAGGTGGGAGAGTTAAAGTATCAAGCATTTTCATTTGCTCTGGTCTTTTCTCAGTTTTCTTCCTTGACTTTACTCTTGCAGTTTCTTTTGGTTTGGAAACCATAGATTGGCTTGGTTCTGCTGCTGGTGGTGATAGAACTCCTTTAGATTTAGGGTTTCTTGCAAGAGTTAGGGTTTCCAACTCAAAACCATTAACAAAAAAGAATGAGGACCAATCTTTGCCTATCTTTTGAAGTTCATAAAAAATTGATAATTTCATTAAGCCATGATGAAATAATGATGTCTCACTCCCATCAGACTTTGCTTGCACCTTATCAGCCATCTTTGCAAGACTTCTATGTAGATAAAAATTTAAGTCAAATGAAATATTACCAGTGAAGTGTAGAAGAAATTTTAAATGGTATGAATAAACCTTGTGATATTTGCCTTCACAGGTAAAATATTTATGAGCAGCAGTTTCGAATAATTATCTTTGATGCAGCTTCTAGGGATAGCATTGTTGAGATCCATCTCAATGTGATCAGGCTTCAAGAACTCTTTACACTTCTCCATATTAAATTTGAACCCTTTGAACCAGGTGTCTTGACCTCTTGGTATCTTTGTAACGGCAGAAATGACCTCTGGTGTGATAGACAAACTTAGCATCCCCACTTTAGTGGTTGTTCCATTGAAATTCATAGCAAATTCCTTGGATACTTGTGTGTGAAAACCTTTCCATTTCTTACAAAATTGTAAGCAACCTGCTCTTATGAATGCTTCCATCACTGCTGGGTCTTCAGATATTGCCTTCATGTCTTCAGTTTCATGCCTTAATCATTTTCCTCCTCTGTGTATTTTTCTTTCCTCTGTCATAGTTCTTCAGAGAACCTCTCAGCCTCGCTTGATATATATCTTTCAGCCTCGCTTGATATGGATGTAATAAACCTTTGTAAGAACCAACCACAATTTTTGCTCGATACTCGGAGCTTAGACATTACGAATGAAGGCAAAAGGAATGAGAATGACTAATTAGGAAAGAATTTGAATTTCAAGTGTCCTTTCATGACTGAAAATGATGGCCCACTCATAACCTATATTGACATGATGACTGCAAACATGGGTGTGTACTTTGATTTCATCATTACATCACTCAACAAGCCTCTATCTTACCCTTTCCCAACGGTTTCTGACATTTTACAACTCAACTAACAATACATTTACAAAACCACGCTTTCGTAGAACCTGTAGTGTAATTTTTGTTGTTTGCGCTACGAAACTATCAGCACTATCCTAGCACAAAGTGACTTTTTTTAACGTGGTGCGCTATGAAATTGTGGTTTCTTGGCTAATTGGGCGGTTTTTATACAAAAATTTTGGGAAATGAAATGAATCCTAAAATGCTGAAAGACTTGACATGAAAGAACTTAAAAATGACTTTATTTAAACACTAGGGTAGGCTCAAACTATAAAAAAAATTAATACTTCCCTTGGTCAAACTCAAGAAATGATTCCTAAGACCCTATTTTGACCCATGAACCTAAGTAATCTTGTCAGGATGATGTTTTGAATTTTTTTTTATTGATAACTAGATGGTTGTGTGATTTATCTATCTTCAAATTTGTTTCTACACTTGTATTTATTCCGTAGTTTAATTGTGTAGGTTGTAGTGAATGGATTTCGATATTTTCTTGTAGAACACAGTATATAATTTTTTAATTAAAATAACAAATAGAATATTTTCCATCAGTTGTTGCAATACGATTCTGTGTAACACAAATTTCCACATGAATAGCATGTAATATGTGAACCATGACATAAAATATTTCATGGCAACAAAACATCAACACACAAAATCATCACATATGGACACCAGATATAAGTGGAAATCCATAAAGGGAGAAAACCACATTTTTTTTATTATTGTGATGCAAAGGTGAGCTCCTACTCCCTTATTATATCTAATTTTCTATAGGCTCCAACCTACAAAAGGCTACTGCCTTAATTTCTTTTTTTCAAACTACAACATGCAAGGAAGCTCCAACTCCCATAAGTTTTATGCATGCTACAACCCACAAGAAGCTCCTTCCTCAATAGGATCCAACCTGTCATTTATCAAGCTACAACTTGAATATAATCCTTTGATACAAAAAAGAAACATCAATTTTTTGGTTACTTGGTCTATAAATCTGCATACCTCCATCTATGTTCCTTTGTCTTCTTCTCCTCAAATCTGATTCACATCGTCTCTATTTATGTGTCAGGAAATTAATGAAGAACACCTCAATCAGCTCTCACATTCTCTAATTCTCTAACCATATAACCTTGAAACCACACACATTTTTATAACCAATATTTGATGGTTGTTGGTATTCCAAACATGAATATGAAGTGAAAGGAATTCCCTTTTTGCATTTTTCTCATTCGTTTCACATATTTTGATATTTTGAATATTAAAATAAATAAAAACACTTCACTATATTAATAGTTTAGTCCCTTATTTTTATTAGTGTAGCCCCTTATTGTTATTGGTGTACCCCTGTAACCCCAATATTGTTATTATTGTGCCCTTACATTGTTATTTTTAGGTCGGCTAGGTTTATATTATGGGCCCATGGACTGCTATATATAGAAGGAGGTTTTGGTCATTTGTATCATCCAAGAATTGTTCATTTATGTAATGTATTGGAGGTTTCCCCCTTGAAGTGGTTGCTTTATAAGGCGTTGATCTCTCTTTTGTTCTATTTTTGGAGCTGGTTTCATAACATTTGGTATTAGAACTTTGGATTCTAGGGTTTCGCTGCTCCAAACAGGTCATCATGGAATTTTCGCTATAACATTTTTTCTACAAAGGCTCAGAAGCTGAATTTTTAGAGTGAAAAGCCGAAATCCTGAGGAACTTCTTCACAAATTTTCAGAGCTTGGTTTGTAATTTTTTTGGAGATATGATCTGTGGAAGTTAGGGCTTTTTGCAGGCTCCTGAATTTAATGTAAGCAGTTCATCGCGGAATTTTCGCTATAAATATTTTTCTACGAGGTTTCCGAAGCTGAAATTTTCACAGAATGAAGCCGAAATCCTAAAGAACCTCCTGCAAATATTTCAGATTTTTTTTGCAATATTTTTGGAGATATGATCTGTGGAAGTTAGGATTTGTTCAGGCTCCCAAATTTCATCTCAAAGAGGTGACCATGGGAAAAACATCATAACTCTCTCTCTGAGCGTCGGATTGAGATTTTGTAAAAAGTGGCTGTAAGTACAGGGAATTTAGTTTCCATTATATAAATTTCAGATCTGAAGGAGGAAACAGTGACACGTGGCAAGTCGTACAAGTTCACTCTACTAAACTAGTCCATAATTAGGTCATCGTGGGAGATTGGGCATAACTTTGTCTTGAAGAATCCAAATCAGGTCAGACATGTGGCATTCGAAAGATGATTCAGAGGGATACGTCAGGGCCAAATTTTAGATATTGAAGATTTGAAATCACAGAGATAGTTCAGTTTCAATATCGAGCTCCTCAAAAGCAAGAAAAAGGTGTGTATTTTTTCGAATTACATAAGTCTCATTTGAAAAAAAATTAGTTTGAATTTATTCCAAGGGAATATTGAAGAATAGATATCATTATTGGGTTCTAAAATTTCCCCTAAAAAGAATTCAACACCAATTAAGCCTTCAGAAGGATCTATTATAACTCATGAAGACAAAGAAACACAACATGAGATATCAAAATTGCAAGAGCAAGTGCACCAAATTTCGCTATCACAAAGAGCAACAAAAAATGAAATGGAAGTTTTGAATAAAGGCGTGGAAACTAATATGGATGGTTTGAATAAAGGCGTGGAAGCTAAGATGAATGGTTTTGAAGCTACGATGGAAGGCATGGAAGTGGACATGGAAGCTAAGATGGATTACATGGAAGCTAAGATCAATGAAAAAGTGGAAAACATGAAGAATGATATAAAAGTAGACATCGAAGGTTTGGAAATATTGATACAAGAAATGTTTCCTAATGGCGAAAAGATAGTAGAGCAAACTCATGATGAGAACAAAATAAATGTTAATTGTGATTTCATAAACTCTAATTTTGAATGGAAGAACCACCATATTCCAAAGATGGATATGAGGAAGTTTGATGCTAAGGATCCCGTAACATGGATACTACAGATGGAGCAATATTTTGATCTCAATAATATCCAAAACACACAAAATGTACGCATTGCAACTTTACATTTAGAACAAAATACATTTGTATGGTATCGATGGCTTTGCTCCCATAAAAAATTGTCACTTGGTCAATTTTTACAGAGCAAATGATAGCACATTATGAGGATACAAAAATAAACACCTTCTTTAGCCAATTGATAAATCTCAAACAAAAGGGTTTAGTGGTGGAGCACATTGAGGACTTCCAAAAATTGAATATAAGGGTAATTGATATTCCAGCGGAACACAGGATTGATGTCTTCATAAGGACTTTAAAGGATAACATCCAACATGAAGTTTGTGTTTGGGAACCTGATTCATTGGAAAAGGCATTCAAGTTGGCAAGAAAAATTGAATGTAAAATTATGGCAACAAGGAAGCCTACCACTCACATATATAAAGATTGAAGTGTTGCTACTCCTAGACTTCCACAACCTACAAGGTTGACACCAAAACAATTGGAAGAAAAAAGAGCAAAAGGGCTTTGCTACAATTGTGATAGAAAATACACTAAAGGTCATAAGTGTGCTAAGAAGAAATTATTTTACATATATTGTGAAGAGGAAGAATAAAATGAACAAGAATCTTAAAAGGAAGAGGATATACAACAGGAACCAACCCTAGAAGAGGAAGAAATGAGTCCAACCATATCGTTTAATGCATTGGCAGGAATAACCACTCCTCAAACTCTCAAGATAGAAGGACATATCAAGAAGAAAAAGGTAATATTGTTGATTGATTCAGGTAGTACCCATAATTTTATTCATTGTAAGGTCGCCAAGGAATTGAATTGTTTCCTATACCCAGCACCAGAATGTCAAGTGATGGCTGCAAATGGAGGAACTATAAATTTCTTTGAAAAATGCCATAATATCAAGCTAACCATGGGGGAATATGTATTGAATAGTCCAATGCTTTCCATTCCTATGGGAGGTGTTAATGTTGTACTAAGAGTACAATGGTTACAATCTTTGGGGACGGTAGCTTTTAATTTTCAAGAACTTTTCCTGAAATTTTTTTTCAGAAGGAAAGGAAGTTGAATTACGGGGTATCGTAGGGAATCCGAGAAAGATAATAATCTCTAATGTCATGACAAAGCTTTTGAAGAAAGAACAACTAGGCGTAATTGCACAATTATGCTCACTATAATTTCCAACATCAAAATCACCTATTTCTGCAGATCTCCAAAAAGTATTAGACAATCATTTGAAGGTGTTTGACACTCCCAAAGGACTCCCACCTATTCGTGATCATGATAATGCTATTCATTTGATTCCAGAAAGTGTTCCTCCAAACATCAGGCCTTATATATATCCTTATGTCTAAAAGAGCGAAATTTAACGTATAATTTCAGAAATGTTAGAGGCTGGTATAATTCAACCTAGTCAAATTTATTTCTCTGCTTCAGTAGTATTGGTGCACAAGAAGGATGGATCATGGCGCATGTTTCCGGATTATAGGGAGCTCAATAAGCTCACCATTAAAGATAAATTTCTCATTCCTTTGATTGATGAATTACATGGAGAAATTTATTTTACCAAGTTCGATCTTCGTTCAGGATATCATCAAATTAGAATGAAGACTAAATATATTCCGAAAACAGCATTTCAAACTCATGAGGGTCATTATGAATTTTTGTTCATGCCTTTTGGCCTTACCAATGCACCTTCTACATTTCAAGGGTTGATGAATTCCATTTTCAAACCCTTCCGTAGAAAATTTGTGCTAGTATTTTTTGATGAAATACTAATCTACAGTAGGTCTTGGAAGGATCGTGTTCAGCATGTTGACAGGGTGCTCAAACTATTGCAGGAGAAACAATTATATGCAAAATCATCCAAATGTTTCTTTGGAACACAAGAGGTGGAATATCTGGGTCATATTGTATCTCACGAGGGTGTTAAGGTAGACCCTAACAAAGTTAAATCCATTAAGGAATGGAAAGTCCCCACAACCATAAAATAGTTGCAAGGATTTCTCGGTTTAACAGGGTATTTTCGCAATTTTGTTAAGAGTTATGGGAGAATAGCAGCACCTCTAACAAAATTATTGAAGAAAGATGCATTTTCATGGACTCTTGAATCAACTAAGGCCTTTGAAAATCTTAAAGAGGTGTTACACCGCATTTTTTCACCGTCCCTACAATCCCTCTCCTCGCATATTGGAGGGTCTTTCTCATGACCTATGAGTAGTGTAAAACTCTGCAACTACATTCTTTGCATCCTTCTGCATAAGGACATGATTTCTCCTGTTGAACATTTCCTCATAAAGCACTCAAAAACCTATGCTTTGGCATTGGCACGGGTAGCCCGTTCACCCCTCGCGCCAATGGAGAAGATTTTCACTAGAGGTCGCGCCAGCTGGCGCTTTGTCACTGTGTTGAGCCTGCGCCAGCCTTTTTTGGAATGTTTTTTAACAAATTGGAGGCAGAAGTTTCTTTTAACCACCTCGGGAATGACTCATTGCAAGTGGTTAACTCAATAAGCCACGGATATCTTCCTTTAGGAAATGGTTGATGGAACATTCTTGGAGGATAAGACTCCCCCCGTGATTATAGGAATCCTAACCTCTCCTTCTCCCTCTATATAAACCGGCTTTGTCCCTTTATAAAAGCTAGAGCTGAACATATAGCCAAGAAGCTAAACTTGGAGAAGAGATAATATAACTAAGTAATCACTATAGAGAAGGTCAAACCAAGGAGGATCTCGTAGAGAGAGTACCGTCTGAATTCCCGATGAGCTTTGTGAGACGTGCTCCGCTGGAACCTTGCTGGAGGAGATCGCAACGTCGAAGCCTGGTTGTACTCTTCCTTATTTAATTTAATATACTTGACTATGATATTTTTTCCATCTCTATGGTATGTTTATTTAATGCATGTGATTTAGTCTTCTTTGACTGACTGATAGTTAGAATGTGAAATAGTATGTTGTGTATCGTCTTTGTCTCTTGTGTATGTGCAGCTATCCAGGCGTGAAAACGAGCGGATCGTGATCTGTCGAACCAAGAGAGGGAGGCAGCCATTCTTCCAGACGACACAACAGTGCAGGACCTATGGTAAGTAATCTACCAAGTCTTTTTCCATTCTTAACTAAGAATTGATGTCATAGCATGTCTTGTTTGTGGCTAGACCCACTCTAGGGCTAGCGGAATCGCCTCTGTCCACAGAGTGGATTTACCTCACCAACAAATTGGTGACTCCACTGGGGATCAGTGCGAGTTTTTCTTTCATCTATTAAATCTTATTCTTGGTATTTTCTTGCTTAGCTTTCCTTTTCTGGATTGTTTTGCTAAGTCTTAGGCCCCTGTTCAGCCCCAAAGGATCAGTTTTGACCTCTGTTTTTCCAAATTTTCATCTTTTCAAGGTTGGCTCTATTGGTACGGTTTCCAGCCTGACAGTCACGCCCACTGGCGCAAGTTTCCAGTATATCAACCGCACCATCCCCTGTCTAGCGCAGAGTACAACCAGACAGTCACGCCAATTCTTGTAGGTGCTAGGGTTTCCCTTATTTTGGAGTTTTTGGTCCATCCTGGTGTCTCTAGGTGTTTTCTTGACTTGATTTGAATTCTTTGGGTTTGTTTGTGACTATGATCAGCCTTCTTCCTTCGGTTGTTTTTCCATTTCTTTCAGCATCATGGTTTTATTGCTTTCTAGTGCTTTGATATGCTGAGCCTCCTGTAGGAATTTGGGTCTCTTGTTTCACAATCACCTTTGTTATTTGCTTGATTGCATTTAGCTCCCTGGATCCGTTTTGAGTGGTTTTTTTTGGTGAAATGAGTCTTGAGTGAGTCTTGTCTCTTTCATTTAGTTTTGCTTCCTATATCTCCAAGCATAGCTCACATTGCTTGTATGGGTCCGTTTTGACATCTTTATTCGATTTGAGAGATTGTGACATTGGTTTGAGTTCTTGTCTTATTTGCTTTTGAGTTGTTTGAGTTGCTTTGTCTCGACTCTTGCATTGAAATTTCTCGAAGTAGTGTGAAGATTTTTTTTTCATCTTATTTAGTGCGATGTTTTCTCTATTACATTGAAAAAATCAAAAATATATTTTGTGTTTGCATTTTTTGTTTGCATCGTAGAATTGGAAAATATTTTGCATAACTAGCATTCGGCATTCTAGGAAAGATTTGTCGTTCTCATTAGTTTGCATCAGGATCTGTAATGATAATTCTGCGAGTTCTCATTATTTTCTATCACTTGAAATTCCTAACCTTCTCGTAGATAGCTCTTCATTGAACGAAATGGTATTTTATAGAATGTAGCTTGCATTCAGGAATCTGTGAGATCCAACATTCGGTAGGACCTTGGAAATGAAACATAAATACAAGATCAACTTAAAACTTATTCAATTAACCTAAGGAAACATTGAAACTTAACGAAACATTTAGTGGTCTAAGTTAGAGACATGTTCCGGCGTCTTCAAACCTAGCAGTTGTCACACACCATCTGGCTTCAGACAGCGCTAGTACAGACTTGTGCTCCCCGTACCGTCGAGTATATAAAGGGAGACCCCTATAGGTTGCAATCCTTTTATCCGTAGGAAGCCGAGTCTGCCGCCTCGTAACCATGATACATCGAACACAGCATTTGGGGAGACTACCTACATGTACATCAAGTCCTTGGTTGATTTTTCTTTCATTTTATAAGCAAGGTGTATATGGCAGTTCACGGGAACCTGGTACACCCTTTTACCTAGACTACCTGAGCAGTCATTTTTTATCTTTACTGACTCCATAAATTTGAAAATATCATCGAGCACTTGTCCTTTCGCGCTCGTTTAAAACTGAAAGAGACTAGAGTCATCTTTGACTGTTTCTTGACTCTTAAAACATGAAATAGAAAAAATTTTGTTTCAATGCGGTAAAATAAAATACCTACGATTACATGCCCATTAAAGATTGATTACTTGGCATTTTTTGTTTGCCTTGGCTTTGATCCAAGAGTCTTCATTTTCGATCTTTTTTTCCTTTTCTAGTGTGCTACAGACACAGTGGCGGAACCGTCAGTTTCATCTACTGGTAGTCCTTACACGGACGATTCATCTGAAACTTCTCAGATCTCTGGCTCTACTGAGCTTGAGCAGCCTGTCATCCCGTCAGAATATCCCTTTGGAGAACCAGTTGAGTTCCATTGGCCTCTTTCCAATGCTTGGTTTGGATTTGGGGTTGGGGAACATTTTCCCCCTCTTACATCGGGATCACCGTTTTTTGCTACTATCATACCTCCTAGGCCCCGTACTCTTTTGCAAGATCTTACGGTGGATTCAGAAATGGATTCTTCTGGTCCTAATGGAAATGAGGGTGTTCCAGTTTCTGATGAACAATACCAACTCTTCCTAGAAGACATCCAAACAGAACCTGCTCAATCTTCACTGTCGGTGTTGCTTCCAACCGGATATAGGTCTTTGGGTCAGATTATGGCTAGTATTTCCTCCATGGAAACATCAACTCCATCAAGGGGTCCAGTTCTTCCATCCTTAGGTATGTCGCTAACGACACCTGTCTTGTCGTTGGCGCCTTTTGTCACATCTGTTCCCACTAGGCCCATTGTCTGTGTGGTTGCTTCGGCACCGGTTGTCACTACATAGTCGTCAGGAGTTTCAAATTCAGTAGAAACCTCGATTGCCATGGCAATCCCTGATAGCCTTTCGTTTGAGGAGTATCGGCTGGCTGTTCAGCAGTAGAGCTCCCAGACTTATAAGTCCCCTCAGGATCCTTATAGGTCTTATTTTTCCCATTATGGACCGAACGGTACCCCGATTTACTCACTTCCGTTTCAGTATGACGAGCAAGTAAACCCCATCTACTTCTACTTCCCTGCTCTCGAGGCTTATCAGTTTCTTTCCGGCATTATGCAACCCTCTAACCAACAAGGACAACCCTTTCAGGGATAACCTTTGGTTCAGCAAGGGTATGCTCATGACCAACAAGGACAACCCTTTCAGGGACAACCTTTGGTTCAGCAAGGGTATGTGTACGACCCACAAGGGCAACCCTTACAGGGACAACCTTCGGTCCAGCAAGGATTTTTTTATGGCCCGCAAGGGCAGCCTTACAATCCTCAAGGTCAACCTTTACCAGCCCAGCCTGCGATCCAACCAAGGAAACCTCAAGGACCAGCTAGGAACCTAGTATATCAACCTGGACCTTCATATGGTCCTGGGGGGTAGATTCATCCTTCTCAACCTTTGGTGCAATCCCAACAGCCATATCTTCCTATTGGTCCAAATGTTGCACAAGCAGGCCCATCTTATGGTCTTGCTCCAGTTCAACCTGTTTACCAGGCACAACCTAGCCCACCACAACCATAAGGCCAACCTGCTCAATCGGGGCAACCTGGTGGCCCTCACCAGTTAAGTCAACCTGCTCAGTCGGGCCAACTTGCACAGCCTATTCACCATGCTCAGTCGCCGCTCTACTCTATGCCGCAGCCAAATCAACCGCTGCGCCTGACGTATCCAGCTCAACAGGGCCCCACTTATCAACATCTTGTTTGACCCCAAGACGGTTATTTTCCTCAAGGTCAATATCGACCGGTTTACAATCTATCTCAAGGTCCTACTTATCAGCCGCAACTACCGAGCTATACTTATACTCCGCAGCAGAATCCTTATGCTGCTCAATCGGGACCCTCGTATACTTAGAATCAGTGTCCCGGTTTTCAACCCCCGTATCCTGGTCCTCAGCCGCCATATCAACCGAATCATCCAGCTTACACCCCTTATGGTCAGAATCTGCCAGGACAGAACCAATGGGGGCAGAGTTATACTCAACCAGGATGGATTATGGGTACGGGTCCTTATCGAGGACATGTTATGCCGTTTAATCCTCAATTACCTTTCCTTGCTACATTGGAGCTACCGGATGTGTCCAAATTGACAAATGATCCCATTCTTCATAATCCATATTGGCCTCCAGTCCCGACGAAGGTTCCTGGTGATTGTCCCAAGTTTGAGGGCAAGTCTAGAGAAGACCCCCAAGCTCACGTCATGACATACCATTTATGGTGTTCTTCTAATACTTGGGTGGACGACTCTATTCGCCTCTGTCTCTTCCAGCGCACTCTTACTGGAGCTGCTACTAAGTGGTATATCGAACTTCCTCGTGGCATCTTTCAAGATTTCAATATTCTTGCTATGGCATTCCTGACTCACTTCCAGTTGCCGGTTCGTTATGAAGCCGGGACGCATCTCCTCACATCCTTGAAACAGGACCGAGCTACCCATATCTCGAACCACATTCATGAATGGAGACGGCGTCGTCGTTTTATCAAGTTTGAAATTCCTGATCAACTTCTTACTCATTGGGTCACTACCTCTTTTTTCAATCAGATAGTGAAATACATCGCCATGGGGGCATGCGTAACCGAGGAACAATCCATCGCTCGTGCCCAGTACCTTGATTTAGGGTAATCTCAATCAGGCATTTTGTACGACATCTTGACTGAGGCTTCACGTCCTAGGACCTCTAAAGCATCAGCTACCCCATCAGTCGACGGCGTTATTGGTTTTGTATCTCAGACTTCACACAAGTCTTCCAATGGGAAGCAGAAATCAAATTATTCCAATAATTCTACTCCTCAGTCTACCTCAGATTCTGGTAAAACTGCAGAGGTCAACGCCTTTCAGGCCAATCCTACAGACAAGACTTCCAAAGGGAAAAATAAGGGAAAATGCAAGGCTAAATATGATGCCCCAAAACTAGAATCATCTAAACCTCGTGCTAATGATGGTTCACAGCGAAAGCCGAAGTATCCCTATCTAATTTGCGATGAGGACCACTACACTAAGGATTGTCCTAGACGATCCGAGGTTAGTCAACTACTTAAAGGCGCTAAGGGAACTCCGGCGATCCTTCAATAACCTTTCCCATCTAAGCAAACCCAGATGGTCAAGAAACCTCCCCCATCTGCGTCGTTTGGCTCTCAAGTTTTCATGATCAATGGTTTTGCACCCGTTTCAATCGCTACTCGGTCAAACAATTATGCCAGATCACGCCAGGTAGCTGAGAAAGAGGTCGTTGATGGTCCTCCTCCCCCACTTTCCTCTGGTCCCCTTGAAATTGAAATGCCCAGTGTTGAATCCGTTATACGGCCACCTTCCAAAGGTGTTCTCCAAAAATCTTCTTATAATCCTAACGCCTGTGCTGCTCAGCATTACAGTATTGTTGAGGATTTGGCACAGACGCCTTCTGCGATGTCTGCGTTAGAAGTGCTCTAGAGTTGTTTGTCTCAATGGAAAGCGTTATTATCTGCGAATCCATGTCTCAATCCACCGTAAGAATCCACCGTAAGGTCTTGCAAAAGAGTACGAGGGCTAGGAGGTATGATAGCAAAGAAAAATGGTGATCCCGATGGTAAGAGGGGGAAAATGTTCCCCAACCCCAAATCCAAACCAAGCATTGTCTCAATGGAAAGCGTTATTCTCTGTTTCGACTTAGAGAATTTCGTCCCTCGACATTATCTCGCTCTAGAGTTGTTTGTCCCTCGATCGCGGGATTATCTCGGCTCTAGAGTTGTTTGTCTCAATGGAAAGCGTTATTATCTGCGATCAGCGGGATTGGCCCCATTGATTCTAGCCTTCTTTGATTCGACTTAGAGAATTTCGTCCCTCGACTTCCGCACCAGATTGCGCTTGTCATACAAGTCGGTATCAACGGTCTCAACATCCATAGAGCCGTAGTGGATGAAGGTGCATCTACCTGCGTCATGTCACCTGCTTGCTGGAAGGCTATTGACTCTCCAGCCCTCAATTCCTCACCCAATGCCATTGAGGCATTCGATGGAAGGGAATCAAAATCCCTGGGTGTTCTCACTAGCTTACCGATCACATTGCAAGGAAAGACAGTCAACGTTGAGGTAGAAGTCGTTGATTCCAAACTCAATTACAGTGTTCTTCTTGGTCGCAGTTGGACTCACGCCATGACGTGTGTTCCATCCACCCTCTTCCGAATTTTAAAGTTTCCTCACGAGGGAAAAATTATTACTGTCGATCAGTTTTCATTCTTTACCTCGTCTTTCAAAAACAATGTGCCATATGTGGATCAGATTCCTAATCCCCCTGAAAGCATAGGGCCAGATATTTTCAAAGATCCCGCTCTCATGGGTATTTTTCCCTTTCCACCACCAAATACCGTTCAATTCAATATGATCTCTCGGTCAGATGACCCTTGGATCGTCCCTTCACCTGAACAGGTCGATTCGTTCAGAGATTCAATGCTGCTCAATCCAATTGAAATCAATTATTGTGAGCTTAAAGCTGCATCTGATTCTCCCCCTCCTGAATCTGCTCCTTTGAGCATGTGTCTCAACGTGTATTCTCAATCCCCCTGGCTCGATGATGTGGATTCGCCGGATCCTTTGAAAGAAGTTTTTCCATCTGACGAGGCTATCATGGAAATCATGTCTCTCGAGGATCTACCGTGGAGCGATGGGCATCATCATTCCTCATTTATTACCTACCTCGAGGCCATGTCTGACTGTCTAGAGCGTTTTGCGTCCCAAGTTCCTTCTTTGCCACTTCAAACCCCTATTTTGACCCATGAAGTCTTTGCAGAAGGTAACTTGGGGAACATTACTCAAACAATGCCTATCGACATTTCCGTTAAATCGGGGATTGTCGAGGACATCCATGTGGGAGTCACTTGCTCTTCCGAGGAAGTCCAAGATTACAATAGTCTCTTTCGTGAATTTCGTGATGTTTTCACCTGGTCTTATGAAGAGATGCCTGGAATTTACCCTAGTATTGTGGTGCACGAGATTCCCACCTACGCAGGTGCGAACCTGTTCGCCAACGTCTTCGTCCCGTGCATCCTCGGAAAGCCACCGCTATCAAAGCTGAAGTTGAAAAACTTCTTAAAGCGGGTTTAATTTATCTGATTCCCCTGACTGAATGGGTTTCTAATATAGTTCCATGGATAAGAAGCAGGGTGCCATTCGTGTTTATGTTGATTATCGCGATATCAGTCTGGCATGTCCTAAGGATAACTATCCCACCCCGTTTATCGATCAGATCAATGAAAATTGTGCGGGAAGTGAAATTTTCTCCCTTATGGACGGTTTTTCTAGCTATAACCAGATTAACATTCTCCCGTCGGATCAACATAAGACCTCTTTTATTTTTCCATGGGGAACGTTTGCATATAGGAAACTCCCGTTTGGCTTGAAGAATGTTGGGGCTACGTTCCAACGCGCGATGTCCTATGCTTTTCATGATATTTGGCATATTGTCCAACCATACCTAGATAACCTTCCGACTCATTCAGCTGCACGGAAAGACCACCCGGAACATCTTCGTCAAATATTTCTTCATTGTAGACACTACAATATTAGGCTCAACCCACATAAATGTGTCTTCTACGTCGACTCTGGTAGATTCTTAGGGTTTATCGTATCTAAAGATGGAATTCACCTTGATCCTCTTAAGGTTTAGGCTATTGTCAATCTCCCCTCCCTGTCCTCGTTACACCAGCTCCAAAGTCTCCAAGGGGAAGCCAATTTCCTACATCCTTTCATCCCAAACTACGTCGAAGTAGCCAAAGGATTTACACGACTTCTAAAGCAGGACATCCCTTTCTGTTGGGATGAGATTACGCAGCAGTATTTTGATAGACTTAAGACGTTGCTTGTCAATGCTCCTCTATTGCATCCTCCAAATTACCATCGTGATTTCACCCTCTACCTAGTTGCTGCCTTCAGTACGATCACCATGGTATTGGTTCAAGATGATGACGACGGTAACGAACATGTTGTTTAATTCCTGTCTCAGAACCTTCTCGACCCTGAAATGTGTTATGCACATGTTGAGAAGTTAGCGTTGGTTGCGATCTAGGCCATCCAACGTTTTCGTCATTACATTCTTTTACACACGGTGACCATGATTTCTAATTATAACCCCATGACTTATATTCTGTCATGGCAGTTGCTGGGGGGAAAATACTCGAATTGGATCATCATCCTCCAAGAGTTTGATTTGGATTTTACTACCACCAAATCTAATAAATCACTTGTTTTCACTGATTTGATTTGTTCTCTCCCCACCGACTCTGCTCCTTCTTCCTCTGAAGATCACATTCCAAACGAAACTCTCTTCCTGATCAGCACTCTTGATCCGTGGTATGGTTATATCATCGTGTACCTCCAAACGTCTACTTTTAGGTCTGAGCTAACGAAAGATGCCCGATGTTGTATTCGGCATCAATCGCAACCCTATCGTATTATTAGAGATACCCTTTATCGTGTCGGAGTCGATTTTGTACTCCACCAATGTCTGACCTTCGAGGAAGTGGAGAAGGTTTTAAATGAATGCCACATTGGAACCTGTGGTGGTCACATGTCTGGTTATACCACTACACAGAAGATCCTTCGTGTTGGCTACTTCTAGCTGTCTATTTTTAAAGATTGATTGCATTGTTGCAGTACGTAAGTGCCATGCATGCTAGATTTATCAATGCAAGATGCGCTTCGCCTGTTCCACTACACCCTGTCATTACCGTTGGACCTTTTGCCAAATGGGGCATAGATTTTATGATGTGTAACCCTCATTCGGCCGAGGGGCATGCCTATATTATCGTTGTCGTCGATTATTTTACGAAATGGGCCGAAGCAATGCCTACACTGGCTACGAATAGTAAGACAGCAGCACAGTTCATATTCAATCACGTTATTGCTCGATTTGGTGTCCCTCAAGCCATCGTTACCGAACATGGTTCTCATTTTAGGGATTATATGATGGTAGATCTGACATCTAAGTTGGGTCTACGTCACGACAGCTCAATGCCTTACTATCCTCAAGCTAATGGCCAAGTTGAAGCTGTAAACAAGGTCCTTGTTACAATGCTTCAACGAACAATCGGGATCCACAAATCAAACTAGCATCTCATTTTGTTCTCAGCTCTATTGGCTTATCAAACATCGATCAAGAACGCAACAGGGTTTACCCCATTTCAATTGGTATACGGTCTGGAAGCCACGCTTCCAATTGAATATGAAATCCCTTCACTGAAATTAGCTGTGGAATTACTGCCTGATACTTCGCCTAAAGAAGAACGTCTCCTCTATTTAGGGAGATTGGACGAAACTCTTCGCTTAACTACCTTGGTCATCGAAGCACAGAAGAAGAAATTCAAAGCCCATTTTGACCAATCAGTTTCTCCTCATTCTTTCATCGAAGATGATCTCGTTCTTCTATACGGCCAAGCTCACAACAAGTTGGGGGCAGGAAAATTCCAGCCCATGTGGCATGGGACCTACATTTTCAAACGCGTGTTACAGAATGGGGCTTATGAGCTTATTGACTATGAAGGTTGTCCTTTATCGCAGCCCAGAAATGGGTTGTATCTGAAAAAATATTATGCTTGAATCATTCACGCATGATATTTGTACATAGGTGATTGTTTTCATTTTGTGTGCATGCTTTGGTTTGATGTGCTTTGTGAGATTTTTCTGTTTATTGGGTCTTGTTTTCTATGAAGATGTTTATTTCCCCTTATGTCGGTTTCGCGGATGGTGCTTCCCGCAGTACCAAGAACTTGTCTTCGGCAGCCTGGGTAATTTATGATCCTGTCAGTGAGTTGATTAACTTACAAGGTATTTTTCTGGGACCAGCCACAAACAATGTCGCTGAATATAGTGCAGTTTTGGAACTATTGACCGAGGCAGTCAACCTCGGCATACGCACATTTCTTGTCAAGTTGGATTCACAACTTGTTGTTCTTCAACTGAATGGTCATTATTCAGTTCAAAACCCATGCATTTTTAGATTGTATTTGCGTTTTCGTTTACTTGAAAGACATTTTGATTTCATTACATATCAACATATACCAAGACGAATGAATACATTAATAGATGCAATAGCTAACATTGTGCTAGATAGACATTTGCGCAATTTATAAAAATGTCATCATATGTACATAGACCAATGTAGAAAATAGATGTATATATATGTATCGTTTGTTTACAAGACGTGTGCATCATAAAACCCACAAAAAATAATATATGTCTGTTTCAATTACATCATGAGACAACATGTCTCTCCAAAATGTGCAGAAATAAAGCCTAAGTGCATATTCGGCGTGGTACTCATGATAACACGTCACCGCCCATACTAACCGCCTCAACAAGCGGTCGATACAGCTTGGCACTCCTACAGTGTGCCTCTGGTAGGCTCGAGGTACATCATCAAAATAGGAATAATTTGGGACCCCACAGGTGATTCCCTCCAGGTTCTGCACTAACTCCTTTTCAATGCCCTCACCATGAGGATCGAAGTCACGAGGAGTCTGCCTCGCTATTGG
Organism: Pinus albicaulis; assembly: GCA_034641835.2. Lineage (NCBI taxonomy): Eukaryota > Viridiplantae > Streptophyta > Pinopsida > Pinales > Pinaceae > Pinus > Pinus albicaulis. The sequence goes on from CM076569.1 coordinate 976,791,839, forward strand.
AGACATACCGGCGAGATGCTCTGTGCCAACATCTACATCCATATGAGATTAACTGTCAGAACATGCATATATACCAAAAAATCATAAAACTCATAAAAATAAAAAGTGATTCTTACCAAGTTCTTCATCCCAATCCTCTCCCTCCGGGAGTGGGAGGTCTGGGTCTTCGGTGAAGTCTGTGCTGGAGTAGGGCCAATCCTCCAAGACAATCAGCTGTCGTCAGAGCCAATCAAAAAACTTTGGCCTCCAGGACATCTGCTGGCCACCTTCTGCTCTGGGCATCAATGCCGCCCATCGGGCCATCCTTGGCTCTCTCAATGGTGGCTCCGGGACTATAGCCTTTTAGCACTAAAATATGGGTAATCGTTCCAAGAAGAACGATACCAGAATCGACCCATACCCAAATTGTTTTAGTTTGGTCTTCTTGCATTTGGTGAGTTTTCGTTTGATTTTCATGGTTACAGCCTCAGCCCAGTTGAAGATGGTCGGGTTCATACACTCTAAGTAATTGCGTCTTCGTAGCTTCATGTGGTTCCTGCAATCCCGCAGCCCGCGTGATAGTGTGTAGCACTACTCTCATTTCTATATCAGGGACGGTCTGGATATCCACTTTACCGCTCCCTGTTCCTTTTCTTGCCCCTGGGCACACCCTATTCATTACCATTGTCATGCTTTCCCCGGAAGGCCGGGTACCAATCAGAATAGGGACTACACCCCTACACGAGAATCCAGTGATGAAATATACATCAGATACTTCGAGCTCAAGCTCTTGGTCCCGAAGTACGAACTTCTCCTGATCTTCGTCCCAAATGTTGATGAGATACTGAAGCAATTCGGGCTGAGCCCGGAGACACAGTGTCATAAAGAACTTTTTGAGCCCACAATTGCTGAGGGCATTCATGCATCGTTTTTTTTCCATTGATTTTTCATCCTCTTCGTTGTGTTCTTTCTCCTTCCACTTGATTACCATCTTTTTTTCGCTTGGTACCTGCATCAATTGATCATAGGAAAATTGTAAGCCCCCTTGGGTATTAAAATTTGCAGTCTATTGGTTAAAGCAGATTTTGAGTTGCACGATTGGTGTGACTGTTTGGCTAATAGTCACGCCACCTGGTGCAACCCCTGTGTAAAATAGGGTCGATTGGCGCGGGTCCGCGCCCGAAACCCGTGCCAACCGTGGAGCCCTATATTTTTCCAATCCTCCCCTAAGGGATCCCAAATGACAACTAAATGCAATAAAATATAGCTTAAAATATGGCTAATGGAATCGGATCTTACCTAAAACAGACGGAATCTGGATTGGTCCACTGGATTTTCCACAATCGTCGCCCGAAGATCGCAAGAGAAATGGGTCATTGTTGCTTTGCAAAGAGGTAAAAGTGAAAAGTAAATATTTTTTACCATTTTTGATCTTTTATAACTTTTCAAAGTCATAAATAGGTTTTAAAACATATTTTTCGATATATTTTCATATTATTTTCGTGGAATATGTTTTACACGCATATTTTTGTGCAGCGACAGGTTTTTCACGTGGTTATGATGAAGAGATGAGTTGCATTTTATACTTTTTCGGACTCGGTAAAAACACGAAAATTTCACTACTGGAGTCACCTTTCAGCTCTTTTCTTACTCTCTAAAAACTGAAAAGATTGTCGAGTCACTTGTCGTTTTGAACTCGTTAATTTGGCTACGAAACAATATCTACCCAATATACGTTTACCCCTTTTTCAGGGTAGGACATATTATTTACGAAAAAGGAATACCCTAGCCTATCATGACTAGGAGGTTCTCTCAGACACAGTTTTCTACCTTTTCGGATCTGTGAGACTATTTACGAAAAGGGACTGCTGGAGTTTTCCTTTCTACCTTCTTTTCAAACTCTCTAAATATGAAAAGATGATGAGTTCTTCCTTTGTCATACTCGTTAAAAACTGATGACATTGGACTCTGTCGTCATGATGTTACTCAAGTTCCTCCTTCCTAGGGCTCGTAAAATGTACTAGATTGGATTTTTCCGAAGGAAAAACTTAGATCGCAAGCACATGTTATCCCCTTCAAGCTTGTTTTCAAAAATAATTGGGGTACTCGCCAGAAATGGTGGGGGAAAATGGAACCAAGATCGTAGTCGTATTGGCAGTATGTCGCTCTTGAACATGGCACTTGTCTGCATTCGTGTCGGGTTGGGGACATATCATCTTGTTTTTTGTTTGCCTCCATGGGTTTGGGTAATCTCTTTTGACCACTCATCTGCTCTTTTCCATGTCACCATGACCTCAGATCCCTTGATGTCAAATACTTCAAAATCCAGTGTCGTGCCACCGATATGTTCAAGAGAAGTTTGCCTCTACAGTTTTCAACCTCCATATGATTCTCTATTGGTATTGATTCACAAACATCATATTCCTCTGTCTCGTGTCAATGATGTGCGAAACATTATGACCCACCTTCGATCAAGGTCACTTCCTGTCGACTCCAGCTCATTATCTAGGAAGCTGGTCTAGAGACTTCCTTCAAGTGCCTTGGAGCCTGCATGCCTCAATGGCAGGTTCTTCGTACTCGACGTAAGGTCCACTTCATTGGCCTTCAATTGATTGACTCTACGGGTGTTCGATGTCATATCACTATTCACATGGCATGGATTTTACCTTCTGTACCTTGAGATACATTATCATTATTGGTGGCTTCTCTCGCGTCTGTTAATAGCTTTCATCATTGGCTGGTAATCAGATGATGTTCTTTCATGTTCGACTTCAACTCACATATTCGCATGCTCGAATTTTTACTATGTTCAGGTCGAGATGGAGCGCAAGACCCTAGGTTTTGTCTGATGAAATCCAGGCTACGGGTTCTTTGTGGATTATTATGACTTATTGTATGACTCCTTTGATTGGATGGCTGCAACCATACCTGAGTCTATTTATTGATCCCTACTGCTGGATGGTTGTGTCCATACCTCGGATCTCATTGTTTATATACTCTCTTATGGATGGTTGCGCCCATTCCACATGTCATATATCATATGTATCAGTTGTATTCGTACTTTCAAGTTTTCCGACAGCAGCGTTTTGGTCGAACGCGTTCTCATAAAGCATTTCACCCCTCCCTCTCTCTCGGACCCCATGCTTTAGGGGGAATTTGTTACACATCATTTTGTCACCGTCCCTACAATCCCTCGCCTCGCATATTGGAGGGTCTTTCCCGTGACCTGTGAGCAGTGTCAAACTCTGCAAATACATTCTTTGCATCCTTCTGCATATGGACATGATTTCTCTTGTTGAACATTTCCTCAAAAAGCACTCAAAAACCTATGTTTTGGCATTGGCACGGGTAGCTCATTTACCTCTCACGCCAATGGGGAAGATTTCCACTAAAGTTCGTGCTAGTTGGCACTTTGTCCCTGTGTTGAGCACGCGCCAGCCTTTTTTGGAATGTTTTTTAACAAATTGGAGGCGGAAGTTTCCTTTAACCACGTCAGGAATGACTCATTGCAAGTAGTTAACTCGATAAGCCACAGATATCTTCCTTTAGGAAATGGTTGATGGAACATTCTTGGAGGATAAGACTCCCCCCATGATTATAGGAATCCTAACCTCTCCTTCTCCCTCTATATAAACCGATTTTCTCCCTTTACAAAAGCTAGAGCTGAACACATAGCCAAGGAGCTGAACTTGGAGAAGAGATATTATAGCTGAGTAATCACTATAGAGAAGGTCGAACCAAGGAGGATCCCGTAGAGAGAGTCCCGTCTGAATTCCCGACGAGATTTGTGAGACGTGCTCCGCTGGAACCCTGCTGGAGGAGATCGCAATGTCAAAGCCTGGTTGTACTCTTCTTTCTTTAATTTAATATATTCGACTATGATATTGTTTCCATCTCTGTGTTATGTTTATTTAACGCATATCATTTAGTCTTCTTCGACTGACTGATAGTTAGAATGTGAAATAGTATGTTGTGTATCATCTTCGTCTCTTGTGTATGTGCAGGTATCTGGGCGTGAAAATGAGCGAATCATGATCTGTCGAACCAGGAGCGGGAGGCAGCCATTCTTCCAAATGACACAACAGCGCAGGACCTACGGTAAGTGATCTACCAAGTCTTTGTCCATTCTTAACTAGGAATTGATGTCATAGCTTGTCTTGTTTGTGGCTAGACCCACTCTAGGGCTAGTGGGATCACCTCTGTCCGCAGAGGGGATTTACCCCACCAACAAGAGGCAATGTGCCTAGCATCAGTCTTAGCTATGCCAGACTTCACAAAAACCTTTATTATGGAATGTGATGCCTCAGGAAATGGAATTGGTGTTGTTTTAATGCAAGAAGGAAGATCCATTGCTTTGGAAAGTCGTGCAATCAAAAGAAAGTATTTACATAAAGCTATTTATGAGAAGGAAATGTTAGCAATACTACATGCACTAAAGAAATGGCGACTTTACCTAATGGGAAGACACTTCAAGGTAGAAATTGATCATGATAGTCTTAAACACTTTTTGGAACAAAGACTATCTTCAAGAGCAGGCAAAAATGGGTCACAAAGATTTTGGGTTATGACTTTGAAATCATCTACAAAAAAGGGAAGCTAAATGTTGTTGCAGATGCACTCTCAAGAAAGGATGAAGAGGTGGAAGCATTTCTTTGTGCCATTTCTATTATCCAACCAGATTGGATAACTGAAGCAAGGGATGAATGGAAGAAGGACGAAGAAGTGTGGACACTCATTAAAAAGTCGTTGTTAAGATTCTAGCATATCTGATACATTTATTTGGAAAAATGATTCCTTATGGTACAAAGATCGCTTATATATTTGTAAGAATTCTCAACTAAAACTAAAGATTCTTTTGGAATTGCACACTTTACCTTTAGGAGGACACTCGATATTTTTAAAAACTTACCACAGGGTGAAGAAAGAATTTTTTTGGGATGGCCTTAAATCTGATATTCAAAAGTTTGTGGCAGAATGTTTGGTTTGCCAGCAAAATAAAGTTGAGAAAATTAAGACCCCGTGTCTTCTACAACCTTTATCCATTCCAAGTCAATGTTGGGAGGAGATTTCAATGGATTTTATCACAGGTTTACCTAAGTCTGAAGGAAGGAGTGTCATCATGGTGGTAGTTGATAGGCTTACCAAGTATGCACACTTTTGTGCATTATCTCATCCATTTAAAGCAACTACAGTTGCTACTACATTTATGGACATAATTCAAAAGCTACATGGAAACCCAAAGATTATTGTGAGCAATAGAGATCCCATTTTTGCTGGAAATTTTTGGATGGATTTATTTTCTTATTTGGGTACTCAATTAGCTCATAGCTCATCTTATCATCCTCAATCCCATGGTCAAACTGAGATAGTGAATAAATGTTTGGAAGGACATCTTCGTGGTTTTTTATCTGATAAGAAAACACAATGGGTCAAGAGGTTACCTCTCGCCGAATGGTGGTATAACCCTTCCTTCCATATCGCAACAAAAATGACCCCATTTATGGCACTTTATGGATATCATCCACCGTCCATCATCATATTTAAAGGAGAAAATCTCAAGGTTCAAGTTGTAAGATCAATGCTGTAGCATCAAGAATATGTTCTCCGAATTTCATGATGAATCAAATTAAAATAAAATCAATGAAATGAAGGTGATCAACATCGCAACGAGAGAAGTTTGATGTAGGAGACTGGGTATTTTTACGGCTACAACCATACAAACAAATGTCCCTCAAGCAAGCTAAGAAGGATAATAAATTATCACCAAAGTACTATGGTCCTTACAAGTTGTTGCAAAAGATTGGTACTATGGCATACAAATTGGAGCTTCCTGCTTCTTCGCGAGTACATCCAGTTTTCCATGTTTCATGCTTAAATAAGGTTATAGGAGAAAATCTTCCAAGCCTGAAATATACTTAAAAATTACGAGAAAGAAAAATCATATTAGAACCCTCGAAGCGGTCACGGAAAAGAACTCGCCTGATAGCTACGAAATCCACTTAACTTCATCTCACCAAGGGAAGACCCACCGTTCAAGACCTCATGGGAGGATGAGAACTTTATAAAGGTACAATTCCGTAGCTACCCAAGCGCGATAATAACACTTTTTTGAAGGAGGGGGCAATGTTAGGTATTCAGATACACCAGCCCCATGCTATTATGCAGCCCTTATTGTTATTGTTGTACCCCCGTAACCCCAATATTGTTATTATTGTGCCCTTACATTATTATTGTTAGCCTGCCAGGTGGTGTATGTGTCCCATGGACCTATATTAGAGAGAGGTTTTATAATCTCCATCAATTCATAAATCTGTTCATTTATGTAATGTATTGGAGGTTGCCCCCTCGAAGTGGTTGATTTCTAAGGCATTGATCTCTCTTTTATTCTATTTTTGGAGCTGGTTTCATAACACTTTGAAACATATATTAGCAATACATAAGAAACCATAATACATCACAGCATCACAAGCATAAAATCATTCTTCTTGCCTTTTCCTTTGTTTTTTCATTATACCTTTTCCTTTGCCTAGAAGCATGTATTTTCCTTGCATCACAACAATCTTTGAACATATTTTCCTTTTCCTTTGCCTTGCATCACAACATATTATCTCAATCATCATATTCATATAGGAACATAACCAAGGCAACATCTAACATCAACTCATTGACATCTCCAAGCATCACAAGAATAGAAAACATTATGAGCATACTTCAAAATCACAGGCTCAGCAATCTGATTAACATAGTCTGCATAAACACAATCATGAAATCTACAATATGTGTTCCTTTTCCCTACTCACAAGCATACTAAGTATCAACATCATATATTAATAAACCTTACATCATACTTCAGCCTCAAATAAGCCTAGAAAAATATATCTCCAATTTCATATGAAAATACAAATTATGCTTCCCATAAATTTGTTCTTTGCAAATTTCCACCTCAACATATATCATACATCAGCCTTCCCATATCTATCTTTGCAACTTTCGACTTCAACATATAACACATACCAAGAAACATATCATATGAAGCATCACAAATGTATCATCATACAATCAAACCTTGATGACCACATAATGCCTTGCCTTGTACCTCTTCAGTCAAACACACCTTGCATCAAACATCAAACATAACTTGTTATTGCTCCTTTTTTGTTCATTTTCCATCACCTTCATACCTCAAAGATCACAAGCATCAAAGATACCTTATTGTTATTCATTTATTGTTCATATATGATCAAAATATCAAGCATACCTTCAATATAGCTTATGAAACATACCTTGATGGTCCTGTTGTTCTGCCATCAATGACAACAATGCCAACAATTTTCCTTTCTTGAATTTTTTTCCTTTATAACAAGCAAAGTTATCAATTCTGTTAGTGATTATCATGATATATATATATATATTACCTTTACTATTCTTTGAAGAATAATGTTTATCTACCACTTGTCTCATTCCTTCAACTATGTTTATATGTAAAACATGTATATAAATACTACAGTACAATTTAGTTGTTACAGTTTTCCTATTAATGATTTTCCAGGGAAGAGTACTCTATAAACAAACAAATTTAATCATATATATATATATAGATATATATATATATATATATATATATATATATATATATATATATATATATATATATATATATATATATATGTTAAAATTTAAGCTTATTATGTGCATAAAATAAGTATAATATAAGAAGTTCTCCATATAAAACTATACTTAGTCTAGTGTGTGTGTGTGTGTGTGTGTACCCATGTTTGCAATCCATATTTTCTTTTATGTTCTAGAAACTTTGTTTCTAGCTATCATCAGGCATAAATTTTCACCTCTGTAAATTATCACAACACAAAGTGTTTTCCTCCATTTTATTGTACAAATATCTTAAATGAAACATAACTATATCTCTTATATTTTATCAATTCACATTTACTAAATTTTATAAATAAATTAATCAAATAATTCAAATATAATAACAAATGTTCCTTTTCCTTTTTCTCTACTCAAAAACCAGAAATAACACATAAACAATTTTCTTTTGACAAACAATTAATCATTGTAGTTAGATATACCAACTTGAGACAATTCTTCTTTTTCTCAAAGATTAGTAGTTAAGTACTTGACTCCTCCCAACCTTGACACTACAAATAGCCAATGTCCCCACGAGCATACTAGGCTTGCAATTTTATTTATGTCTTTTACTTCTTGATTTTCTTCAGTCTTTATGCTCTTAGAATGAGACAAAAGAAATGAGAAAAAAGATTTTTATTCCAACCCATCTACCACTCTTTTGGTGGTTAATAACTACCTCCACCTCATCAACATGTGGTAGGTAGTTATCTTCTCATTAATGAACTCTTGTTTCCCACTCTTGAGGACAACTCCATGTATTCTAGGAAATAATTTATTTGCTAATATAATAATTCCTCAATTAAATCTAATCATTCAGATTAGATACCTAGGACTTCTTGATGGGTAATAACACTTCACAATAAATTGCAGCCTTATCTCTTTTATCCAACTGCACTCAAAAACTAATTTTCCATATTTCTCTTTATTTACAAAAATTAAACATCTTAATTACAACTTTAAAATTATTTAGTATCAGTAATAATTTAATAATAATTAAAATTTCAAGTATTTTTCATACGACCATACTTTAATCGGAAATACAAATATGCACATTTAATTACAAACTTTATCAAGCTAGGGGATATCACATCCTCCCCCGCTTAAATTTCACACTATCCTAGTGTTTGATGAACATTATTTTAGAATACACTTTAGTCTTTCATCCAAGCAGAGAAGGATATGCTTCTTTAAAAACATCCTTCAACTCCCAAATTTCTTCCTCTAGACCAAAATTTTTCCATTAAACGTTCAGTCACTATTACATCTCTATTCTGGAGTGTGACTACCCTCTAGTCTAGAATACACAGTGGTTCTTCTAGGAATTATCCCTATGTTTCCACATGTACAACATTCTAATCAATTACATGAGATGCTTCATGTACATACTTTTTCAACAAAGATACATGAAATATATTATGAATTTTAATATTGGTTGGCAAGGCTAGCTGATAAGCTATAGGTCCAATTCTGGCTAACACCTCAAAATGTCCACAGTATTTAGGTGATAACTTGGCATAGTTTCCTAGTCTAGGTGTACTTTTCTTGGGTTGAGCCTATAAATACACATTATCTCCCACATTAAATCCTTTTGAAATATTTTTAAGTTTGCATAGCTCTTCTGACAATATTGGGTTGTTTTCAAATTATGTTTAACATGTTTTACCACTTCTTCCATTTCCTTTAACATATATAGCCCCAACACTATTTTGTCTTCAGAATGATCCTAGCTTAAAGGTACCTTGCATATTCTTCCTTACATCACTTCTAAATGACTCATTTTCAAGGAGGTTTGGTACCCATTGTTATAAGAAAATTTTTCTAAGTGTAAAAAATCCTCCCATTTAGTTTATTTGCCCTTAAAATACATCCTTAATATATCCTCCAATATCTTATTGGTCCTTTTACTTTAGCCATCATTTCGAGTATGATAAGATGCACTAAATATTAACTTTGCTCCCATGCCTTCAAATAACCCTTTCTAAAACTTGGATGTGAACTTTGCATCCTTATCTGATATTACAATTTTAGGTATCCTATGGAGTCTGAAAATTTCTTTCATGAATATTTATGCAATGGTTATTTTTTTAAAAGTGGATTTTACAGGAATAAAGTGTGTTGCTTTACTAATATTTTTAACTACAACCATAATGTAGTCAATTTGATTTCTAGTTTTTGGTAGTCCAGTAATGAAATCCATTGAAATTGCCTCTCATTTTCATTCTGGAATGGGTAATGGTTGCAACCACCTAGTAGGGTGTTGATGAGAAGCCTTATCTTGTTGACACTCAAGACATTTGGCTACATATTATGCTGTATCTTTTTTCATATTTGGCCAGTAAAAATCCGTTCTCAACATAGTAATCATATTTTTGTAGCAAGGATGGTCAGTTGTTGGCTTTTTGTGCGACTCATCTAGAACAAAAAGAAATAGATTTATATCATCAAGCACATAATTTTTTCCTTTAAACAACAATATTTCTTCGCAATCTACTAAAATTCACTCTCTTGTTCATTCAATGTTTCAATTTTATGAACTTTTTCCTTGATTTTCAGATATTCAGGATCATAATTTGTAGTTGTTTTTATTTTATCTATTGAGTTTGTTGGCTAGCTTGTTGTTGATGTAACACATATTTTATTAAGCTTCCTGCTTAAAGCATCAACTATTATTTTTATATTTCCTTTAATGTGTGTAATATCAAAATAATATTCACTAATAAATGCTAACCATATTGCTTTTCTTGCATTTAGATAAGGTTGATCAAATAGATATTTGAGACTAACATTATTTTTCCTCAACTGAAACTTTCTTCCTACAAGATAATATCTCCACATTTTGAATGCATGAATGATGGTTGCTAGTTCTAGATCATGAGTAGCATAGTTTTTCTCATGCTCTTTCAACTTTCTAGATTCATAACAGACAACATGACCATCCTACATAGAGACCCCTCCCAAACCTTACTTACATGGATTTGTACATATCACAAAATCCTTGTTGGGATCAGCCAATTTTAAAGTTGGAGTGCTGGTCAAGAGTTGTTTTAACTTATCAAAGTTGTCTTGACATTTTTTATCCATTCAAACTTGATCCCTTTATTTTGTAAATAAGTAATTGGATATGCATATTTGGAAAATCCCTCTATAAATAACATATAATATCTTGTAATCCCCATAAAGAATTTGATTTCCTCTACATTTTTAGGTATTGGCCACTCCATTATTGCCTTTATCTTTTCTGGATCAACAAAATTTCCTTCTTCTAATATAACATATCCTAGATAATGAACTTGTTTCTAGTTGAATGAACAATTGTTGAATTGAGCATATACTTAATTATCTCTAAGAGTTTGAAGGACCATCTACAAATGTTGGTCATGCCCTTCCTTACTCTTTGAGTATACCAAAATAGCATCTATAAATACAATTACAAATTTATCTAGGAATGGTTTAAGCACATTGTTCATAAGGCACATGAAGGTAGTTGGTGCATTAGTAAGCCCAAATGGAAGTGTTGCAAATTCAAAAATCCCATAGCGTGTGTGAAATTTTGTTTATGAACATCTTTATCCTTAATTATGATATGTCGGTATCCTAATCTTAAATCGATTTTAGAGAAAATAGAATCTCCTCTGACTTGATCAAACAAATCATCTATCCTAGGTAAGGGATATTTGTTTTAGATGGTCATTTTATTAAGTTGTTTGTAGTCTATGCATAACCTAAGAGTACCATCCTTCTTTTTGACAAATAGAACCGCTGCTCCCCAAGGAGACACACTTGGACTTATATAATTTTTATCCAAATTTCTTGTAATTGAATCTTAAACTCCATTAGCTCTGGAATACACATTCTATATGGAGCCTTCGATAATAGAGCAACTCCAAGTATAAGTTCAATGGTAAAATAAATATCTCTCCTTGGAGGAATTCTTGGTATTTCTTCTGGAAAAACATCCTTGTATTATTATAATATAGGATATTCTAGGCAAATGATTATTTATGATCATCACCAGAAAGATTTTTCACCTGGACAGTGAACATTTAACATACTTTTCTAGCATATTTCTTCATTTGTATTGCAGATATTTTCTGACATAATTTTTTCTGTATTCCTTGGACTATGTAAGATTCCCCCTTATCATTAATATAGGTAAAAGACTTATCTAGACTATTTAATATCACTCTATGTGATTCCACCTAGTACATACCTATGAGAACATCATAATATCCTGAGGGTAATATATTCAGATTTAGTGTGGTATGAATTCCATTGAGATTTATATTTCAGACACTTTTCTTTTAGTTCTTGTGGCCAACTGTACTAACCAGGGTTTTATTTGTTTATATTTTACAAGATTTCATCTTTAAACTATAGTAGGGGGAATATAACTTAATCTATATCATATATCTATAATTACAAACACATCTTTTTCAATTATTTTACCTTGAACTTCCACCATGGTGGACTGATGATCTACTTGCCTTCCATCCAATATTGCACTAATTCTGGGGATGTTACAAACAACAACAATTACATTAGATGCTTCTTGAAAATTGTTTAATATTTCTTTATTATTTAATGGATTCTGTGGAAAATCTCTCCATAAGTGATTTTCACTACAGCCCCAACATTTTATTGGCAGTTTTATTGATTCACTAACATTTATGTTTTATGTTCCCTATCTTCCTTTCTGCCCCAAATTCTTTTGTTCGTTAAAATTACTAATATAATTTCTTTCTTGCATACTCTTATAAAAATCAATTTTCTTAAAACCCTTTCTCTTAATATTAAATCAGTCATGTTTATTTGCCACCCATCCCTTAGAACTTTCTCCATTTTGGTTGCTTTGATTAAAACATAACTTTTTTCTTTCTTATGGTCTCATCCATGGTCTTCAGGTTTTCAAATTCAATCCTTTCTCTATATGAAAAAGGTAGGCAGTTGATAAATATCTATATTTTTTCCTTCTCCTCTTTCAAATAAGGTACATTAATAAAATCATAAATTTATTAACAAACACTTCCATGGTAGACTTACTACACCCATCCCTTAGAACTTTCTCCATTTTGGTTGCTTTGATTAAAACATAACTTTTTTCTTTCTTATGGTCTCATCCATGGTCTTCAGGTTTTCAAATTCAATCCTTTCTCTATATGAAAAAGGTAGGCAGTTGATAAATATCTATATTTTTTCCTTCTCCTCTTTCAAATAAGGTACATTAATAAAATCATAAATTTATTAACAAACACTTCCATGGTAGACTATCCAAATTTCAGTTCATGAAACTCCATATCCTTTTCATCAAAGTACCTCTCATCAAATACTTCTTCTTGAATGATTTCCAAGTTAAGTTCTTCTAATTATATTAACAACTTTTTTCTCTTCCCACCATAATTCAGTCTTACTAGTTAACTGGTAAGTTTCCAACCTTAATTTTAGGTTACTTGGATAATTGTATACTTAAAAATATTTGGACATATTGAGGAGACTTGCCTCTACTCCTTCTTCGTATTCATCATTAAAATTAGGGGGCCTAATCTTTTGAAACTCTCCTCGCAACTGGGAGGTAGATCTCCTTTTCTAAGGCATAGAGGTATTGTTATCTGATTTATGTTTTTCTAGTCACTAGACTCATTTGTTTGGATTTCATTGGAAGTTATGGAATTAGTTATACTATTTGTTTGTCTTTCATTGGAAGTTATGGAATTAGTTCTACTATCAAATTCGATTTTGGATCTTTTCCTATGAGTGTCTTCATTTATTCCGTTATTCATTTTTCCTTATAATTTTTTGAGTATATAAACATTAATATTTTATTTCTCCTCCTTTGCTTTGGATAGTCTTTCCTGATTTTCTTTAATAGTTTCTAAATCTACCTTCAAATTGTGAACAAATTGCAATATTTTAGATTCATGTTTCTTTGTACTGCTATTTCCTTCACCCAACATTCCATAATCAATGTTGTGCTCCTCACCTCCTCTGTGTGATCCTACATAGGTTTTTTCATTTAAATATTCAATTATACTCCCAATTGTTCAAGTTTGTATATCACGTGGAAATTAGTTTTGAGTTTACGTCACATAAAAGGCCCAAAATTGAAACCAATGGCTCTAATACCACTTGTAATGATCTTCACATACATCAAAAAAAAATATTAATAAATTTTGTTTAAATGTGAAGGTTCTTCTTTCGTAATCATTCCTTTCCTTTATTAATGATGAAATTGATCAACTCCAATTTTTATCATATATATTCTTTTATTTCCAAATAAAATGCAAATAACACACTCTGATCTTATTTCTCATGTGTCACATAAGTGAATATTTTTCATTCTATTGTTTAAGCTTTACCCTCCTTCAAAAATAATTTATGGATATTCTTCATTGTTTACTTAAGAATGAAAAACTATCCATTATAAATTTTGTAACCTATTACAATAGCTTATTGATAAAATGAATGTATATACTTTATTACCTTTTCAATAAAATATGGATATAACTCCATTTCTTAATCGACATGTGAATTATAAATTTCCACCTTGCCCTTTTTGCCTCTATTATAATCTTCTAACGAGACTATGGTGATGCACATTTATTATAAACAAATCTCATTACAATATCATGGAACATATTATATACATGTTCGCAGTTAGATCAGACAAGTTACATTATAGTATATAAATGCATTGCCTTGCTTATTCACTTTCAAAGTGGTATTATAATCGATATTTGACTTCATAGATATTTTTTCCCATGAATATGGTAGGAATTTTGCAATTAATTGCAATCTCTCCATATTATTCTATCTCTACGCGTGGCACCCTACCGAAGCAGTAAGGTATGATACCATGTTAGGTCCCTATATCACTAGTACAGTCCCTTATTATTGTTAGTGTAAACCCCTTATTGTTATTATTGTACCTTTGTAACCCCCATTTTGTTATTATTGTGCCCTTAAATTATTATTGTTAGGTCGGCTAGGATTACATTGTGGCCCACTAGGATTACATTATGGCCCCATGGACCCCTATATATAGAAAGGAGGTTTTGTAAATTGTATCATCCAAGAATTGTTCATTTATGTAATGTATTGGAGGTTTCCCCCTCGAAGTGGCTCATTTCTAAGGCGCTGATATCTCTTTTCTTCTCTTTTTGGAGCTGGTTACACAACATTTGGTATCAGAGCTTTGGATTCTAGGGTTTCGCCGCTCCAAACAGGTCATCGTGGAATTTTCGCTATAACTTTTTTTCTACGAAGCTTCAGAAGCTGAAATTTTTAGGGTACGAAGCTGAAATCGTGAGGAAGTTTGTCTAAAAATTTCAGAGCTTGTCTGCAATATTTTCAGATGTGGATCTGTGGAAGTTAGGTCTTTTTTCAAGCTCCTAAACAAAGTCATCGAATTTGTTATAAATTTTTTTCTACTGAGGTTCAGAATCTGAAATTTTATGGTGAAGTTGAAATCCTAAGGAAACTGTCAAAAAATTTCAGAGCTTGGTCTACAATATTTTTAAGATATTATCTGTGGAAGGTAGTGCTTTTCTGTGTTCCTAATCTCTGTATCTGTAAAGATCATGTGAGACTTCTAATAACAATCTCTTCCAGCACCTGATTGGAGTGTCGAAAAAGTACGTAATTAACAGACTGTAGTTTCTTTGTCATCAATTTTTAGAGGTGGGGACTAAACAGTGACACGTGGAAAGCTCGATAAGTTCTCTATACCGAACTAAAACTACCCATAATTAGGTCATTGTGGGAGATTGGACATAACTTTGTCTTGGAGAATCCAAATCAAGTCAGACCTGTGGCATTCAAAAGAGAATTCAGAGGGCTACTTCAGTGCTAAATTTCAGATATTGAAGAGCCGCAATCATAGAGATAATACAATTTCAATATCGAGCTCCTCAAAAGCAAGTAAAAGGTGTGTATTTTTTTTCCGAATTGCATAAGTCTTGTTTGAAGAATCAAGTTGAATTGATTGCAAGGGAATATTGTAGAATAGATATCAGTATTGGATTATAAAATGGCCCCTAAAAAGAATTCAACACTCATTAAGCCTTTGGAAAGCTCTACTATGACTCATGTAGACGAATAATGGCAACATGACATATCAAAATTACAAGAGCAAGCGCAACAAATTTCACTCTTGCAAAGAGCAACAAAAAATGACATGGAAGTTTTGAAGAAAGGCATGGAAACTAAGATGGATGGTTTGAAGAAAGGCATGGAATCTAAGATGGATGGTTTGAAGAATGGCATGGAATATAAGATAGATGGCATGGAAGCTGGCATGGAATCTAAGATGGATGACATGGAAGCTAAGATCAATGAGAAAATGGAAAACATGAAAAATGATCTAAAAGAAGACATGGAAGGTTTGACAAAGTTGATACAAGAAATGTTTCCTAATGGTGAAAAGATAGTAGAAGAACCCCATGATGAGAACAAAATCAATGTTAATCGTGATTTCATAAACTCTAATGTTGGCGGGAAGAACCACCATATTCCAAAAATGGATATGAGGAAGTTTGATGGAAAGGATCCTGTAACATGGATACTACAGATGGAGCAATATTTTGATCTCCATAATGTGCAAAACACACAAAAGGCACGCATTGCAACTTTACATTTAGAAAAAAATACATTTGTATGGTATCGATGGCTTTGCTCCCGTAAAAAAATTGTCACTTGGTCAATTTTTACGGAGGAAATGATAGCACATTATGTGGATACAAAGAGCAACACCTTCTTTAGCCAATTGATAAATCTCAAACAAAAGGGTTTAGTGGGGCAGCACATTGAGGACTTCCAAAAATTGAATATAAGGGTAACTGATATTCCAGAGGAACACAGGATTGATCTCTTCATAAGCACTCTAAAGGATAACATCCAACATGAAGTTCATGTTTTGGAACCTGATTCATTGGAGAAGGCATTCAGGTTGGCAAGAAAAGTTGAATGTAAAATTATGGCGACAAGGAAGCCTACCACTCAATTCTATAAAGAAGGAAGTGTTTCTACATCTAGATTTCCACAACCTACAAGGTTGACACCACAAAATTGGAAGAAAAAAGAGCAAAAGGGCTTTGCTATAGTTGTGATAGCAAATACACTAAAGGTCATAAGTGTGCTGAGAAGAAATTATTTTACATAGATTGTGAAGAAGAAGAAGAAAATGAACAAGAAGAGGATATACACCAGGAACCGGCCCTAGAAGAGGAAGAAATGAATCCGACCATATCATGTAATGCACTGATAGGAATTACCACTCCTCAAACTCTCAAGATAGAAGGACAGATCAAGAAGAAAAAGCAGGGAAAATTTTAGGGGCGAATTTTAGCCGATGATATACTAATCTACAGCAGGTCTTGGAAGGATCATGTTGAACATGTTGACAGGGTGCTCAAACTATTGTAGGAGAAACAATTATATGCAAAAACATCCAAATGTTTCTTTGGAGTACAAGAGGTGGAATATCCGGGTCATATTGTATCTCACGAGGGTGTTAAAGTAGACCCTAACAAAATTAAAGCCATTAAGGAATGGAAAGTCCCCACAACCATAAAGAAGTTGCGAGGATTTCTCAAGTTAACAGGGTATTATCGCAAGTTTGTTAAGAATTATGGGAGAATAGCAGCACCTCTAACAACATTATTGAAGAAAGATGCATTTTCATGGACTCCTGAAGCAACTAAGGCCTTTGAACGCCTTAAAGAGGCAATGTGCCTAGCACCGGTCTTAGCTACACCAGACTTCACAAAAACCTTTATTGTGGAATGTGATGCCTCAGGAAATGGAATTGGTGCAGCTTTAATGCAGGAAGGATGTGCCTAGCACCGGTCTTAGCTACACCAGACTTCACAAAAACCTTTATTGTGGAATGTGATGCCTCAGGAAATGGAATTGGTGCAGCTTTAATGCAGGAAGGAAGACCCATTGCTTTTGAAAGTCGTCCAATCAAAGGAAAGTATTTACAGAAACCTATTTATGAGAAGGAAATGTTAGCAATACTGCATGCACTAAAGAAATGGCGAACTTACCTAATGGGAAGACACTTCAAGGTAAAACCGATCGTGATAGTCTTAAACACTTTTTGGAACAAAGACTATCATCAGAAGAGCAGAAAAAATGGGTCACAAAGATGTTGGGTTATGACTTTGAAATAATCTACAAAAAGGAAAGCTTAATGTTGTTGCAGATGCACTCTCAAGAAAGAATGAAGAGGTGGAAGCATTGCTTTGTGCCATTTCTATTATCCAACCAGATTGGATAACCGAAGCAAGAGATGAATGGAAGAAGGACAAAGATGTATGGACACTCATTCAAAAGTTGCAGCAAGATCCTAGTACATCCGATACATTTAGTTGGAAAAATGATTCCTTATGGTACAAAGATCGCTTATATCTTTGTAAGAATTCCCAACTAAAACAAAAGATTCTTCTGGAATTGCACACTTCTCCTTTAGGAGGACACTCGTGATTTTTAAAAACTTACCAAAGGGTGAAGAAAGAATTTTTTTGGGATGGCCTTAAATCTGATATTCAAAAGTTTGTGATGGAATGTTTGGTTTGCCAGTAGAATAAAGTTGAGACAATTAAGACCCCGGGACTTCTAAAACCTTTATCCATTCCAAGTCAATGTTGGGAGGAGATTTCAATGGATTTTATCACAGGTTTACTTAAGTCCGAAGGAAATAATGTCATCATGGTAGTAGTTGATAGACTTACCAAGTATGCACATTTTTGTGCATTATCTCATCCATTTAAAGCAAGTACAGTTGCTACTACATTTATGGACAGAATTCAAAAGCTACATGGAAGCCCAAGGGTTATTGTGAGCGACAGAGATCCCATTTTTACTGGAAATTTTTGGACGGAGTTACTTTCTTGTTTGGGTACTCAATTAGCTCATAGCTCATCTTATCATCCGCAATCTGATGGTCAAACTGAGATAGTAAATAAATGTTTGGAAGGATATCTTCGTTGTTTTGTATCTGATAAACAAACACAATGGGTCAAGTGGTTACCTCTTGCCGAATGGTGGTATAACACTTCCTTCCATACTGCAGCAAAAATGACCCCATTTATGGCACTTTATGGATATCATCCACCATCCATCACATCATCTTTAAGGGAAAATTCGAAGGTTCAAGCAGTGGAAGATCACATCGAGTATCAGCAAGAAGTTCTCCAACTCTTAAAGGATAACCTGAATTTGGCACAAAATCGAATGAAACAACAGGCAGATCAACATCGTAGCGAGAGAAGTTTTGATGTAGGAGATTGGGTATTTTTACGGCTACAACCATACAAACAAATGTCCCCCAAGCAAGCAAAGAAGGATAATAAATTATCGCCAAAGTACTATGGTCCTTACAAGGTGTTGCAAAAGATTGGTACTATGGCATACAAATTGGAGCTTCCTGCTTCTTCGCGAGTACATCCAGCTTTCCATGTTTCATGCTTAAAGAAGGTTATAGGTGAAAATCTTCCAGTTCAAACAGTATTGCCAGAACTTGATGGGGAAGGGAAAATCATATTGGAACCTGAAGCAGACATGGAAAAAAGAACTCGACAACTACGGAATCGATCAATTTCAGAGTATCTCATCAAGTGGAAGAACTTACCCACTGAAGATTCTACATGGGAGGATGAGAATTTTATGCAGAAGCACCCAGAGCTACTCAAGCGTTGAGGACAACACTTTTTTGAAGGAGAGGGGCATGTTAAGTCCCTATATTAATAGTGTAGCCCCTTATTATGTTAGTGTAGCCCCCCTTATTGTTATTATTGTACCCCTGTAACCCCCATATTGTTATTATTGTGCCCTTACATTATTATTGTTAGGTCGGCTAGGATTACATCGTGGCCCCACTAGGATTATATTGTGGCCCCATGGACTCCTATATATAGAAGGAGGTTTTGTTCATTTGTATCATCCAAGAATTTTTCATTTATGTAATGTATTGGAGGTTGCCCCCTCGAAGTGGCTCATTTCTAAGGCGTTTATATCTCTTTTCTTCTCTTTTTGAGTTGGTTACACAACATAATCAACCAGAAGAGACAATTTATGTTTATTCTAATCCATTACTTGAATAGAAGGAAGAAGATTTAACCCCATCAATTTAAAAACTAGTTGTTAAAATCCCTTTGAGATCTTCACTTCCTACTTCTCCTTCACATTCTCCTTCGCCCTATAACACTCATTCACCAAAATCTTCATCAACCTCTTTAACATCATCTTCATCAACATAAAATTCATCATCCATGTATTTTAAACCCATTATATAGGCTAGATATGCTGCTCTGGTTCTCCTTAACGTCTTAGGAAATTTTCCTGATGGATATCTCAAACATTTGCCAAGATTTAATGAAGAGATAGGCCCCTCAGTAGAAGATCATATAGTTTCCTTTTTAGATTTCGCAGACAATATGAACATCGAGCATGAAGATGTTTATATGAGATTATTTGTACAGTCCTTGGAAGGTCACGTCAGGACCTAGTTTAGGCAACTTAGAGTAGATTTTATTCAAACCTGGAATGAACTTATAACTATCTTTAAAATAAATGGGGGGTAAATAAAGATGATGTTTACCTTCTCACTGAATTTGAAGAGTTACAAAGAAACCTTGGTGAACTAATAGCTGAATTTATCAAACGATTTAATAAACTCTACCACAAAATTCCGGTTGATTGCAAACCTCTAGTAGCTACTACAAAAGTTATATTTTCGAAATCATTCAACGATGAATTTGTAGTCTTCTAAGGGAGAGAATTTATAATACACTACAAGATATGAAAACTAATGCCATTGAGTTAGAAGCCAATAGACCAAATTCTAGTAAAATTATAGCTAAAGAAGAGAAAGCTAAAAGGAAATTAAAAAATCAGGAAGCATCTTCCTCTAAGTCTAAGAGTGAAGATTCAAATATTGATGAAATCACAACTCTTCTTAGAAATCTATCCAATAGAATTTCAAAGATTGAAACTCAACCAAGAACAGTCCAACAAACTGTTTCAAGACCACCAACACAGGCCCAAGGTCAGTACAAGAAAGCTTCTCCACTGCAAATTCTTCAAAGGCCTCATAATGAACAACAAGTTCCTACCCCATTGTTGATTAATGATCAATAACCCGAGGAATATACGTTTTCCATTACTGAAGACATTAATATGTTAGATCAAACATCCTTTCAGACTACCATTGTCCCTATTTCCCAAAACCAAATTCCTCAAGAAAACCAAGATAATTCTTAGGTTTCTAAGTATAAATATTTTTCTGAGTTTTTTATTTCAGAACTCAATCAAAGATATGACTTAAGACCTAGAGTTGATCCTTGTAGACCTCCCAAAAATCCTGTAATAATTGACCCTCAACTGAAATCATCTGAAACTAAAACTACTTGTTATCAACCTTTAAATAAATCAAATAACTCTACTCAGATTGATAAAACGATATTGAATGCCTTTAACGTTGAGAAAGAGTTAGAAAGAATCAAAATTCCCATTCCACTTTCTGAACTCTATAAAAATCCAAGGTATAAAAATCAAGTAGTTAAGTGGATCCAAAATTCTAGTATGGATGCAGAAGGAGATATTATCAGTCTACAAAATGAAAAACCTACTATAGCTTTCGGTCCTAGTTCTGATATGATTGATGGATCTATAACACCCTTGTATCTAACTTTAAAGGTGCATGATTCCCTGCTATACAACTGTATGCTTGATTCTAGTGCTTCCCACAGTCTAATTCTTAAAGTCATCATGAAGAAAATTAATCTGGATATCACTAGAACATATCACCACTTGTATACTTTTGATTCAAAGAGGGTCCAATGATTAGGAATCATTAAAGATCTAGTGGTCACTGTACATCAAATACCAGTTAAGAGTGTAGTATTAAACATAGTTTTTATCGACATTCCTCCCAAATTTGGAATGTTTTTATCTAGATCATGTTGTGAAAAATTGGGAGGAAGTCTTCAAATGGACATGTCTTTTGCCACTATCCTAGTATATGGTGGAGAGAGCCTTAGATTATATAGGGAAGTGAGATTTCTGAACATTGTTTTTAATTCTAATAAAGCTAGGAATCATCCTATTTATGCAATAGATCAATATTTTAGTTGTTTTCAGCTATCATCAAACACTTCACATGATTCTCAACTCAAGATTGAGGATGTATTTGACACCTCTAAACAAGTTCATATTGAAATTTGGAAGTTATTTTTCGATAGATCTTGCAGCAAAGATGGATATGGAGCAAGAGTTGTGTTAATTTCACCTGATAAAGAAAATATTACACAATCATGTAAATTATATTTTGAGGTCACAAACAATTTTGCTGAGTACGAAGCTTTTATCCTAGGATTACATCTTGCAAGAAGTTTAAAGGTTAAAAACTTGAGTGTTTTCACTGACTCATAATTAATAGTAAGACAAGTTAGGAGTATTTGCCAAACAAAGCACCCTAGACTTAGGTCTTACAGAAATGAGATTTGGGACACTATTTAAAATACCTTTGATGCTTTTAACATCACTTTTATTCTTAGAGATAAAAACCTACATGCAGATTCATTAGTTGTTTTAGCTAGTTCCTTCAAGATTCCTGATCATTTTCAAATTCAATATCAGACAAAAATCAAATGTAGGCCCTCAATCCCAGACAATCTTAAACATTGGAAAATATTTGAGGACAATGAACAATTAAAATCCTTTCTGCAAGTTATTAATGAATTTTTTGTATTGCAAATTGAAGAGGATAATTCAGACAGTAAATAAGCTACCTAAAATAAGAAAAAATTAGATCTAGAATCAAAGGTAGTTGATCATGATATAATTCAATTCTCAAATAATTTTATCCCCAAGGGACTTTTTCCTTTAGAAAAATTGTTTGATCAAAACAATGTTCCCATAAATCCATTATATGTTTCACTAGAAGATGACATAGAAGACAAAAATATTGGCACTGATGAGGAAATTAAAAATATCAAACTTTGTGCATATTAACCCCAGAACTTAAATCTGAATATGTCAAGCTTCTTAAAAATTATAAATATGTCTTTTTCTGGTCTTATGTGGATTTCAAATATTATGATACATCTTTAATTGAGCATAAAATCCCACTAAAACCAGATGTAAAGCCTTATCAGCAGAAGTTAAGAAGGATGAACCCAATTCTTCTTCCCACCATAGAAAAAGAACTAAAGAAACTTCTAGCTGCCCAAATTATTGTCCCATTAAGATATTTCGGTTGGGTTGCCAATTTAGTCCCTATGAGGAAAAAGAACGGTGAAATAAGACTATGTGTAGATTTTAGAAACCTTAATAAAGCATCCTTGAAAGATAATTATCCACTTATTAAGATGGATCAATTACTTCAAAAAGTGTCAAGTGCTAACAGACTCTCTATGTTGGATGTATTTTCTAGTTATAATCAAATATTGGTGAATTCAGAAGACAAGGAGAAGACAACTTTTACCACACCTTGGGGTACATTTATGTATGCCCAGATGCCATTTGGTCTATCAAACGCATGAGAAACATTTCAGAGAGCCATGGATTTGGATTTGGCTGGGAAGGTAAACAAATTCATTGTTATTTATCTTAATTATTTAACTTTTTTCTCTCAATCAGATCTAAACATCTCAATCATTTGAAGAAATTTTTTGAAAGATGCAGGAAATTTGGAATTTCTGTGAATCCCAAAAAATCAATATTTGCCATTAAAGAGGGTAAATTGCTAGGTCATATTATTTTTAAATATGGAGTAGTTATTGATCCCAAAAGGGTCTCTTCTATTAATTCATTATCATTAACTAGAAATAAGAAAGAGATTCAAGCTTCTTAGGCAAAATTAACTTTTTAAGAAGGTTTATACCAAATTATGTAGAAATAGTGAAGGATATAAAAGACATGCTCAAAATTAAGAACCATGAAGTCAAATGGTTTGTATCTGCAAGATTTTCATTTGACCAGATAAATAAATCTATCTCCGAAGCCCCAACCCTAGCCAACCCAAACTATTCAGAACCTTTCAGCATGCTCTCTTTTGCCTCTGAAACTACCCTTACAGATGTCCCTTTGCAAAAGAATGAGGATTACCATGATCAACCTATAGCATTATTTAGTAAGTTCATGAGAGATGTTGAACTAAGATATGATATTATTGAAAAACAAGGCTATCCCTTAGTTCAAGCCCTAAATTCTTTTAGAATGTATATCCTTCATTCCACTATCATTTCCTATGTGCCCAATAATGTTGTCAAAACAATCCTCACATAGCCGTATACTGATGGTAGAAGGGGAAGATGGATAACTCCGATCCTTGAGTTTGATCTTACCATCAAAACTACCAAGTTAGTGAAGCGACAATTTTTAGCCCAGTTGTTAGCTGAATCCAATTGTAAAGTATTGGGCATCAACTCTATTTTTGAAGTTTCATAGAATCATCCACAAGAACCTTCTCCAAGTTTGGAAAGGAAGAATCCACAAGAACCTTTGTTGAATGTAGAAGGGGGGAATCCACAATAAGCTTCCCATGGAATGCAAGGAAAGAATACACAAGAAACTTCTCCTTCAACTCAGATAGTCCCAATTCATATTGATGAGAAGTTTGTGACATCAGATGGGTATGCAAACATTGTTCATTTTCCGATTGATTTTGAATGTCCAACTCAGTTTTCAAAGAACCAATGCAAAACACTGAATTTGAAATCCATCAAGTATTGTATCATCAATGGCAACTTATATTGGAAGGATCCTCTTAATATTTTACTACTTTTCCTAACAAAATCAGAGACTAAAGGAATCATTGATCAGTTTCATGTAGGAATTTCTGGAGGCCATTATGTTTGGAGAGAAACAACATACAAGATATTGAGGGTAGGATTTTATTGGCCTACCTTGTTTTCACAAGTAGGATCAAAAGTAAGAGCTTTTTTTCCATGTCAGATGTTTTTTGGAAAGCAAGAATTGGCAGCTCTTCCACTAGTTCCAATAGTTGTTTCAGCACCATTTCTTCAGTGCGGATTAGGTTTTATAAGTGAAATTAATATAGCCTCCAGTAATCAACACAGATGGATCTTGACTACTACTGATTATTTCACCAAGTGGGTGGAATCCATTCTTGTAAGAAATGCTACAAATTCAGTTAAAATAAAATTCATTGAAGAGAAAATTTTATCCAAATTTGGTTGCCCACAGAAAATAGTCATTGATAATGCCACAACAATCAGTAGCATAAAAATGATAGAATTCTGCCAGAAATATCAGATTCTTCTGCATCACTCAACTCGCTATTATCCACAAGGAAACAGTCTTGTTGAATCATCAAACAAGAGTTTAGTGAAAGTAATCAAGAAAAATTTAGAAGACCAAAATAAAAACTGGGACATCACTTGATTTATGCAGTCTGGGCAAACAGAATTTCTCCAAAAAGGTCAATGGGTAAATTGTTGAGATTCAACAAGATGATGAGCTTAGTGAAAAGAGTCACCTTCACTAAGTGGGCCCGCAGGCTATTTTTGGTGCAAGTCTATTTTTAGACATGGTGATCATATTTCAGAAGTTGGCAGGATGCTATTTGAGGATGGTTGATCAAGTTGGAAAAATAGATGAAATTCTATTTTTAGAATATTGGGCGAAGTCTATTTATAGATCGTCGATCTAAAAATAGAAGTGTTGATTATTATTAGCTCTTAATAATAATCTGGCAATAAACAACAACTTATTCTCTTGGAGGACTTATTTTCAGTGCACAAATTTGGAGAATCAATGGGCTGAAGGAATTACGAAATTCCTAGGGTTTATTGGTGGTTCATGCATGTAGGACTTATTTATAACTGAAGTGGCAAAGTTATGACAGAGTTGGAAGAGTAGTTCATGGAGTTGTATTTAGTTTAACTCAGTTAGACTCAATTGAGCTAGTTGTATCCAGTCTAACTGAATTATACACTAGTGAGAGTGGAGTGAATTAATTATTTAATTAATTCACAAGTAATAACTCATTAATCAACTGAACAATACAGCAGTTAACTATAGTGCATGGCAGTTCCAGTGGAGACCCAGTGGAGAGATAGGTGAAAGGGCAAGATGGACTATCCGTTGTGACTATAGTGATGCATTGATTGCACCAACCACACATTGGAGTTTCCAATGAGGATTGCGTAGTCAAGGCAAGGGTAATTCGAATTCATTTAGAGCTATTCTTTAGCAGGGATTGCGCAGTGGAGGCAGGCTAGCAGGTGGTAGGAAATCAGTGCATGGATTTGCAGATTTCTTCTTATTAGTGTGTGACGATTGATTGTATTGAGAGCTTGATGTAATAAGCTTTGTATGAGATTGTTACATGATCTCCATGATACATAATATATGATATTTTGGGTTTTCAGCTTCAGGCCTTCCCATTAAACAATTGTGCTATGTGCGATTGTTTTTATTACTTCATGTGTTTGTAATTGATTTTAATTTCCGCAAAAGATTAACAGTGGAAGGATTTTGTATTTAGCAAGAAGAGAAATATTGTTAGATCAGGAGAATCTGGATATATACATGTATCTTGTTTATAATTTCTACATGGTATTATAGGAGTTTTAATTCTTGAAGTTTTCAATTGTGAAGAATTGTTGAGTTTGTGCTGGTGGATAATTTGAATTTGCTACAGAAAATTCCTGGTGCAAAAGTTGAGTATACATTTAAATTTCTTTCAATGGGTTGTGATTGGAGTATGCCCTTGATGGGAGCTCGAATTACATAGCCTGAAAGGATAGGATGGAGGTGGTGCTGGAGGATAATGGACTGAAGGAGTTCATCGAAAGCGATGTTCATAAGTCGGGATCTAGCGATGTTGCATTACTTGACGCATGGAAAAATAAGATGGAAAAGATAAGAATAATTCTGTTGGAAGGTGTGAAGGAACATATTGTGTCCAGACTTCATGGGAAAGCCACTCCATTCTTAATGTGGAAGGCTTTGACAGATTGTCTCCAAAGCAGCAGCCACCAGAGGAAGTTGGCGCTGAAAGACAAGCTCAGAAAAATAAAAATGGAGAAGGGTGACAGTATTCCAAAATATCTCACGAATTTTTTCCACTGTAGGGATGAACTGGGAAGTGTGGGATTATTTTTGATGATGAAGACTTGGTGAGCTTAGCTCTTCTTGGGCTTCCGAAGAGTTGGCATAGCTATGAAGACTCTATCAATGGATAGGAGAAACTGTTGGGATGGGAGCAACTTTGGTCAGATCTTATACAGGAGGAGATAAGGCAGGGTACTAGGGATGGCTCTTCATCGAAGAATGAAGATGAAGAGAATTTCATTTTGGTTTCCAAAGAAAAGAAAGGGAAAGGAAATAAATTTCCTTCAAAATCTGAAGCTAAAGTCAAGAAGCATGATTTGTCTAAGGTGAAGTGTTTTCATTGTCACGAACATGGGCATTTCTCCACTAACTACCCACAGAAGAAGAAGAACAAGAAGGTTGTTGGAGCTGCAGCTGGAGAGGCCTTAGCCTCACAATTTTAACTTGATTTATCTTTGATCGCATGCTTTTTTTGAAGCTATATAGGATCGGTGTGGTATCCTGATAGTGGTGTGTCTTTCCATATGACAGGAGACAAGAAGTGACTTGGAGGAGAAGGACCTCCATATGCATATAGATATGGGAGATGATGGTCGATATAGTGCGACCGGCATTGGAACCATTACCTTTGAGAGGGAGTCCGGTAATCCATTCCTGTTGAAGGATGTTATGCATGTTCCAGGTCTGAAGAAGAACTTGGTCTCGGTCGCAATGTTGGAAGACAAAGGTTATGATGTTGTTTTCAGTGAGGGAAAAGCCTTCCTTCGACATAAAAAAACATGTCAAACCAAGAGGATATGGATTCAAGTTAATAATCTTTACAAGCTAGAGGTAGATGGCTGCGCTACAATGGTGGGAAAAGTAGAAGAAGTGGTGAGTCGGGATGAAGGCGAATTATGGCACAAGAGATTGGGTCATCTTCACCATGGCGCTTTGAATATTTTGCACAGATTTCTACTGTACTTCCCAAGGGTACTCTTGCACAGGTAAATCAGTGCAAGGGATGTACTATGGGTAATTTTGTGAATACCACCTTTCATGAGAAGGAGAACCGTGCTTCGGTGATCCTAGAGAGAATTCACACAGATGTGTGTGGACCTTTCTCGATTGATTCAACAGAAAAACACAGGTATTATGTTATTTTTGTTGATGAATATTCTTGTAGATGTTGGATCTTCTTCGTACAAAAGAAGAGCAAAACATTCTCAAAGTTTTGTGAGTTTAAACCATTGGTGGAGAAGGAGTCGGGGAATCAAGTGAAAGCTCTACGGATCAATAATGGTGGTGAATACATCTCGGGCGAATTCAAATAATTCTATAGAAAAGAAGGAATTTGAAGAGAACTCATAGCGCCTCATAACCCACAGCAGAATGGGGTCACGGAGAGGAAGAATATAACGACCGTGGGTGATGCATGAGCTATTCTTGAGAGGGAGCTAAACTTGCATGCAGTGAAGGAACTGCTTGTTTCGAAAGATGAGCCTCCGGATGTGGATCAACCACAAGAGGAGATTCATGAAGTGGAGGAGTCCACTCATGCATAAAAAAACATCAGACAAGGAAAAAAGCATACCACATAAGCTGAGAGACTAAAGCTTGATGCGGCATAGAATGTAGGAGTCCCTACATCACAGCGCAGACAAAGATAGTCACCTGACCATTTTACTGGATACATGGCTCTTATGAGCAACTGTATCATGACAGAGCCATATTATTTTGAAGAATAAGTGCAGGAGTCCACATGGGTAGATGCCATGGTGGAGGAGTATGACTCCATTGTTAGAAACAGTGCTTGGGATATTTTTCCAAGGTTGGTGGGTAAATCAATTGTATGATCAAGATGGATCTACAAGGTAAAGCAAGCTGCTGATGGGAGCGTCGAGAAGTATAAGGCAATATTTGTTGCCCGGGGCTTCTCATAGATCAAGGGGATTGATTATGAAGAAACCTTTGCACCTGTCGCACGATATTCTTCCATACGGTATTCTTCCATACGGACCATCCTTGCTCTCTCAGCCCAGATGGTTTGGCACATTCATCATATGGATGTGAAGACTCTGTTCCTTAATGGGATCATTGAGGAAGAGGTGTACATTGAGCAACCTAAAGGATTTGATATCTTTAGCAGCGAGTTGCATGTGTGCAGGCTCAAAAGAGTGTTGTATGGGCTGAAGCAAGCACCACATGCTTGGTACACTCGGATCGATAGCTATTTCACTGGACTTGGCTTCACCAAGAGTGAGGCGGATGCAAACTTGTACCAAATTGTGGTGGAGCGTAATATTTTAATCATTATTCTTTATGTTTATGATTTAATACTAACGGGTGATGAGCAGTTGATACACTCATGCAAAGAAGATCTTGCAAAGGAGATTGAGATGAAGGATTTGGGCCTCCTTCATTATTTTCTTGGATTGGAAATATGGTAGCGGGAAGGTGAACTGTTTGTGTCTCAAGGCAAGTATGCCCGAGAGATACTGGAGAATTTTCACATGCAAGGTTGCAAGCCTATCAAAACTCCTCTTCCAAGAAATTGAAGGAAAGAGGATGCTACATCGGCAGAGGTAGTGGATGCCACTATTTATTGACAATTGGTGGGTTTTCTTATGTATTCAGTTAATACAAGACCGGACATATGCTATGCGGTGAACCAGCTTTCACAAGCGACGGTTAAGCCTACCAAGCTATTTTGGAAGGTAGGCAAGCATGTTTTGAGATATCTCAGGGGCACATCTGAGTATGGTTTATGGTACAGACAGACAGATGAGGTGAAGTTGCATGGATTCACGGATTCATATTGGGCAAGAAACCCAATAGACAGAAAGAGCACATCATGAGGGATTTTCAGTATCGAATCTATGGAAATTTCTTGGTACAACAGGAAGTAAAGATCCATGTCACTCAGTTTAGTAGAAGCAAAATACATGGCAGCAAGTCAAGCTGCATGTGAGGCTATCTGGATGAGGAAGATCCTGGTTGGTTTGTTTGGTTCACATTTAGATCCTACAGTGATACATTGTGATAATCAAAGTTGCATTAAAATCTTGATTAATCCTGTGTTTCATGATAGATCTAAACATATTGATATTTGGTATCATCATATCAGAGATTGTGTGCAGCAGAAGATCATGTTGCTTCAGTACATTCCTACGGAAGATCAGGATGCAGATATTCTGACGAAGGCGCTCACCAGGAGAAAATTCGAATACCATAGAGGCAAGATCGGGGTGAAAGATAATCCCTATCTTGTTGAGAGGGAGTGTTGAGATTCAAAAATATGATGAGCTTAGTGAAAAGAGTTTCCTTCATTAAGTGGGCCCGCAGCCTATTTTTGGAACAATTCTATTTTTAGACTATGTCTATTTTTAGACATGGTGATCATATTTCTGAAGTTCCAGGATGATATTTGTGCATGGTTGATCAAGTTAGAAAAATAGATGAAATTATATTTTTATAATATTGGGCAAAGTCTACTTATAGTTCGTCGATCTAAAAATAGAAGTGTCGATTATTATTAGCTCTTAATAATAATCCGACAATAAAGAGCAACTTATTCTCTTGGAGCACTTAGTTTCAGTGCACATATTTGCAAAATCAGTGGGCTGAAGGAATTACGCAATTCCTAGGGTTGACTAGTGGTTCATGCATGGAGGAATCAGTTAGCACTGAAGTGGAAAAGTTATAACAGAGTTGGAAGAGTAGTTCATGGAGTTGTATTCAGTTTAACTCAGTTAGACTCAGTTGAGCTAGTTGTATCTAGTCTAACTGAATGATACACTAGTGAGAGTGGAGTGAATTAATTAGTTAATTAATTCACAAATAATAACTCATTAATCAACTGAACAATACAACGTTAACTACAGTGCATGGCAGTTCCAGTGGAGACCCAATGGAGAGATAGGTGAAAGGGCAAGATGGACTATCCATTGTGACTATAGTGATGCATTGATTACACCACACACACATTGGAGTTTCCAATGAGGATTGTGCAGTCAAGGCAAGGGTAATTCGAATTCATTCAGAGCTATTCTTCAGCAGGGATTGCACAGTGGAGGCAGGCTAGCAGGTGGCAAGAAATCAGTGCATGGATTTGCAGATTTCTCCTGATTAGTGTGTGACAATTGATTGTACTGAGAGCTTGATGTACTAAGGTTTGTATGATATTTTTACATGATCTCCATGATACATAATATATGATAGTTGGGGTTTTCAGCTTCAGGATTTCCCGTTAAACAACTGTGCTATGTGCGATTTTTTTTATTGCTTCATGTGTTTGCAATTGATTTTAATTTCCGCAAAAGATTAACAGTGGAAGGATTATGTATTTAGAAAGAAGATAAATATTGTTAGATCAGGAGAATCTAGATATATACATGCATCTTGTGTACAATTTCTACATAAATCCCCATTCCAATTAGTTTATGGCAAAGATGTTATTTTTCCTACAAATTTAGCTTTCCCTATACTCAAGTTTCTACAAGAATATACTAATGAACCCGATGATTTCTCTAGAAATATTAATCAGATCATTGAGTTGAATGAAAATAGAGATGAGACACAGTACAAACCAAAGAAATATCATAATAGAGTGAAAATCCTCTTTGACAGAAAAGAAAGGGAAAGATATTTTAGAGAAGGGGATTTAGTGCTAAGATGGGATGCTAGAAGAGAATATAAAGGCAAACATGGAAAGTTTGACAATTTATGGTTTGTGCCACTCAACATTGTAGAGGTGAAAGGAAAAAATACATTTATTCTATAGAATCTTGAAGGATAGTTTTCAACATTGCTTATCAATGGCAGATTTTTGAAACACTATATTCAGTATTGAAAGAGATCTTACGTCATCATTGTACATAATAATTTTCTTTTATCATTTGAAAGTCTATGTGTTTTCTATAGCAAAGAATCCATAGCCCGAGGAGAAGGCACATGGAACTACTTATTCTCTACATCCCACCGGGGGAAGCAGTCCCTAGCTGGAGCTGATGTTGTGACATTATTTGATTTTGATAAGTTAGCATGGTAGTTAAAAAAAATAAAAAATGCTAAGTTAGAACATGGATAAAAATCAAATTTCAAAAAATATTAGGAAAAGTATATTTTATTACATCCATGTGAGAGAAAATGATAGGATAGTTTGCTCTAAATAAAGGAGGCAAAAAAAAATGTTAGGGAAGCATAAAAATAAAAATGTTAAATTCTATAGTGATCAAAAAATAATGGTTCCCTGTTTAAATATGCCAAAATTTCATAATGTAAAATTTAATTTATGCCTTTTTGAACATTTCAAAAAGGGTTTTGTATATTCATAGATTACATTAATCTATATGCACGCACATTGATTTATTTTTAAAGTCACTAAATGACAAGTGGTCAAATCAAAAGAAGTTAAAGTGCGTGCAAATTTCGACCGTAGATCTTGAGCTTCCCTTAGATCTACGATGGATATTGACGTCACACCCCCTCCGCCTGTTTCTTGTTAACGGGGGAGTGGGGGGGTCCGAATTCTAGTTTCAATGGCCGACCATTTTCGCTACGTGACAACATCATGTGACTTCTCACCCCCTCTGCCTAAAACCGGAAACCGAGGGGTATCCCCCCAAAATCCACTTTCGGTTTTCCATTCCCACTACCATTTTCCTGCGCCATAGTTTTTTATCCATCCACCACTCATATTCTTCCACGTCGCATATATGTTGTCCCTAACACATCATTTACCCTTTAATCCTCCCGTTGTCCAATAGATTCGCAGCATTTGTTTGTTAATCCTCCCATTGTCCAATAAATTCATGCCATTTACCCGTTAACCATATCATTACGCAGTAAATTTGCTTGATTGTTAGCCAAGAACGTTAAACCTAAACCACAGTCTATAAAAATTTTCACAGTCTTCCGCCCAATACTTTAATTCCACCTTTAATTCACCTTCATCCTTCATCGCTATTCTACAGTGAATTATATGCAGTAATTACCTTTCATTATCCCAATACCCCATCATTGTTTCTATAACCAGAAGTTGTGAATTCCTGTACCACCTTGTTATAGTCAAGCATGGCACCTAAGTCTAGAACAAAGAAACAAACCACTCGTAAAGGTAAAGGAAAGAAAAGCGTGAAAAAATAAATCCTGAATGTTGACAGTGTTGTAGAGATCATACCCGAGGTCGCTCATCCAGCTGCCGATGTTATTCCTAAAGCTGATAAAGATG
Source organism: Pinus albicaulis (assembly GCA_034641835.2). NCBI lineage: Eukaryota > Viridiplantae > Streptophyta > Pinopsida > Pinales > Pinaceae > Pinus > Pinus albicaulis. Next base: position 976,824,753 of record CM076569.1, read on the forward strand.
TTGTAGAAGACATTCCTACAACTCAACAAATCAACCTCAACCTCACACCCCTAGTCGATTCCTATTTTAAAATTTTTGACTTCCATAGTGAATTTTATTTCTACGAGCTACATCTGTGGCTAAAACAGAATCACTTGGATAGCCAAGACGCTATCAGGTTTTGGGATTCCATGTTGCCTCTGTTTGCATTCCCTCAAACCCACTCATTCTCAGATCTAATTGCCTCGTGTCAGAAGCAGTATGAACCTATAACTAGGTCAGTGGTGGCTCAAAATAGAAACGTTCCGATAACCATTTCTCCTCAAACCATTAACCAGATGCTTCTCATCCCTCCTTTTGACTCCTTATCATTTTTCTCCCCTAATGTCCTCATGGATATTTATCACAAATTATCCTTCCCTCAAAGAGCTCAGAGTTTTAACATATTCCTACCCGAGGATGTAGATTTACGAAAAATAAATCCCTCATATGCATCTTCCATTTTCCCCATTTCTTCCAAACATTGAATCTCCCTCCTTTCTTATCTATTAGGATACCCCAATGATGAAACCATTGATGAAACCATCCTTGATTTCTTATCTATCTTCAGCCTTGAAAAATCACCATTGTTTATGTATAATTACAGCCATTTCTTGGCTAATATTATACATGAACAATTCATGAATTTCACCATTCAAGGAGCCTTCATTTATTCTTCTGTGATTGTACATGTGATTTTATTTCAGCAGGCATATATGCTTCCCATTCACCTCAACAAGAAGGACACATAGGGATTGAATCAATCAGTGATTCACTGGAGAGAATTAGTCAGAGCTTCATCAACAACTACTTCCTTCTCAGAATTCATAGACTTATTCATTCATCCAGTCAGGTAGTTCCTTACCAATTCATCAGAGCCTAGAATTCAAGAAGACATCAAGAGAATTTTGCATCTCAGTGAACAAGAAAAGATAGGTGATTGGTACCTGTACAAGAATTGCATAGAAATCAGGGTGTATGGTTGCGAGCTTCCACCATCTCATTAGACTACATAACACAGATGCTAAATATGGATGAATTACATTTTTTTCAAGAAAGAGAAAGGCACAGTTTTAAATCAAGGCCAATATTGGATCATTCATTTGTAATACCAGAACATTTGGTGTTGATGCAGATGTACTATTAAGGAAGATGGGTTTTCAATCAAGTTTCACTTGTTCATATTACCCTCATAGAATTATTTATGCTTTGAGGGTTGAGTCCAAGACAACTTCTTACACTCACACCTCTAGACTGGAAATAGAAAAGTATATGAATCAGGACGAATGGGTAGAAGGTAGTTTACAAGAGGTAGAGGAGCAGGTCATTTCTACCTCAAATGTACAAACACCAGTCCCAGACAGCAAAGAGAAAAAGAGTGTAAAATAAGAGACACCACATTCCAAGGAGATTATGAAAGAATTCATCTTGGAGCATAAAAAACCAAGGCTTGATTCTTCCTTGTTTTCAGAAAAATAAACAACCAGAGATCATAGATTTGGGAGAAACTGAAGTCTCCACATCCACAAATATTCCTCAAACTCCTCCATCATCATCACCTGCAAGGGAACCATTAGAGATCATCCAACATTCAGATGCCAGTTCTTCAGAGGAGCAGAATATTTTCTCCAAATTTCTAGAAATCAAACAAAAGAATGAAGCTTTGAAATCAAATGTTTACTACTAGTTTTGGAAACAGACATCCACATCACAACACAAACTTCTCACTGCCTTTGACAGTGAGAAAGGCAGGGTGCATAAGGCCTTTCTGCAAGCAGTAGTACCATTTCCCAAAACACATGTTGATTATAAGAAGACTGTCCTTTCATTTGATGCAAGACATATACATCGAATTGACCAAATGGACATGCATAGGGAGTGAGGGGAAACGTTATTCTCAACTATGACTACAACAACTATGTCTCTATAAAAATCAAAAGTAGCACTCTCAAACATGCAATCACATTTGAAGATTGAGAAAATATCTTGTTTGGCTAAAGATAACAGGATAAAGACATTAGAGGAACTTGTAGTAAAATTAGGATATGATCCTGCTAACTACAAAGCAGCTGAAGAGATCATCAAGAAGAAAAATGCAGACATTTCTACCCTGAGGAAACAACTTAAGTTTCCCTCGACTGAAGACTTGCAGACCAAAGAGATGGCACGTAATGAATCCAACAAGGAGGAAATGCTTAAGTTTATCATTGAACAAAATCTACAGATCATAAAAATGGAAGAATAGATTGAAGAATTGCAGAAAGAGAAATCGGCATTCCAGGTAAATGCAGATCCTACTTTGATAGCTCAAACATCTTCTACAGGTGCAGAAACCTCAACAACCCTGAACATGACTGATCCAGTACATCTGTCCCAAGAATTAGCCATTCAAATGCAAGCACATGAAAATCTAAGTCAGAAGTTTCAACTTCTTGAGTCCCAAAAGATTAGAAATGATATCTTGTATCTAAATGAAATGTGTAAGACTCATCAATTGGAGATTAGAATCAAAGAACTAGAAAGTGAAACTATGATGGCATCAAATTTAGGAGAAGCTAAGCAGAGTATTTGGGAAAGTATCAGTGAGTGCATTACTGAGACATGGCCATCTATTCAGATAATCTTCGAGCAATAGGAACTCATCAACAAGTGCAGAACATAAATTCAAGAAGGTAAGTATCAACTCTAGCAGAAGCGAAGTGAAGTGTTTGATATGATTAAGGTTATTAATTCTAAGAACAAGGAAGAGTTGGAAGAAATTACAATTTTAAACAGGACTGCAACTATTTTGGAAATAAAAAAGGTTTTGCAGAAAAAGCAACTTGATCAACCAGTTGCAAACCAAGTGTGAAGCCTTAGATGTTATTGTTAAAAGGTTTCCTACTAAATTTAATATTTTAAATCAAAAAGGTATGCCAAGTTTATTTGGATTAGATGATAATTTGGTCAAGTTGGAAGATTATTGCAAAAAGCTGTATACAATTGCAATAGACAAAACAAAGTTTGCGAGTGTCAAAGGTCATATTACAAGCTCATCTTTTCTTGAATCTCTACGGATTGACGTGATTATTCAGCATCAAGGAAAACAATTTTTCATCTAAGAACCAACTTTTGATAGATTCACTGAAGTGGATGAAGTTTTTAGGAAAATGATAAATTTTGAAATTCCAAGTGAAGATCAGTGGGATAAGTTTTGTGAAACTATTGAGTGAAAATATTAATTTTTCAGCATGCCAACACATCCGATTTTGAAGGGACAAATAACCAACAACTTTCACCAAAAGAGGTCGAATCATCAACAGTCTCTAGAAAAAAGAGACACTCTATCTATTTGTCTCCTTCTTTTATTCTTATTATCTTATTATTGTAAATCAGTAAAGATATTTCTAAAGTTTTTTAAGTTAGTATAAATAACTCTCAGCACGAGTTATAAAGGGTTGCACCCTTGGATGAGCATATTTTGTAAAGCATAAATTGTACCAAGTATTTTTTGATCATCAATAATAAATGCACGATTCTGAACTCATCTCGTTCAGTTCTGTCTTCTATGTGAGTTTTGCAGTTTTCTTTCATTTTGTTTCTTCATATATTTGACTATCATCAAAATAACTAGGTGAGGTTGATTGTGTTTCAGCAACCTTAAAATTCCTGCTGAAGTTATAATTATTACAAAGAATGATTTACTTGAAAATTTGTTAATGTAAATCCCTTTTGTCAATAAATTGTCAATATTTTGGTGATGTTAAGTATATTTTGTTGAACCTTTAAACACTATTTGAAATTTTTCCACCTTATAGTTTATTGAATATTTCAATCTAAATTTTTAAATAATCATATATTTCTACATATTCTTCTTAATCGAAATCATAATATCTTAATCACTGTATGAGATGAACAAGCAACCCTTACTTTTAATTATTGATATTATTATCAATATTTAAAAACTTTAAATGTTTGATTAAAATCTATCTTATGCATTGGTCCTCCACATATTTCAAAATACAAACAAACATTTTAGATGCTTTGGAATGATTACTGACCAAAATCATCTCAAAGGACAACACAAGCCACACTTTTCCACCAAGCCAATGTTAATATTACTATAATTATATCCAGGGTCAATCAAAATAGAAACATATTGATAACAAAACTTACCATCCATATCGATAATATATGTTTGGTGATCTACCTGCCTGTTATCCAATGTTACATAGATACGAGGAATGCTCTCCCAAAAACTCCCAAAAAGTTATGCCTCTTGTTCACTGTAGATTTTAGGTTTTCCACCCTTATTTTGTGGAAAATATCCCTTGAGATGCTCCTTACCATATATCCAACACTGCAATGGTCCCATACCATCACCTTTATTATTCTTCCCTCCAAGTTTTGACCCATGTCCCTGTCTAACTACGTTGAACTTCTTGTAATGTGAAACATTTTATTTCTCTTCTACATTCTAAATTATTGTTATTTTCAGTTGCCATTTACCTTTATATTTATAAGTTCCCTTTCCAAATTTGTTGAGATTTTTTCTTATGATTTGATTGTTCATAATAGTGCTTCAATTTCCCAATGTCTTCATCATGCGACCGAGGCTTGTCATAATCAATCTAATCTCTAAACTCTAATGGATATTCATTGAAAAATCTCTGAACTTTAGCTTGTTCATCCCTAATATATGGTACATACCTCAATAACTCCAAGAAATTATTCATGTACTCCTCATCCAACATCAATCCTATCTTTAGCACAAAATTTATTGACTTTGTTGTCATAGTACCTCTCTGACAAGTATTTATTTATAAAAAGTCTCTTGAATTGATACCAACTCAAGTCTTATGTCTTGATGTTTCTAACCCATTTCACATATTCCCACCATATGTTTTCTTTCCCTTTGGGGCGGAAGATAGATATTATGGCCTTCATATTGTTTGTGTACTCATGCAACTCAAAGAGCATCTTTTTCCCAAGTAATGATGCCTCTACATCCTCTGACTTCTTCAAATCCCCATGAAAGGTATGTGTCTTTTGTTTCTTGAATTCATTTGGAAATTACCCCCTATCACTCCTCCTGTAAGTATGATAACGATGATGATCGTAGTGCCCATCAGAACCAGAACTAGAATATAACCTTTTTCCATCGCCTCTCCTATCTCGAGTATCCTAGAGCCTGTCATATTTGATCGTGTCATCCCTATCTTACTTGTGCCCACCATGAGATCTATTGCCATTTTCCCCATTATTCCTATCCTCTTGCCCATGGATGATCCAAAGTGGTCCCTGTCTTTGCAATTCTGAAATTTTTTGAAGGATTACTAAATTGACCTATTTTTTTTTCTCCTATTCCTGAATGATCCTGTCATTATCTTCTATGCAACTTCTTATTTATACCTTCAAGCTTCTCAATGTGTCTGCTAAGTCAAAAGAGTTGCCACCACCACACTTCTCATCTAACCCATATGGAGAGTCTTGTGAACTGTAGTCTACCATATTTCTAGTCATATTTGATCTCTTTCCTACAAGTATACTATGAAAGCTAAAACAAAAACATAACATAATCAACATACCTCAGTATATTTCAGGGGGGGATATCTCATCTACAAGATAAACCAGATTAGTGCAATACATGTATAAACATACTCATAGTAGTATATAAACATCATTTCAATCATTATCTAGTTATCAATGCATGACCATATTGATTGCATACCATGACCTCATGCACAAAAACTATCACCATGTCAATGTATGCATAACAACATATAAACACTAACATGCATAACCAATGCATAACCTACATACACTCATGATGACGACATCTAAAAATAACACTGTCAACTTTCACATGGCGACACAACTTGAACCATGACCACCACCACGTACACACAACAAGCGCATAGATCATAAGCACAAAGAACACATATGCAATTGACGTGTATGCATGAACAACACGTTGACCATCTAGTACAAGGGGTGAACCATGCTATGATACCACTCTATAACACCTCCTCCCACATTTATCCAAGCTAACTGGTCCACTGTGGTAAACATGTGACAAGAGGCTACTATGATGTGATTCAACTCTCAATGTATAGTTAATGAAGTTGAACCGAGAAAACACAACTAATTTGACCTTCCTCAGGAGCTACAGACCCTTCAGGAGGAAACCATCCCTTCCAGGTGCCTAACTCCTTATACAAATTATCATTTTTCTGATCTAGACCCTCAGTCACTCCCATTATAAGCCATGCATGTGACTGAGGCTTTACATTCTATCCCACAGCAAGGAATGCCAATGACTATGGAATTTTCCAGGCAGTTCTAAGATAGAAACCCAAATTTTGTACCACATTTTCAGGACCAAGACTCAAGGCACTGCCCAGAACTTCATGAAACTTTCAGAAACGATAAACAACAATGGAATAAGGTTACTAATGCAATCATTGGTACAAGTACTTGATCTGACTCCTACTAGCCATGACATAATTTTCGTCAAACATGTCACAAATATGTAATATATAGGTCATAACAACATATCTTAGCATAGGGTTCTCATTCTTATCTGAGATTCATAAATGAGCATTGATGCCTTATCACAATAGCTGCATTATCATCTATTAGGTCATATAATAATTCTACATTCATTTTCTAATCAAAACACAATGAGATCCATACATCAAGTCTATTATAAAACATACTCATAACCAACATATATAATATCCATAAAAACCCCATATGAACCAATATATTTACACATGAAATACAAAGGAGAAGGAGCTCTTATGAATGGATTCTTAAACCAACCATGTATGGGACTTCGATGAACTACTCGACCATAGATTGGGTTGAACCAAATATTTCTTTCACCTAATCACCCCAATGCCATATTTGAAGCATGAATGTGGGACTCACAACAAAACCAACTAGGGATTCCTATGGCTTTACCATATATCCAATAAGGGATTCTTAGTCCTAAAACCCTCATCAATACATCTAGGATTTACCACAATTACTACCGTATCACTAGTCCCTAAACAAGCATGGATGCCTCCAGATCTCTCTGCCTAAACCAAGAGGAATTTGTTTATCTCAACCTCTCATATTTACCATGTATCCTACCATTACTGGTCAAGTGATTCCTATGCCTATGAGGTCACCACCCTTTGGGATTTACCATGTATCCTGCCATTATTGGTCAAGGGATTCCTAATCCCAATCAATGGTATTCACCTCTAAGCTTTATTGCATATCCCATCATTCGTCGGTCGAGGACTCCTAGGCCCAATCAAGGTGTTCACCTCTGATATTTATCATGTATCCCTCCATTCATTGGTCAAGAATTCCTAGGCCCAATAAATGTGTTCAAAACTGAGCTTTAAAATTTATCCCATTCTGGGATTCCTAGGCCCAGTGAATAATACTGAGATCACCCCTCTCAGCTCCGAATCCATCCGAAAATCCAGCTTAACCAAATACAAGAGAACCCACCAAACCATAGTTATATGGAAATGGCAAGGAAAGTTTGAAACACACGGTCACATCTAGAAAAACCCATTCCAATGACGACAAGAAAACCAATAACACACATTCATGTACCATGCATACAAAATCTAGCAAGGAAATCACATAGGCAAATCGATACCTACAAGTAATCCCATAGTATTCGCTTGATTATGCTTTTCCATGCTTGATATTTTCTTCATTTTGCCTTTTTTTCTATTCCTTTTATTTTCTTGATCCAATGCTAGAGTGCTCCAAGAATGATCGAAGTGTCCAAGGGTGAGAGAGAGAGAGAGAGAGAGAGAGAGAGAGAGTAGAGAGAGAGAGCTCCAAAACTGAACTGACAAAAAGGTATTAACTGATCCTTAGACATTTTTATTAATGAGGCATCTATTTTCTTCATTTTCCATTATGTTTCCTTTATTTTCCTCCTCACATGCAACTTGGGACCTTTCACCTTCCTTTTCTCCCAATTTCCATTATTTTCATAAATAAATTTCAAAAAAAATTGTTTTTTGTTTCCAAAGCCTTTGCCAATTTCCTTAGCCATAATAAAACAAATGAACACCCACACTAGGAAGTTTTTCCCAACATTCAGATTGGAATATGTGTGCCATGACCATGGTTATTATTTTTCCTTTATATCTTTATTACATGAAAATTTGACCAGGGTTATTACAGTGCACATGACAATGACTAATAAATATGAGACTAATTTGAGAGCTAAGATAAAATATGTGTTGCATAATGATGCACATTTTAAGCATATCAAGGAATGTTTGCAGCAAAATATTGAAGCACCGAGGTTTGTAGCATATTAGTTGACTGAGTATGGATTATTGATGCATCACAAAAAGATGTATATATACCAAATTCCACTGAAATGAAAAATATCATCATGGATGAACTACATACAAATCCTCACTCCAAGCACCTAGGTTATTAGAAGATTATTACAACCACATGGAAGATATACTACTAATCTGTGATGAAGAAGGAGGTCAGATAGTACATTTCTAGAAGTTTGGAATGTCAACATATATGAACATAGACATCCAATGTAGGTTTATTACAACCTCTGCTAATTCCAGAATGGAAATGGGAATCCATAACCATGAAATTTACGACTACATTGTTGAAGATAGTGAAGAAACACGATGCCATAATGGTATTAGTGGACAAGTTGAGCTTAAAAAAAATAAAAAATTAAGTGAAATCAGTTAAGAAGGCAATTGATATTTTCATAGATATTCATGAAAGAATTTTTTAGATTTCATGGTATGTCAAAGGTAATTATGTTTGGTCAAGATGCTAAGTTCACCTAAAGGTTTTCAAAGACAATGTTTTAAGGAATTGGAACATAATTAGAATTTATTATTGGTTACCATATTAATATGGAAGGGTAGACATATAGGATAAATCTTACGTTAGAATATATTCTTTGCAAGCATGTGATGAGTAAACTAATGATATTTATAGCTTGGGAGGTACTACAAGCCCTAGGGTTTGGGGTTTGGAGGAATGAGCACCACAAAAGTGGTTTGTGTGCTTAGAACCCAAGGTGTGGACTTTGCAAACAAGCTGGTAGGTATAGAACTACAAGGAAATTTTTTTATTTGACCTTTGCAGATTTTAGAGGACCCTAAACAAAACTAGGGGCCGAAAATAACACCAAAGGAGGAGCTCTAGAAATGAAGTTATTGATTTTTTGTATATTTTAGTTGGGTTGGTTGAAAATAAGATAAGTCATCCTACTTAGTTATGTGCCTTAAGGGATGCATTGGAGCCCAAGGAGGAAGTGTACAAATAAGAGGATTTTGGGAGCTCATTTCTCACATCCAAAGGCGATGAAATCAAAGAGAAACACATCTAAACTTGATTTCATATCAGGATGAAACATTAGAAAAGTACAAAGGAGATCATTTTGAATCTTCTCATGATTATTTGAGGGTAGAGTGGTGGTGAGACCTCATATTTCACCAAGAATGTTACAACTCCTAGAGGCTACCCTACTTTACTTTATCAACCCGGGGTTTGTAAAAACTTGGAGGTGACAATGCTACATACACACCATATGCATTCTACTCATGTCATCCTCTTCTAAGCTTTACGAAAGGGTGCTACTTCTAGGGTTTCTAGGTAAATCCTGTCACACTTCTAAAATTAGGCCTAGGGCTACAAATGATTCAAATCCATGGCACTATCAGCAAGTAAAAAAATATACTACAACAAACAAGTACATCTAACTATTCTGTAATGAAATAAATCTACTTATTAGACTATGATAAGAATTGAAAAGAAACCTAGGTATCTTGCATGAAGTAAAGTGTTGAATTGAAATGGCATAAATGAAACTAATATAATCACACTTTTCTAGGCCAAATGGCTAAACACACTCTACTCACCCTATGCTCTATCTATCATGATTTTATTCATGAAACTATTCATGACCTAACTATGCTTGAAAATGTGTTGTTTTGCAGCTAGGAGAAGAAAGTGCTAAGGTCGTGTATGGAAGGCTTGAACACATGGGGACAAGGGTGGAGGTGTATGAGTAGTTTTTTCTAGTTTAGAAGATGGTGATGGTGGTTTATGGGCTTAAGGAGGGGCCCAAAAGTGCTATTTCAAGTGATACTATAGGTTTCCTATAGTGCTACAGGAAAGGCCTGAATTACTACAGGAAACATGCCAAGGGAAATCCAAGGCAAAAAATAAGTGGAAAAAGGGTAGGGAAGGTGGTATGAAGGTAGATGAGGATGGGTGGGAGGTGGCCCACCCCTTTTCCAAGCTCAGAACCTCTTGGGAGGCTTGTCTTGCACCCCTAAGGTTTTCTCACAGTGTAGGGATGAAAAATAAAAAAATAGTAATGATGGTGATTTTTATTAATAGAGGGTTGATGGAAGTTGAGAGATAAAGGTGGAGGTGTTGGTGAAGTTATACTTGGCTATGCTACCTATACCTGCAATAAAACAACCTATTCATGCAATAAAAATGGGCAAATTCATGCTAAAGAAAATGGAAAATATGACTTGAATTTGTAAAGACCACAACATACTGAACATATTCATGGAATCACAACAACTAATCTCATCCATTCCAAGAAATCATAAACTAAGAAGCATGTTTGGTATGTTGGAAGGTATGCCCTCCTCAAGCTCTATTGACAGAGTTGAGAGGGGGAGGCTTGACTCATATATTTATGAAGTTATCACCTATTCTACCACTCATGTAAGCGGACTAAATCTACAACAAAAGATAAATGGAAGAAAACTAAAACAATAAATGAAAATACCAACAAACTAGATAATTGTTCTTAAGAAAAACTAGTTAAATGACATGAAAGTAAAGAATGTTTACACAAGAGAGGTTGAGGGACATGGATTCGTCCCTAACCCACAAGCCTAGCTCTCTAAAACTAGATCAGTAAGGAAAAGTTTGAATACTCATTTCATTTCAAAATATAGCCTCATTACATCAATACAAAATTCTTGAAAAATTGATTACAAGAGAAAATATACTAATGGCTTTCTCCAAAGTTTGAATCCCAATGAGCTCTTGCTCAACTCTATTTAACCTAAAGGGTAGCTACCAATAGCTCCCTAGAAAATAGGTGATGAGTCCACTTGACTCCAAGTGAAGCGTGGCTTGAGTGCACTTGATCTTGAGTTTGCTTGGTTGCCTTCGATTTCGAGCTGTTGGAGGGAATCTTGAAGGATCCCTTGGTTTCCTTTGGGAGTTAAGGAGGGTGGAAAACACCCTAGAATCTCTCCTTGTTGTCTACTTTGAGTATTTATGACAAAATCTCCACAAAAATTCCATATCTTCATGATTTTCCTACATTTAATCTTATCTTAGGTACTCAAAGTATGTTAAGCCTAAATCACCACCTACACTAGCATCATAAAACCATAATATAATTAAAATGAAAGAAAAAGAGACTTAATAAGGAAAAAAGGTGACCATTAACCCCTCCAAATGTACCTAATGATGGAGCTCATCATCACCCCCCTACTAAATGGTTGCTCGTCCTCTAAGCAACTAATCCTCCTTATGCATTTCCTTTAAGGCTTTGATGGATGCTATGACTTCCCAAGGAAGAAGTGTGGGAGTACCTTTAGGAGGGTAAAACCCATCATTATTTTATGCTTCCTCCCATTCTTTGTTCTGCTCATCTTGGTCATTCCCATCACTTAGCCCCAACAGCAAGGGTGGACTCAACTTTAGACCAAGACACTGAATATTTTTGGCCTGCATGGCCCTCTTCACAATGGTGCTCTCTCTAAGGCACCCCTCAATCTTTTTGGTGTATGGTACTCCATGTTTCTAAGGCTGCGAGGGATTCTGCTCCATCTTCTTTGGCTAGCCATAATGCACTCATCTCCCAACAACCTATAAACATAATCAAAGTGGGCCATTGCTTGAGCTTGTGTATGGAGGTATCTTTCAGCTAGTTCATGATCCTCTTCAATATTTAGATGGTTATTGATGACTCCTCTAGGGCTGAAAAATTCTTCCCTAATGTGTAAGGGTTCTTTGTTGTCTCTTCTCATAACCCTGCTCATCGCTTGTGCTCTTGTCTCCTCATTCACCGTCCATTATGCCAAAGTCATTAATTTCATATCCCCCATCCTAGGATTAGGGTCCCAAATATTTATGTCTGTTAACACAAGGTTATATATATAAAACTCTTCCACTTTTTCCTTGTAAGCCATGCTAGCTTGATTGCAGAAAGCAATGAATTGTCTACAATTTTGGAAAGGTAAGGATCCATGGGAGGCTAAAGTTTTGATTTGAAAGAGGAGCCACTTCTCCTTGAGGTAAAATGCATATGAATATGAAGGATACCTATTTTGAATGTCCTCCATGCACAAATATGTTGTAGGTTTTAACCCTATACAAAAATTATCTGCAAACAAATCTTAAAAATAGAAAATAAACAATATCGAGAGCATAAAACATAAAACAAATATACACTGAGATTTTCCCCTGGATCCAAAATCGGGACATCCAGCTTGATTTTTCGTTATATTCCTTTTAGACACATATATATACATGTTGAAGTAGACATAAACCCCAATCCATTAACCCTAGATTAGAACATAATCGTAGTTCCCTTAACCAAATCTAGAAAATACCAGGGGCCGAAAACCATCATGCCCAAAAACCATGTGCAAAACCATGCACAAAACCATGGGTGGGTCCGCCCACCAAAAAATAGGGTCCAAAATTTTTTTCCCCGGGGCGCTGCACCGGACCCCGAACAGGGGGGGTTGCTGCCCCCCCTGTGACCCTTTTGCTGTGCCTGGCGCAACTTACAAGGGGGGCTATCGCCCCCCTTGTGACCCCCCCACGCGTGAATAGTCATGGAAATAATATAATACATACCCAACATTCTCCCACTTGTTGTTTTATTTCCGTAGGGGGCCACAGGAGAGCTTAGTCATTAGCCCAGCTTTGCAACACCCATTGTTTCTCTACAACAAGAGAACTTCTGAGTGCTCACAGACTTTGTTAATGCATCTGCAACATTCTTCAAAGTGTCCACCTTTACTAAAAAAACCCTTTTAGCCTCAACCATATATCTCACAAAGTGATATTGAACATCAATGTACTTTGTCTTTAAAAGATAAGTAGGGTTCTTAGCCAAGAAAATTTCATTTTGGCTATCACAGAGTATACTTATAGCTTGCTGCACCAACCCCATACTTGAACACAATCTCTGCAACCAAATGGCTTCCTTGCTTGCATGAGTAGCTGACATGTATTCTACCTCTGTAGTTGAAAGAGCCACTATAGACTGTATTTTACTCATCCAACTGACTGCACCTCCAAATAGGCTAAACACATACCCACTTGTAGATCTTCTTTGGTCCAGATCTCCAGCCCAATCTGCATCAACAAAACCACAAATTTCCAACACTCTTTCCAACCCTGGTCTTCCTTGGTAGCACAAGCCATAACCGCTAGTGCCACCCAAATATCTGAAAACCCGCTTCACTATTATCTAATGCTCCTTCCCTGGGTTTGACATAAACCTGCTCAATACTCCCACTGCATGTGCAATGTCTGGTCTAGTATATACCATTGCATACATTAGGCTACTCACTGCACTTGCATATGGAACACAGGACATATCCTCCTCTTCTTATTGTGTCTTGGGACACTGTTTAGCAGAAAACTTTACACCTATAGGAATCAGAACATTCATCGGTTTACTATCCTGCATATTGAACCTCTGCAATATAGTCTCGACATACTTCCTCTGGTTTAACCAGAGCTTCCTCTTTGCCTGATCTCTATTAATTTCCATGCCCAAAATATAGTTTTCAGCACTAAGATCCTTCATGTCGAATTTGGAGAGCAGTTGGGTCTTCAAATCTTGGATAATTTCTTTGTCATTTCCAATAAAAAACATATCATCCACATACAAGACTAAATAAATAACACAGTCACCAATTAATTTAAAATAAATATAGTGATCCTCCTTGCTTCTGGTGAAGCCAAGTCCCTATATATAGGTATCAAATTTCTAATACCACATCCTTGGTGACTGTTTTAACCCATACAAAGACTTCTTTAACCTGCATACCAGTTCTTTCTTCCCCTTCACCATAAAGCCTTCAAGTTGTTGTTGGAAATACTGAGAGGGGGGGTGAATCAGTATTCCTTTCAATTAGAGCATTAGTTAATCTTCAATTATTATCATTGTTTGTACAATGATAGAAGTAAACAAAAGGAACACAAATGCACACATTTTTTAAGGTGGAAACCCACTCCAGGACAAAAACCACCTAATGCTTTTCTAATAATTCTTTAATATTCAACTCCAATTGAAAATAAAGCTCCAACTTCCTAGAATCTAGAAAATAATTCTTCTCCAGCGCCCACTAGATGGGCGCTCCAACGCCAAAGATTCTTTAGTAGTCAACTGAACAGATGCCCCAACATCCAATGAGCTACAACTCACCCTAGCACCACCCTACTACCCTAAATAATAATAAAATAAGAATGGACTCCTATACCAGGGAAAATGGTCCACTTTACAATCATATAGAATGATGTAGAAGAAGAAGACACACTAGAACATAACACCAACTATGACACAACCACCTAATGATGATCCTAGACCTCCCGACACTTCCTCTTCAACTCTTGGCAGATAGACACTAGTGCAATTTTTACAATGACTTGGTAAAATGATACCTTTACAGTGATTGTATGTAGTGCTGCCCACTTGAAGACTTCATATGATGAACTTCTTGTTTTTTTTCTACACCTTGGTTTCTTCTCTTGTTATGCTACCCTCTACTACACCTTTCTTTGCTTTTCTGCCCTAGAAAGTCTGGTCCTTTGCATCCCTTGACAACACATGATCTAGCTTTTTCTTGCCTTCTAGAAGCTTGATATTGAATCTCGTGTATCTCTGTTATTTCAGATCCCAAATATGTGATTTTTGGTCCTATACTATTCCTCTAAGTCTTCTTTCCAATGCCATAGGTCTGACCCAATTTTGATTCTTCAAGGGAGAGTTATGCCCAATCTCTCACAATACCCTAATTATGGACTGTTTAAGTAGAGACAAATTTTACAGCATTCCATGTGTCACTGTTTCTTCATTCGGATCTGAAATTGATAGAGTGGAAACTAAAATTCATGCACTACATGCAAAATTTTACAGAATTCCAATCTGATACTCAAAGAGAGAGTTATGATGATTTTCCCAAGATCACTTCTTTGAGATTAATTTCAGGATTTTGCAAAAACACTGACTTCCACAGATCATATCTCCGAAAATGTTGTGCACCTTGATCTGAAATTTTTACAGGAGCTTGCTCAGGATTTCGGCTTAGCCTCATAAAAATTTCAGCTACTGAACCTTCATAGAAAAAATGTTAGAGTGAAAATTCCACAATGACTTGTTTCAGATGGCGAAATCCCTTACATAAGGAGGATATGGGGATCACAATTTATATAAATGCTTAGGTTGAGAGGGGCATCAACAAGTGAAAGTGGGAGGGATTTTAGGATCTTTAAAAATATTAATTATGAATTTTCAATGACCCATGCCACAACCCCATGGGATTTTATCCCACTAACTGGGGTACAAACTTCAAACATGAATATCTCTCAAACCGTGAATAATTATGTGGCGTGCCATATATCAAAGAAAAAATCTCGACAAGTAGAAACCATCAAAAGAATTCTTGACCAAGAATATATTAATTTGATAGGTAAAATTTCCCATGCAATATTGGGGTAACCCCTGGTCGTGCTTGGGTTGACATCAATGACAACTGCTGATCAACAATCTCCCCCTTTGGAATTCATGGCAACACAAGTACTCCCCCTGCGATTATGACACCTCTTCCTACAAAATTATCTCCCCCTTTAACATCAATGGAAAAGGGTAACTCCCCCTGACACACAACCCTCTTGCGGACATACACACACTTCCACTCCCCCTTTATATTCTGAATAAGGAAAATGTAATGAAAACTTGGGAGAATCCCAAGCTTCTGGCGAAGATATTGAAATGCTTCACGAGGTAAAGGTTTAGTGAAGATATCAGCGATTTTTTCTTTTGTACCAACATACTCAAGTTTGATATTCTTTTTAGCGACTTTTTATCTAACAAAATGATATTTGATCGGAATGTGTTTTGTTTTTGAATGCATGAGAGGATTCTTGGAGATGCTGATGGCACTGGTGTTGTCACAGAATATGGGAACAGGCTCACTAAATTGTACTTGAATATCTTGCAAATTTTGTTTCATCCAAAGGAATTGAGTACAACATGTCGTTGCAATGTATTTTTCTTCCGTTGTAGATAACGAGATTAAGGTTTGATTTTTTCTCAACCATGTTATGAGACAACACCTAGATAGAATGTTGCTCCACTAGTACTCTTACGATCGTCAACACTTCCTGCCCAATCTACATCTGTAAAGGCTTGAATAATGAGATTGTTACCCTTGGGATACCACAAGCCATATTTTTATGTTCTTTTCATCTTTGTAGAAAAGTTCTTACTTAGTCAATCATCATTACTACCAAATATTATATCATCCACATACACCTCAATGATTGTTAAACTATATTTATCTATTTGTACATAAATATTGCTATCAACAATACCTTTCTTGAACCCTTATTGACGTAGATATGCATCAATACGAGCATACCATGCTCTGGGAGCCTTCTTGAGAACATATAGAGCCTTCTTTAACATGCAAAAATAGTCTTCTTTTTCTGATAGTAGAAAACCTTAGGTTGTTCGATGTAAACTTCTTGTTCTAATTCTCCATTCAGAAATGTTGACTTAACATCCATTTGGTAGACTTTGATTTTTCTTGAACATGCATAGGCGAGAAACATTCGGATGGCTTCCATTCTGGAAACTGGTGCAAATGTTTCGTCGAAATCAATTCCTTCCACTTGTGCATAGCCTTTGCAAACCAATCTTGCTTTGTTTCTGGTAACATGTCCATCTTCATTCAATTTGTTCCTAAACACCCATTTAGTCCCAATGAAATTTTTATCTTTTGGTCGTGGAACTAATTCCCAGGTGTTATCTTCTTTATTTGATCCAATTCTTCATTCATAGCTGCTACCCAATGTTCATTCTGGCTGGCTTCCTAAAAACTACTAGGCTGAAAGGTTGCTAGAAAAGCAAAGTGAGCTTGTTGTGACGAACGAAGCTGTTGACCTTCGTTTATGTCACCAATGATTTGATTTGATGGATGGTTCTTTTGAATACATTCTTTTGTTCTCTTTGGAGGAGCTTCTTGTTGTTGTTCTAGTATATCTTGATGATCATTATTTACTTCTTCCTGGTTGATAGTTGCTTCTTGTTCTAAAATTTTATCTGTATCTTTTTCAGCCTCTATCTCAAGTTTCAAAGATTCTAGATCGTCATCATTATTCATTAGAACACCATCTTCGTAAAATGTAACATCTATGCTCTCCACTATCTGTTTTCTTCTTAGATTATAACATTTATAGGCCTTTCTTTTGCGTGAGTAACCAACAAAGATACCTTCATCAACACGTGATTCAAACTTACCCAAATTTTGATCTTCTATTTTGATATAACATTTGCTTCTGAAGATTCTAAAATATTTTAAATTGGCTGGTTTTCCTTTCCATAATTCATATGGGGTCTTGTTGCAATTATTTCTAAGAAGACTTCAGTTGATAATGAAGACTGTCGTATCAATTGCTTGAACCCATAATTTTTCATCCAATTTTGAGTCCTTCAACATTGTTCTACCCATTTCCTATACGGTTATGTTCTTTCTTTCAGCAACTCCATTTTGCTGAGGTGTTCGTGCTTTTGAAAATTGTCTTATTATTCCATTTTTTTCATAGTATTACTGAAATAATTTGGAAGTGAATTCTCTGCCATTATCTGATCTTAGACACTTTATTTTCAAATCAATTTCATTTTCGACCAACTCCTTATAGATCTTAAAGCACTCAAGTGCTTCATATTTTTTCTTTAGGAAACTGATGGTTGTCATCCTGGTATAGTCATCTATCATTAACATGAAATATAACTCTCCATCTAAGCCTTTTGTTCTCACAATACCACATAGATCAGTATGTATCAATTCAAATGAATGTGATGCAAAGTGTTCTTTTGTTTTAAATTGGACTTTTTTCTGCTTTCCGTGCCGATAGGCCTCACATAGTCTGTTGGAAGGTTTTGATATTTTCGGCATTTCTCGTACTGCTTCCCTTTTGCTTATCTTGACAAGATTGTCAAAGTTTATGTGACCCATTCGTTTGTGCCATAACCAGCTTTCATCTTCTTTAGCTAGTAGACATGCTTTAGTTTCTTCATCTAGAACATATATTTCATTTGGAGCTCGACTTGCTGTAGCCACAATTTTACCATACATGCCTTTCCTGATTTCACATTTTGTGGACTTGAATAGCATTGTGTGTCCTCGATCACACATTTGTCCAAGTTACACTGCGGCAGATTGTGATTCATGTTTTCAACCAATAAAACATTCTTGGCTATAACATCTTTGCTTCCGAGAGTGATGGTACCTGATCCTATAACATTTGAAGATCCATCATTTCCAAAGGATACAATTCCATCCTTCTTCTCTTTCATAGATACAAATTTCCTTCTATATCCAGTCATATGCGTTGAGCAACCGTTGTCAGCATACCACACATATTTGTTGTTTTGAGCCTTAAGAGGGAGAGCACAATTATTAGTCTTCTTCTCCGTCAATGTTCGTTCATTCTATGGCTTTGAATATTCTTCTAGAGGATTTTCAAATATGTAGTCTCTGGCTATATGTCCAAAGTTTTAACATTTGTAACATTCCATATTATTTCTTAAATGTTCAAATTTATTGATGTTTCATTGAGCCTCGGGAGGCTCATATTTGAAGGATCTCTTGCAATTGTATTGGTTCCTACGGTACATGTGGCATTCTACAACTTTATGACTAAATTTTCCACATGAATAACAATAGCCATAAAAAATATGTTGGTACCTCGATGGAAATCTTCGTCGAGGAATTGTCTTCCAAGGATGTTCTTGAGAATCTTGTCCAATGAATTCTACATGCATGTCAGATCTCATAGGTTCATTGTATTTTGTTGTAGAAGGTCCTGCTTATTCTTCTTTGAAACCAAGGTCAGTTCTGTCATTGTAAGATCATTTCTTGTTGATGATTGCTTTAAATGCCCTTGAGCTGTTGGCATAGTTTTGGATAGTTTTTCCCTTCTTCACTTCCTTACGCAGCGAGACTACTTCAGCTTCTAATGCTTCCCTTTCTTGGTTACTTTCTTCAAACTTCTTTTGAAGTGACTCTTCAATACATTTTTTGTTTCAACTTCAATTTTGAGACCTTGAACTTTTTCTTCAAGAGTATTGGAACATATTTTCTCAGCCTTGAGCTCTTTTATAAGCCTGATTGCCTCCTTAGAAAATTCTTCTATGGTAAACCCTTATTCCTCATTGTTTGATACCTCTTGTTTATTGTGCTTGGCCATAAACAATACTCTCTCATTGGCTTATTCTTCACTATTATTGTCTTCATCAGATCATGAGCTATCTTCTTTAGAGAGAAAGTGCCTTTTGGATCCTTTCCTCTTTTCTTGTTTGTTGAATTTCTTAAAGCCTTTCTTTCCTTTTGATTTTCCATCACTTTTGTTCAGACATTTTGCTGCGAAATGCCCAACCTCACCATAGCTGAAACATATCAATGGAAGTTTACCTTTGAATTTTCCCTTACCAATTTATAGTTTTCTTGTAAAGTAAGCACATTCTTCATCTGAAAGACCTTCTCCATCATCACCCATTTCTTCACACTTGCAGGTGCATTTCTTTTCAATTGAAGGTTGTTTGTCCTTATTGGTTTTCCTAGATGCAATGAACGTAGTTTCTAGATGCGAAGTACCCTCTTCTTCATCAAGTCTCATTTCATATGCTATGAGAACTCCATGTAATTCCTCTTTGTTAAGTTTTTCCAGATTTGCACTGTATTCTAAGACGGATACCTTTGCGTTGAATCTCCCTGGTAACGTTCTAAGAATCTTTTGTATAATATTCTTCTCGTCAACTGGCTCTCCCAATCCTTCTAGAGTATTGGTTATTTCATCAACATATTGGAAGTATGCAGCAATGTTGCAATCTTCTTTCATTCTAAGTTGCTCAATTTTTTCTCTATAGATTTGAAGCTTTTCTTCTTTGACATTTGAGTCACCTGCATATATATTCTCAAGCTTTCCCCATACATTTTTAGCAGTTTTACAGCCCAACACCTTATGATAAGAAGATTCAATAAGTCCACTGATAATAATATTATTTTCTTTTGAATCATTTACCAAATTATTCTTACCTTGTTCATCTGTGCTTGATGTAAATCCATTTTGAACAGTGTCCCATACTTCGTAACCTTGTGCCAAGAGATAAACCTCCATTCTTTCTTTCTAGAGTGCATAATTATTTTCATTGAACAGAGGTACACCATTCTTGGTATGCTCCATGACCTTCTTCCAGTTGTTAAACTGATATTGAAGAAACCAAGCTCTGATACCAATTATTGGAAATACTGAGGGGGGGGGGGGGGTGTTACACATTATTTTGTCACCATGACATTTTACTGTCTATATGGGTTCATCAATACCTATATAATTCTCCCTTAGAAGTATGCAACCCTAAAGTTCTTAAACCAAGTCCTGAATTTGGAGAAAAGCTTGTAAAAATCATAAAAACACTTGTACCGCACTTTTTCGTAGCCTTACCTGCGGCACCGCATCCTTTTGCTCTAAAAAATGCGGAGCTGACCGCACATTTTCTTCATTAAAAGTGCGGACCCATGTAAAAGGTAAATTGAAGACGATAGTAAATTCTAGAAGTCTAGCTGGTCAAATATTCTCCTAGCTGGAAGCTTCTAGAAGGCGTTATGTAGTCGAAGCCTTACTCCCTCCATTTATCATGAACATTCATTCCTTCATAAAAGGAGCCTATTCCTTGGTCTTTGGAACTTAATCCCTTTATAAGACGACTTTATCCCTTCCATTTTGGAGCTGTAACCACTTTCCGTCTCCTATAAATTGAAGCTTTGGTTCAATCTCAAGGGTAGATTCTCATATATGCAAAACTTCTCTATACATTTTGTATACACTTAGTACTTGCTTTGTACTTGGTAGCTATGATAGAGAAGGGAAGTGCTAAAGAAACATAATCTTTTTGCTAGCTACGAGAACGATTACATACTCGTAGTTAGGCTAGTTCAAAGAGTGGAAGGGCTTGTCATACTAGAGGAAAACGCTTGTCCCTGACCCCGAAAGGACCTGTACGACATTAAGGCAAACATGATTGTAAGACTCCTTATTTTATTTAAAGATAATACAATTAGATCATGTTTTCTCAATAAGTTGTTTATGTATTTACTTGAATGACTTATTTCTTAAATTCCTTGATCATTAGGATAGATTTGTGATTTTGGAAATAGTATATGTTGCAGGTGATTTTGATTCTCTTCCATGTCTTTGTTTGCAGGTCTTAAGAGGTGACTTCTTGGAGCAATGGGAAAGAAGAATTCAACTAGCATTGGACGACAGGTAGGTCCTTTCTTCATCATAGAAAACTCTAAATCATATATAATCTAGAGAAATTAGTTTACATTTGTCCTGCTTGTTTCTAGCTATCCTTGTGATACTAGGGAGATCGTCCTTGTCCACAAGAATGATTTATCCGCCTAACAGGGGGTGAATAAGTATTCCTTTCAATTAGAGAATTATTTAATCATGAATTATTATCAGTGTTTTTACAATGATAGCAGTAAAAAAAAGGAACACAAATGCACACATTTTTTAAGGTGGAAACCTACTCCGGGACAAAAACCACCTAATGTTTTTCTAATAATTTTGTAATATTCAACTCCAATTGAGAATAAAGCTCCAACTTCCTAGAATTTATAATATAATTCTTCTCCAACTTCCACTATATGGACACTCCAATGCCCGAGATTCTTCAGTAGTCAACTGAACGGATGCTCCAACACCCAATGAGCTACAACTCACCCTAGCACCACACTACTACCCTATAAAAGAATAAAAGAAGAATGGACTCCCGTACTAGGGAAAATGGTCCACTTTATAATGATATAGAATGATGTAGAAGAAGAAGACACACTAGACCATAACCCCAACTATGACACAAGCACCTAATGATTATCCTAGACCTCCCGGCACTTCCTCTTCAACTCTTGGCAGATAGACACTAGTACAATTTTTACAATAATGTATTTACAATTACTTAGTACAATGATACCTTTACAGTGACTATATGCAGTGCTGCCCACTTGAAGACTTCATGTGATGAAATTCTTGTTGTTGTTATGCACCTTGGTTGCTTCTCTTTTCATGCTACCCTCTACTGCACCTTACTTTTCTTTCATGCCCTAGAAATTCTAGTCCTTTGCAGCCCTTGACAACACATGATCTATATTTTTATTGCCTTCTAGGAGCTCGATATTGAATCTCGTGTATCTCTGTTATTTCAAATCCCCAATATGTGATTTTCCATCCTGTAGTAGTCCTCTGAGTCTTCTTTCCAATGCCATAGTTCTGACCCAATTTAGGTTCTTCAAGAGAGAGTTATGCCCAATCTCTCACAATGCCCTAACTATGGACTGTTTCAGTAGAGCAAACTTGTACAACGTTCCACATGTCACCGTTTATTCATTCGGCTCTGAAATTGATAGAGAAAAACTACAGTCCATGCACTATTTTCCACTATTTATAGAACTCTAATCTGATACTCAGAGAGAGTTATGACGATTTTCCCAAGGTCGCTTCTTTGAGATGAATTTCAGAAGCCTGCAAAAACACCGACTTCCACAGATCATATCTCCGAAAATATTGCGCACCTTGATCTGAAATTTTTACAGGAGCTTCCTTGGGATTTCAGATTCACCTCATAAAACGTTCAGCTTCTAAACCTTTGCAGAAAATAATTTAGAGCGAAAATTCCATAATTACCTGTTTCATATGGCGAAATCCCTTACATAAGGAGGATATGAGGATCACAATTTATATAAATGCTTAGGTTGAGAGAGACTTCAACAAGTGAACGTGGGAGAGATTTTAGGAGCTTAAAAAATATTAATTATGACTTTTCAATGACCTGTGCCACTACCCCATGGGGTTTTAGCCCGCTAATTGGGGTAAAAACTTCAAACATGAATATCTCTCAAACCGTGAAGAATTACATGGTGTGCCATATATCAACGGAAACATCTCGACAAGTAGAAACCATCAAAAGTATTCTTGACCTAGAATATTTTAATTTGGAAGGTAAAAATTTCCATGCAATATTGGGGTAGCCCCTAGTGCTACTTGGGTTGATATCAATGACAATCGTTGATCAACAGTTGTTTCATGTATATATCCTCTTCCAGATCCCCATGAAGAAATTTTATCTTCATATCCATCTATTCTACCTCAAAATCAAATGTAGAAGTAACAGATAAAAGTAATCTAATAGAAGTAACTTTGGCAACAAGAGAAAAAAATCACCAAAATCAATTCTCGGAACCTGGGAATAACCTTTTGCTACCAACCGAGCTCCGCATTTCTCCACCTTGCCTTCTAAATTAATCTTCTTCTTAAACACCCATTTGATCTTGATGGGATTCCTTCTAGCTGACAACTCCACCAGATCTCATGCCTCATTTTTATGCAAGGATGCCATTTCATCAACCATGGCCTCCTCCCAGGGTTTTCCATCCTCTGAATCTACTACCTCCCTGATGGTTCTGGGATTGTCATCAGTTATAGTTAAAGAAAATTTTTAACAGAAAGTAGATGGACTATACCTTTCTGGTTGTCTTCTTTCTCGAACTGGTCTTCTCACAGCTGGAGTTTGTGGCTCTTCCTCTTCTGAGTATTCTTCTATTGTAGAGTCTGATTCATCCTCCTTTAGCTCAAACTCTATCTTCTTAGGTTCCTTTGGTAGGAATTCATGTTTAACAACATCTTTCTCCTCTCTAAACATCACATCTCGGTTGTACACAACCTTCCTTATTTCCGGTTTCCAAAGCTTGTAACCCTTTAAACCATCCTTATAGCCAATAAATATGCACCTTTCAGATTTATTATCCAACTTGGTTCTTTTATCCTTTGGAACATGTACATATGCATCACATTCCAATACACTCAAATGTGAAAGAGAGGGTTTCTTACTAGTACATACCTCATGTGGAGTCTTATCCTCCAACGCTGATGAAGGTGATCTATTAGCCAAGTAACATGCAGTCTCCACTGCCTCTGCCCAAAATTCTTGTCCGAACCCGATACCACTGAGCTTGCTTCTTGCCTTTTCCATCAATGTTATATTCATTCTTTCAGCAAGTCCATTTTGTTGAGGTGTGTATGGATTATTCTTCTGCCATGCTATACCACACTTCTTACAGAAATCTTCAAATTCCTTCTTGCAGAACTCCCCACCATTATCTTTCCTCAACACCTTCATCTTCTTCTCTGTGTGGTTTTCCACTAGAGCCTTAAATTCTTTAAATCTGTCAAAGACTTCAGATTTCTTCCTCCAGAAATATATCCATGTATTCCTTGAGAAGTCATCTATGAATGAAACATAGTACACAGACTTACCTAATTATGGAACCGACACAGGTCCAAACACATCACTTGGCACAAGCTCTAATATCTTGTTCTCCCTTTTAGCACCAAAAGGAAAACTCACCCGATTCTTCTTCCCATATACACAATGTTCAAAGCAGTCAAAATCTAGAGAGCTATTAGACATACCTTCTACCATACCATTTCCATGCAGTATTCGAAGGCCCTTTTCTACAATATGTCCAAGCCTTTGATGCCATAGCATGGTATTTTCTCCAGGGACCGCTAGGCTTTCCGCTCCACTTTTGGAAACCATAGAACTATTGCACCCATCAATAACAGTGTTGCCCTAAATATTATATAGAGTTCCAATCCGAACTCCCTGCATTAATACGAGTGTTCCCTGAACCCTCTTACATGTATATTTCTCGAACATTGTTTTTACACCTGCATCATCCATCTTGCTTACAGAAATTAGATTTCTGGCCAATGCAGGAATGTGTAGAACACCAGGAAGTGTTCTAATCCTTCCACCTTGCAGCTTCAACTTGAATTTTCCACGTCCGAAGATTCTGGCCTTCCTATCATCACCTAAGAAGACATCACCGCCATCATATTTCTCATACTCGTAGAACCACTCCCTATGGGGAGTGAAGTGAAAGGATGCACCTGAGTCAATCAACCATGACTAATGATATACATGTGTATTTGAAGAAGAAGCCAAATACACATCCCCACCTTCATCCGAGGTGGTTTTTGACTCTGTAGAAGGAGCATCATCAGATCCCTTTCCTTTCTCAAGAGCTTTAGATCTACAATCCTTTTTGTAGTGCCCTTCCTTTCCGCATTTCCAGGACAACTTTACAAACTTTCTAGGAGATTTAGATCTCCCTCTAGATTTAGATCTCCCACTCGAAACCTTATTCTTATTTCCACTCTGGGACCTTCCTCGTACAGATAAGGCATCTCCATTCTGACCCTCCATATTTCTCTATCTCATTTCCTCCAACAGCAAGGCTGAAACAATGTCATCAAAATTCAAGGTAGTTGTATGGCTACCTATTGCAATAACTAGACTGTCCCACAAGTCTAGTAGAGAACACAACAAAATGATGCACTTATCTTCATCTGAGATTTTAATATCAATAGATGACAACTGACTTACCATAGTATTGACGGCATTCAGATGCTCTTTCACCGAGTCTCCATCCTTCATCCTTAGGTTATACAGCTTTTTCCATAGGTACAATTTATTCACCAGAGACTTAGATTGGTACAAAGTCCCAAGTTTTTCCCAAAAATTCTTTGTTGTAGCTTCCCTAGATACATTCAACAATACCAAATCTGATACACACAACCATATTGTGTTCTTCGCCTTCCGATCCAACTTTTTCTAGTCTTCATCTGACATTGTTGTTGGTTTAGTACCTGGATCTACCACAATCCACTGGTCTTTATCCACCAGCAGATCCTCCATCTTGAGCTTCCACAACTCAAAACTCTAACAATTAAATTTATCAATCTATATATTTCCACTGTTCGCCATCTTCTTTCACCACAAGAATCAATCCCGTAGATCTCCCACTGAACAAGGTCTACCACAGGGCAAACCCATGCACAAAACCATGGGCGGGTTTTCCCACCGAAAAATATGGTCCAATTTTTTTTGTTCCCGGGGCACTACCTCGAAACCCGAATAGGGGGGGTTGTCGCCCCCCCTGTGACCCCCCTACTACGCCCGATGCAACGTACAAGGGGGGCTATTGCCCCCCCTCTGAACCCCCTATGCGTGACTAGTCATGGAAATAATATAACACATACCCAACATATTCCATGGTGGAAACTTGTTTACCTTTTTGTTGAAGCTTCTCTTGTAGTGCTACATTTTTTCCCTGTGCTTTCTGAAGTTGCTCCTTCAAAACTGACTCTCCGAGCCTCACATCAAATAAATCCTTCCCCAACTTAGCTAATTTTCCTTCCATGACCCCTATTTCATACACTCATTTAGATATGGAAAGATTCATCCAATGATGAGTGCGTTCCCTCTCTTCCTCCAAGTGATAAAACAAAGGAATTGTGAATTTTTGAGGAATTAATCTACCTCCCTCAATGTCTGTGTAGTAAGAGCTGAGATTGGGTTGAGGTCTAGGGTTTGGCACCATCACAACATCTATGGGATTTGATTTTGGTGAGGTGGCCTCTTCTTTATCATCTTTTCATCCCTCTTTTTCATTATGTTTTTCCTCTTGTGTATTTCCCTCAGCTTCCTTGACCTCTTGCCCTTCTGTGGCTGTCTTTTCCTATTCAACCAAGGCATTTTTCTCCAAATTTGTGTTTTTCAGAGTTTCCTGTATCAAAAACAAAGTTTCTTGTAGAAAAATTTGTTTTTCTTGCTGAAGACCTTCTTCTCCTTATTTTTTACTCTTTTTCACTCCTTGGAGGGTCTGTGGAGGTTACATGAGTTGTATGGGTTGCCAATATGGATAAATATCTTATTATATATGTTACAGGGGTCCTTATGGGTGAAGTGAATTCTTTCACCCTTCCTTCCTCTAATCTGATTTCTTCCTCCTTTGGTGATTCTTCAATGGTGATAAGGCTCTTGGTGGGAGTTTTTGGTTTTCCCTGTCTCACCCTCTGGCTCTTCCTATTTCTAAAGTACATAGGTGTCTGCCTCTTTCTTTTTGTTTTGACGGGTGTGTTCAAAGTAGTTAGACTGGCACCTACCTCTTGGTCTATGATGCCAGGTGACATGCTTGTGTCTTGAGGGGAGGTTTCATGGCCTAAGATAGGGTTCACATATTATTTTTCCTTAGTCTTTTCTACCTCCTTTCCCTCAACTTATTCTTGCTCTCTTTCTGAAGTCTCTATGTTTTCTATCTCAATTTCCATCTCTTCCTTTCCTTCTTTATATTCTGCCTCTTCTTCCTCTTCTTATTCCTCCTCTTCTACTTCTTCTTCTCTAGGTCTAGAAGCATAGTTTTTTCTTGTTTGGGTAGCTATAAAGGCTTCCCTATCCATGTCTATGAAAGAAGACCAAGATACAGGTAGGTTTAGCCTTCTAAAAGCATCATTTACAATTAATTTTATTAGGCCATTATGGGATGAGTGCTGATATTTTCTTTTTCTCACTTTATGGATCATGTCAGCGATGGAGTTTAGGAGGAAGTGGGGGACACGTAATCTATTTTCAAGTGGAAGCTATCCTTGGGACCTAAGTTCATTTAAAAATCTGAAATGATATCCATAGACCACAATCAATCTACCTTCACAAGAGATGAATTTCATGATGTGGAAGGTAAATTCATCCCAGGTGTATGGAAGGCTCTCTCTCCTCACACCATTTTTATCTTCAATATACTCCTCTCCTGGTAGGAAGAAATTCTTTTTGGCTGCACTGCTAGGCATTCTTTCCTTGACCCATTTGACTCTTAAGGGCAAGGTGGTAAATATGCTTATGAGTTCGGGATATAAAGTGATGGCTAGTCCTCTAATCATAGTGTTGGATCTTACTTCTGAATATGAATGTAGAGCCACTACAAATTCTTTAGCTATTTCATCATCAGAACCTTTCAATAGCTCAAATAACCCTAGTCGTTGGTGATTTCAGAAGATTTCCATAACCTGAGGGTGATACCTAATTCTCTTAATGTCTGTAGGCTCCCTTTTGTTGTCTCATTTTAATGTTGTGAGATGAAGGTGGTGAGAGGTTTTTATAGGTATGTCTTGGATATGGAGGCCTTGAAGAAAAATGCAAGAATTTTTTTTTACCCTTTAACTGTCAAATTTACTTTTGCTGAGTGTGAATTGTACGGGGAAATTTCGGTGCTGGAGGATGAAAATCCACTTACCTTTGTCCTCTGCTATTTTTGTTTTATAGATGGAGGCTTTGGGAAGCCAATTCACCCACAGGTAACCCTGTGTTGCCCTCTAAGCCTATGTTGGTCTATTGTTGAAGTTACTCGTAGCAAAACATTGTTTCCTATAGCACGATGGTGCATGCAAGCCCAAACTTCGATGTTTCTCTTCTGATGGATCCCACTACTCTCCTACTCTTTCTTCTCTTCAAAATTCTCAACATAATGGTGGAAATGAGAAAAATATTACCTTTATTGGATTTTTAAACAAATTTTGAGTGTTGTGGTGACTCGTACTTAACTCGAGTTTCCTCTTAGAGAGCATTGGCCCCCACTTTTGTTAATCATTGTTGACCTCGTGATCACTTCCATTTGTACTCATCCACTCTTACTTGACTCGATTTGACTTGCCCAAGTGGCATGCACTTTCACTTTTCCTCCAGTTTAACTTTACGAAGGTGGCCAAGTTAACTGACAACTTTTTTTCCTTTTAAACTTCTAAATCTCGACATTTAACTATTTTTTCCATTATGGATGCACATCGAGGGGTGAGAGGCCATACTTGAGCTTACCTAGTGTTGGTGAGGTGCTGAATTAGTTGGTGCAAGGAGGTGGATTTGGTGGTGGCAGCCTGAGTCTTTTATTTTCTATGTCTTCATATTTTTTATTTGTTTTCTGATTGAGAAGATTTTTTTGAGTGAGATGCTTATCTTTTCTAAGTGAGTTTCTTACCCTTTTCTTTCTTATTTATTTTTCATGTACTACATGGAGGGATTCAGATGCCATGGCTGGTGTGATGGTCACTCAGGAGTCTGCTGGTGGTCTCCTGGAGTCATCTACATCAGATTTCCCTCATCTTTTGGCCTTTTTGTGCCACACATAGATTTGATACAGGAAACTTTTTGATACTTGTGGCAGTCTGCTTCTTGCTTTAGTTTGTTCAGAAATGGAATAATATGGTTTATGGAGGCTATGGAGGAGGGCATGGAGTGAATGGGGTGGAGGATAAGCAAGAGAAAGGGTTCCTATGCCAAGTTTTCAATGATTTAATTGCCCAAGGTGAAACATAGGGTTTAGATAGGGAAAAATTATGCATGGAGTGAAATAGGGGTTTGGGAATGGTAGGTATAGGAAAAAAATGAATTATAATACCCTAAATAAGGTTCATAAACCATTACGAATCATATTTCCTTCACAAATGATTTTCTTGTAGAATTTACAGGAGTTTCCTGTAGTGCTACAGGAATCCTGTAGCTGCCTGATTTTCCTATAGAAATTACAAATTAGGGAAAAAAATGAAATCATTTCATATATGATGGTTGAAATGGATGAATGGATGGATGATGGAGTGGATTATGGAGTGTGCAAGAAGAGAAGGAGAAATAATGAAGAGAAATCGATCCTCTATATTTTAAAAACCATCTTCAATTGTTAACATGCAAAACAGAAAAACACATAAATGCATAAGGGTTTTTTCTTTTATTTTTTCTTTATTTTTTATTTTTCTCTTTTTTCTTGAAGGCAAGTGGGTTGCCTCCATAGATATTTTCAACCTAGAGGCCTGCCTTGGGTGCCTTAGAGAGGTTTTCAACCAAGGATATTTTATTCTCTATTTTTTATTTTCTTTTTCTTTTTCTTTCTCTAGGGCCGCCTCGTGGAGGTTTTCAAACCCCGGAGTTGGCCTAGGGCACCTTAGAGAGGTTTTCACTCATGCCTCTTTATTTATTTATTTATTTATTTTCTAGGATGCACTAGAAACTATGGATTTTCCCATGAAATATACCTCCATGTTTATGAATTTTATAATTCTACCCTAGACAGGGGATTTTTGTAAACCTTGAGTCTGTAACCATTAACAAGTAGGGGAATTCCTTCCTCATCTATGGTTCGGATATGAACTACGCCATTATCATAACATTAGTCCACTTTGTTGGGTCCCAACCATCTTGTCATGAGTTTTCCTTTGAATTCCTTAAACCTTGAGTCATACAACATCGCTCAATATCCTTATTGAAATTTATTTTCCTTAATGTTCTTTTCATTCCAGACCTTCCTTTGCAACTAAATTACTCTGTGTGAAGGAGTTCCTGCATCCTAAACTCATCCAATCCATTTAATTGAAGAAACCTCTCTTTTTGGGCATTTGATATATCTAGGTCTAACTAATCTGCCATCCTTAAGGTGCTGAATTCAAATTTAACTAAAAGTGGAGCTTTCTTGCCATAGACTAGGTCATAAGGAGTCAATCCTGTTGTTTTTTTCCAAGTAGTGTTGCAGGCCCAAGTAGCTTTTGCCAGTTTTTATGCTCAATATTTTTTGCTGCTACTCACAACCTTGGTGAGGATACTCTTCGAGGCTCTGTTATTCACTTTGACTTGGCCATTCGCCTGAGGGTGGTAGCTAGTAGAATACTTATGCTTTTTCTTGTGCCTCCTCAAAAAATTCTCAATAAGATGAGAAGTGAATTGTGCCCCCTGATCAGTGACTACTTCTATGGGGTATCCAAACTTGTAAAACACATACTCCCTCAGAAATTATACTACTTTCTCCTAGGTTTCTACCTTCATAGCTTTTTTTTCATCCCACTTTGTCAGGTAGTCAGTGTAGACTATGATATACGTTTTCTGTCCAGATGGTGGATCAATAGGTCCAATGAATTCCATGCCCCTTTTGTCAAATGGCTCAAGTGCCACTTTAGGGTGCAAAGGAATCTCTTCCTTTTGTGTAGGTTTCCCCATCCTTTGGCACTAGTCACACCTGCTAGTGTATCTTCTAGAATCTTGGTGAAGGGTAGGTGAATAGTATCCTGCCTGCAAAACTTTGAAGGCAGTCCTTTTTGCAGAAAAGTGGCCTCGACAAGGGCTATCATGACACATAGAGAGGATATCAATAATTTCTTCCTCCCTCACACATCTTCTGAGGATTTTATCATAGCCTAGCTTGAAAATATTCCCCCCAATCCATGTGAAAAGGGAACTTTTTCTAATGATATTGCTTTTCTCCTTGAATGGGAGATTAGGAGAGAAATTTCCAGAAACCAAGTAGTTAGCTATGTCAGCAAACCATGGTGAGAGTGTTGATATAGCAAAGATATTTTCACCTAGTAGCTCATCATCCACCATTCCTTATTCACCCACAGATAGGGTTAACCTAGACACAAAAATTGCAACAACATTATCCTTTCCAGGATTATCAACAGTGGCTAGGTAAAATTGATGTAAAAGTAACAACCATCTAATTATCCTAGAATTAACATCTGGTTTTTTCATTAAATATTTGATGGTTGCATGTTCAGTGTGAACAAAGGTCTGATACCCAATTAAATAATGTCTAAATTTGTTTAAATCATGGACAATGTCTAACATCTTCTTCTCTGTGACAGTATAATTAAGCTCAACCTTACAAAATTTCTTACTAATGAAATATATTTCATAAGGTAATTTGTCTTCTAACTGCCCTAATGTTGCCCCCATAGCTTTGTCAGATGCATCTATGTGGATGTGGAAAGGAAGAATCCAATTTGGACCTTGGAGAATGGGGGTGATAGCCAACTTTACCTTAATGAGCTCAAAAGCCTCTTGACAAGGACTGGACCAAGTAAAATCAAAATATTTGGCCAATAAACCAAATAGTGGCAAAGCCATCTTACTCAAATCTTTGATGAATCTTCTATAATAACTAGCTAACCCTAAGAAGCTCCTGACATCTTTCTACTTTTGAGGAGCAGGTACCCTTTTGATAATAGTGATTTTGCTCGAGTCCACCTGTATTCTTGCTTGGGAGATTGAGTGTCCTAATACAACTCCTCCTCTTTTCATGAATTCACACTTTTATGGTCTCGGGGAGAGATGCATTTAAATGGACCTTCTCAACACTTTTTCTAGATTGGAGAGAGCTTCCTGGAAGTCATCTCCATAGGGTGTGAAATCATCCATGTAGATTTCAATGAATTCATGGACTAGCTCAGAGAAAATTATCAAGACATATCTTTGGAAGGTAGTTGGGGAATTGCACAACCCAAAGGGTAGCACTTTGTAAGCGAAGGTACCTTAAGGACAGGTGAAAGTAGTCTTATCTTGGTCTTCAGGGTTGATTTGGATATGGTTGTACCCACTGAACCCATCTAAGAAGGAAAATAACTTCTTTCCTGCAAGCCCATCCAGGACTTGGTCTATAAAGGGAAAAGGGAAATGGTCCTTCTTGGTGGCTTTGTTAAGTTCCCGATAATCAACACAAATTCGTCATTTTCCATTCTTATTCGAGACTATGACAAGAGGAGCTAACCACTCATTGTTTGATATAGGATAAATGAAACCTACATCCAACAGTTTCTGCAGCTCTTCCTTAACTATGTCATTTAGAGTTGGGTTCATCCTTCTTTGGGGTTATCTCATAGGCTTGCATCCTTCTTTGATGTAAATATGATGTTTGCATACTGGAGGATGCACCCCTTTCATTTCCTTGTAATCGCAAGAAAATGCATCTAGGTTTTCTTTTAAAATTTGGCATAGCTTCTTTTCTTCTTCATCAGAGAGGTTTGAGTTGATTTTCAGAAATCTGGATGGGCTAAACTCAATAGCCATGGTGGTTTCATAAATTGAATCAACTGAGTGCAATTCCATCCAAGGTTATCTTTCAGACTCTTTGACTAGGTCTTCCAATGGACTGTTAGTGGGGGACTAGTTTTGAATGACATGGTGAATGAGTTCATCTTCATCAAGATGCCCCCTGTAAGCACAACATCTATGGTACAAATGGGGGTAGTGTTATATACCTCATCTTATTCATCCTCCAACCATATAGGTAGATCATGATCAATGGAATGCTGAGATGGAGGATATAATACCAGTTGTTTAGATAAGGGCCCAATTTCAATAGTCGTGTTTTTGACCCAACAACTGATATAAGCATCTGCAGTGGCTAACCAAGGTCTCCCTAAGATGAGAGGATATCCATTGAACTTGGTTATTGGTTGTAGAACTAGGAAATTTTTAGGATACTCCCAAGATTCAATTGAAACCATAACATCCTCAACAATTCCTTCTGGAGTTACTATGGACCAATCTGCAAGTTGCAGAACTATTGTGGTTTTCCTCAAAGTCCCTTGGAGGTTGAGTTTCAACATAGTTTCCTTAGCCATGACATTGATGCAAGCCCATAGATCAATCAGATTATTAGAGACTAGGACACCATCTATGTGCACATCTACAATTCGACTCCCAGGGTCTAGGTACTTTGGAAAGATCACCCTTCCCAACATTAAGTCAGAAAATTGTCCTACTACATTGACGGTGGGGGTATATTTCTTCTTTCTCCGAGGTTTCTTGAAGAAATTTCCCTTGATGAACCTATTGAAAATTGGGACATCCTTAAATTTCCTTGGAGAAGTGGTGTCTTTAAAAAAAAATTTCAACTCTCCCAAAAGTTCAGTCTCCTCTAGGTGTGCTGACTAGGATGGATCAAGCGCTCAGGAAAAGGAGGTTTTTGGATTGGAGTGTTACATTCTCATTTTTCCTCCTCAACCTCTATAAGTGGAGATGAAGGGTGGTTGTCTGGTAGTACTCTTCTTGACATAATATTAATATCCTGTATTTCCACAACATAAGCTAGATAGGACGTCTCTCCACTTTTAACCTATTATTCTTATCTTTTGTTTTGGTTCGAATTTGGGTGTGCAGGAATTTTAGGCAGCTTGGGTGGAGCAGCATGAGTAAGCTAAGGTTGAGGTTGGGGTGGAGGCATTAGAGTAGGTGGTTGATTTTTTTTATTCCTCCACCCATGGGATGGATTGTTCCATTGAGGTTGTTGAGGAACATACTACTAAAATGGTTGGGTCACGGGCTAAGGATGATATGGAGGGTTGTAAGGCCAAGTAGGAGGTGTAGGCCAGGATGGAGGTGTAGGGGTGTACCAAGGTTGCATGGGTGAACTCTAATTATTGTGATAGTAAGATTAAGGTGCACCTTGCATGCTTTGTTGATATGACCTAGGGCCTTGATGCCTTCTCTGGTTGATGAAACAGAGTTTCTCTGGCCCCACTTCCCAACCTTGATATATAGCTTTAAGTCCAGGTAAGGAGGGACACTTGTTTATGGCATGATTCTCCTCACAGATTAAAAAAACCTCTATGAAACTTAGTGGAAATTCATTTCTAAGGTGCTTTTTGGTACATCTAGGGAAAAATATAGCCAAAGCTCTTTCTTCTTCCTCTTGCTTTCTTTTGACCTGCATTGTGTCCATTTGCAAAGAAAATGTGTGCAACATGTCACTCTTGAAGTCCTCTAGCATATTTCTAATCTCATGTTTGATGGAGGTGGAAGAGGGAGGGGTATTGGATGTACTTTTTCCATCTCTTCCTTTCTTCTTCACTGCCCTAGAATGGTCCTTAAAGACATTTTCGATTTTTTCATAAGGAATTTGGTAGATATGTCCTCCTGATAACATATTTAAGGTTTATATCACCTCCTCTCTGATCCCTCAGAGAAGTACTATTTTAAGTGATCCAAGATGAAGAGTAGAGTTGGATCTCTTATAATTTAACTGAAACCTCTCTTCATAGTCTTCTAAGGAGTCATCAGGCCCTAGATTCATCCTGAATATCTCATCCTTAGTTTCCTTGGACCTACAGTAGTCTTTGTACTTTTTGTTGAAGGCCTTTTGCATCTGTGCCCAGGTAGTGATGATGTTCCCAGGTAGACCCATGAACCAACGCAAGGCTGAATCCTTAAGGTTGAATGGGAATAGTTTCAGTTTCTAATCATTTGAGGCATAGTCATAGGTCCCACAGATAACAAAAAATTAAAACATGAATGTGTCAATATCTTCTAAGGTAATTCCATGAAAGTGTGGAAGATCTTAGGGCTAATTTTTTTCATCTTAGTTTACCCCTCTGTCTCTCTAATGGGAAAGTCTTCTTGGGTTTTAGTGTCAGCCATGGTTGAGATAGGTGAAGCAGTTCCCTTAGTTGAAACAAGGTCTTCTTATTCTTCCCCAATAGGTTCTTCAAAATTTCCATAAGGCTCACCTATGGTGTGTTCCACCTCACAGCCACTGAATAAAAGTGAAGGGTGACTATGTGGTGATGTGGGGGTTTTAGGTAAAAAAATTCCTTGAGTTTCCCTACTCCTACAAGGCATGAAAATCAGATTTTTTGTATTTTTTTCAAAATTTCTGAAATAACATGAAAAAGGAAAGAAGAAAATAATTCTAAAACAAAATCAAAGCATCTACTATACACCTCCCCAACAACGATGCCAAAAGGTGGTGAGCCCTAGTATTGCACCAAGGATGTTGCAACTCCCAGAGGCTGCCCTGCTTTACTTTATCAACTTGGGGTTCATACAAACTTGGAGGTGATAGTGATATATACACAGCAGATGTATTCTACTCATGTCATCCTCTTTTGAGATTTACGGAAAGGTGCTACTTATAGGGTTTCTAGGTGAAGTATGTCACACTTCTAAAATTAGGCCTATGGATACAAATGACTCAAATCTATGGCACTATCAGCAAGTACATAACTATAATACAAAAAAAATGTGCATCTAACTATTATGAAATGAAATAAATCTACTTATTAGACTATGTAAATATTGAAAATCAACCTCGATATCTTGTATGAAGTAAAGTGCTGAATTGAAATGGAAAAAAGGAAACTAATCTAATCAAAATTTGTTGGGCCAAATGGATAAACACAAACTACACAACCTATGCTCTATCTATCATGATTTTATTCATGCAACTATTAATGACCTATGTGTTGTTTTGCAGCTAGGAGAAGAAAGTGCTAAGGTGGCTTATGGAAGGTGATGAGCTCCATCATTAGATATATTTGGAGGGGTTAACGGTCACCTTTTTTCCTTCTTAAATCTATTTTTCTTGAATTTTTATTGTTATTTGGTTTTATGATGCTAGTATAGGTGGTGATTGCGGCTAACATACTCTGAGTGCCTAATATGAGGTTGAGTGCAGAAAATCATGAGTAATTGGCATTATTTTTGAAGATTTTATCATAAAGAATTGAAGGAGATGGGAAAGAGAAATTATAGGAGGGTTTTACACCCTCCTTAAATCTCAAAGGAAGTCAAAGGATCCTCATGAGATCCCCTCCAGTAATTCGAATTCCAAAGGCAGCCAAGTGCACTCAATCTATGGTTTACTTGGAGTTAAAGTGGACTCAATCACTATTTTCTAGGGAGTTGTTGGTAGCCACATTATGGAATAAATAGAGTAGAGCTAGAGCTAGGAAGGATTCGATTCTATTTTGAACTTTTCTACAAGCTATTGAGGTTTTTATTATTATGTTGAGTGATTAAACTTTGAGAAATGTACGAGACTCTTCTTTCATGAAATGAGTAGACTGATTTCATTTTACTGATTTAGGTTCTAGAGGGCTAGGTTGTGGGTTAGGGCCCAATCCATGTGCCTCAGCCTCTCTGATGTACTTTTTCTTTTCTTGTTGTCATTCAATTAGATCTACTTCTGATAGTTTCATTTATGTTTATTTTTTTATCTCAATTTGTTGTTGTAGGTTTCATTTTCTTATGACTAATAGAATAGAGGAGAAAAATCTAAAAACTATGGATCAAGGCCTCCCATCTCATCTCTGTCAATAGAGCTCGAGGAGGGTGAACCTTCCCACAAACCAAATAATTGATTTCTGTTCACTGCTTCTAAGATTAGAGTAGAGTTTCATTACCATTTTTAGCCTGCCTTTTGTACTGTATTTTCATGCATTTGTCGGTTTCTTTGTGCATAAGTTAGCAGGGTTGATTTCAGTAATTAGTGTTAACGCCCCAGAGTAGCTTTGTGGTGCCTTCCCGCTTCATTTTCCATCCCTATATTCACAGCCTGAGCACTGCTATTACAACCTCCATTCCCTCCTTTTCCTCTTCTTTGCATCGGCCACCCTTCTCATTCCCAAAAATGCTTACAAATACATTAGAATTCGACCTCCTCCTTTACTCCTCGAAAATCCTACTACTGTACTTCACTCTATCGCAAATCAAAAATCATACTGGCCTTCGTTAATAATTTCCACTTCCAAGCTCCCATTACGATAGTTCATATAACCCTTACGCCTTACCTTTGCCGATTATCACAAAAATATTCGAAAACCTTTGGAAACCGACCTTTTCCCTTTTTCCTATAAAAGAATAACCACAAATCGCAAATCGCTTGTTCCACTTGGTCTTTGTTAACACTTACAGTTCCCAACCGCCAATTGCAACATTTCTGTAGCACTCTGCCACGTCATCCCTATGGCAAATATTATTTCGCAGTTTCTATCCCCATCGCATATCGCATTTCTCTCCCTCTTCATTAACATTTACCGCTCCCAACCACCGATTGCGACATTACTGTAGCACTCCACCACGTTATCCCTATTGCAAATTGCATTTCGCAGTTTCTATCACCATCTCATATCACAAATTGCATTTTCTCTTGGTTTTCGTTAATAATTTTTGCCTCCAAACCTCGATTGTGATATTACTGTAGCACTCTACCACATCACCCATCGCATCTCACATTTCACAATTTTAGCATTATCACATTTCACACTTCATAAATTTCAGCCTTATCGTAAATCGGATTTTCTATTGGTTTTCGTTAATACTTTACTCCTCCAAACCTCGATTGCCATATTACTGTAGCACTCTGCTACATCACCCATCGCATCTTGCATTTCTCAATTTTAACATTATCACATTTCGCACTTCACAAATTTTGACCTTATCGCAATCACATCGTTGTACCTTCCCATTTCACATTTTTCACTTCACACTTTCCTCCTGACTGCACTGCTGCTTCTCTACCAACCTTCCGATATTTCGATATTGCAATATTGCATATCGCATATCGCACTTCTGCTTCTCCATCGCAATTCTTCCATCGCACTTTTCGGCGTCCCACTCCAAAGAATTTTTGTGATATTATAATTTTTAATAAATTCTAAACCATCTTTCACACTTGTAAGCCTAGCCTTATGTGCTTTAGCCTTCCCTTGACACTTTTAATTCATTTTCTTCTCTAGACTGCAATCAATACTCTTTCAATTAGAGTTAGGTCATGAACAGTTGCATAGATAGAATAATTATAGATAGAGCACAAGATAAGTAGGGTGTGTTTAGTTGATTGTCCAAGTTAAGTGCGGTTTAGAATTATTTTCCTTTCTACCATTTATTTTCAGAAAGTTAAATTAGTTTCATTTCTGTCATTTCCTTTCTGCAATTTAAATTAGTTTCCTTTTTTCCATTTATTTTCAAGAAGTTAAATTAGTTTCCTTTCCAACATTTCCTTTCTGCAATTTAAATTAGTTTCCTTTCTTCCATTTCTTTTCTGCAAGTTAAATTAGTTTCCTTTCCTTCATTTCCTTTCTTCAATTTAAATTAGTTTCCTTTCTGTCATTCCCTTTAAGCAATTTACTTTCTAGTTCTTATCATAGATTAAGAAATAACACCCTTTCGTAAAGCAGAAGATGATCACATGATAAAAATGAATTTTTTGTGTATATAGCACTGTCACCTCCAAGTTTGTATGAACCCCAGGTTGATAAAGTAATTTAGGGAAACCCCTGGGAGTTGCAACACTCTTGGTGCAATACTAGGGCTCACTAGAATGCTTGAACACATGGAGGAAAGGTCGTAGGTGTATGAGTGGTTTTTTCAAGTTTAGAAGATGGTGACTGTGGTTTCAAGGGGCCCATAGGTGCTATTTCAAGTGCTGCTACATGTTTCGTGTATTACTACAAGCAAGTCCTGAATTGCTATAGGAAATAGACCGAGGGAAATAGGAGGCCAGAAATAGGTGGAAAAAGGGTAAGTAAGGTGGTGTGAAGGTGGATGAGGATGAGTGGGAGGTGGCCCACCCCTTGGCCAAGCTTAGAACCTCTTGGGAGGCTTGTATTGCACCTCTAGGGCTTTCTCACGGTGTAGGGATGAAAAATCCAAAAACAACGCTGACGGTGATTTTGATGAACAAAGGGATGATGGAAGTTGAGATATGAAGCTGGAGGTGTTGGTGAAGTTCTCCTTGGTTGTACTACTTGTACCTACAATCAAAATACCTATTCATGTAACAAAAATGTACAAATTCATGATAAAGACAATGGAAAATATGACTTGAATTTGTAAATAAAATATACTCTAATCTACAAACATAGATCTACCAAAACATACTAAACATATTCATGGAATCGAAGCAACTAATATTATCCATTCCAAGAAATCATAAACTAAGAAGAATTTTTGGTCTATGTGGAAGGTATACCCTTCTCAAGCTCTATTGACAGAGGTGAGAGGGGGAGGCTTGACTCACAA
Source organism: Pinus albicaulis (assembly GCA_034641835.2). NCBI lineage: Eukaryota > Viridiplantae > Streptophyta > Pinopsida > Pinales > Pinaceae > Pinus > Pinus albicaulis. The sequence goes on from CM076569.1 coordinate 976,864,555, forward strand.
CTTTATGAAGTTATAACCTATTCTACCACTCATGTAAGCAGACTAAATCTATAGCAAAAGAGAAATGGAAGCAAACTAAAATAGTAAATGAAAATACCAACAAACTAGCTAACTATTCATAAGAAAAACTAGTCTGGTTGAAGTAAAGAATGATTACACAAGAGAGTTTGAGGCACATGGATTGGACCCTAACCCACAAGCCTATCTCTCTGAAACTAGATCAACAAGGCAAAGTCTGAATACTCATTTAATTTCAAAATATAGTGTCATTAAATCAATACAAAAGTCTTGAAAAACTGATTACAAGAGAAAAGAGCCTAATGGATTTCTCCAAATTTGGAATCCTAATGAGCTCCTGCTAATATATATTTAACCTAAAGGATAGATACCAACAACTCCCTAGAAAATAGGTGATGAGTGCACTTGACTCCAAGTTAAGTGTGGCTTGAGTGCACTTGATCTTGAGTTTTCTTGGCTGCCTTTGATTTCGAGTTGTTATAGGGAATCTCAAGGATCCCTTGGCTACCTTTTGGGAGTTAAGGAGGGTGGTCAACCCCCTACAATATCCCCTTTCTGTCTACTCTGAGTCTTTATGAAAAAATCTCCACATAAATTCCATATATTCATGATTTTCCTACATTTAATATTATCTTAGGTACTCAAAGTATGTTAAGCCTCAATCACCACATACACTAGCATCATAAGACCATAATATAATTAAAATGCAAGAAAAAGAGACTTAATAAGGAAAAAATATTACCATTAACCCCTGAAAATGCACCTAATGATGGAGCTCATCAAGTGGATCTGGGCAGCAGGACGAGTGGTAAAGGTTATTTTTTGGGTTATTTTGGTGTTGTGTTGTGGCTTGTTTATCTTTATTTTAGGGTCATGTGATTTGTGTTCCATTGTAGGACGCTGAAGCCTTGTTTGGGATTTTTAAAGGGTTTGTGAGCGCTATTTTAGATGGTAAAATGTATAGGATTTATGTGGGAGGAAGTTCACAGTTGTATGAGGAATGTTGGAGTTAACAGTTAGGGCGGAAGTGGACTACAGTGTGCCCTAACCATACCGCAGACCTAAAAACAATTATACATCAGCTCACAAGGTATGTTTCGATATGCTTCTTGTTGGTTTTTTTATAAGGGATAGATTATCCTAGTGTAGGAATTTTTTTTGGGAATATTAAGGTTTTTGGAGGGAAATAAGTAGGTGCTCAAGGGTGCCCTAAGTGCAGGATGAGAATACACACTTGGACTACTAGGAGAGGAATATTGTTGGGGGCTCCAGTGACTGATATTTGAAGGATGAAAGAAGGAAGTCAAAGTGAGCAGTTGGATCAGCCCATGCTCATTGTTGGAGAAGGACATGTTGCAATGATAGCAGTATCATTTTTTCCCAAAGGTTGTCTTCATTGGAGCAACAAAGGAAGGAATTAGAGGGAAGAAGTCCCAAAGGAGCTGAAGATAAGCAATGGGAAAATGACAGATGCTCATAAATAGGGTTGTGAAAAACTCAACAGAAGTCCTGAATTGTTGATGAATTGATGGATGAATGATCAACTAGAGGGAAGATTTGTAAGTTGTGTTTACTGACCTAAAGGAGAAGGACCATTAATAGAGGAAAAGTTGTATATTGGGAGGAGACAAACCAATATTTTTGTTTAGCGTACAATAAGAGGAGTTGTGATTGTGCACTACATCAACTAGACCGTTAGTGCATCTTATTCTTGTATTCTTGTATTAGTTGATGTATGAGGGCCATTATCCCTAGTATAGGAGCCCTAGACAATTGTATTATCAATTTGTTAATATAAAAAATTTGGGTTATTGAAATTTGTAAAAAGTTGTCTATATTTTGTGCACCAGTGGATTTATTGTAGTATTTTGTTATGTTGTGAAAATTAGTTAGGTGTGGCATTTAGATTGGTAGTGTCAGTGATTCCAAGATCATAACCTAGATTCCGCTTCCATGGAAAACCAACATGGTATCAAAGGCACTTTGAAGGGCCAGTGAATTAGAGTGTGCACAACAAAGTACAAATTAAGAGGGATTCAATCATATTTTTGTTGAAGGGCTCATAACAATGTCAAAATTGTCGATTGGTCTGCGATATGAAGACAATTTGGAAGGGTTGTCCAACTATATTCCATGCAAGGAAAGGATAAATTTGGTTACGATGGTGATTTCCCTCCAAAAACCTTAATATTCCCAAAAACATTTCTCAGAAAGTGATAAAGAATTGACTGACCCTAAGGATCTAGAGTGTACGAAGAGTTGGATACAGAGGAAAAGTTGATCATACTAGATGATCCCAAGGATTCCTTAATATCACATTTGTCTAGGAAGAATAGTGCCCATGAGATGTGGAAATATATTCAAAATATTTTCCAAAATAAGAACGAGAACAAGTATTTGTGTTACAAGATAAGTTGAAAGCCACCAAGATGATACAAGGTGAAGCGTTAACTTTGTATCTGATGAGTTTTTATCAGGTTTGTGATGAGCTTTCCACCATCAATGAGACTTTAAAATCTAAGATGGTGAGGATTTCCTTGAAAAGGTTTACTCTAGAATGGAAGTTTTTCATCAAGGGTATTATTTCTAGGGACAATCTAACATACTGGAATAGACTGTGGGATGAATTCATTCAGGAATAATTGCAAGATGATGATATTCATCTGAACAAGAAGGATTTTGATGATGACGTGGCTATTGAAAAAATAATGAAGGTCAAGAAAAATAAGGACTTGAGTAATATCAAGTGTTTAAAATGCAGTGATTTTGGTCATTATTCAATGAAGTGTCCAAGGAAGAAGTAGGGAGATCATGAGAAGAAGGGGCAGTAGCTTGCAGGTGTCGCCACTTCCACCAAGATTGATGACTTCTCTAAGAGATTGGAGAGTGAGGAATTTTCTTTGATCTCTCATTTATCTCAGGGTACCATTGAAAATGTTTCATGGTATGTGGACAGTGGTGTGTCAAACCACATGACAGCTTCACAAGATGTGTTTGAGACTCTAGCTAAGTGGGACATAAAGCTGCACATGGTGTTGGGTGACAAGAGTCAGAAAGAGATCAAAGGATTATGTGTTATTCCATTCAGGATGGCGTCATACAAAGTGATGCAAATTTAGGATGTATTTTTTGTACCATAGCTCAGATATATCATTTTTTTGTCTTGGTGATTGAGAAAAAGGGGTTTGAGGTGTTGTTCTAGGGTGAAAAAGTAATACTTAGGCCTAGATAATTTATCTCCTCAGGTGTTGTGATTGGAGTTCGAGAGTATGGTCTATATAGGCTAACATGAAATCCTATAAATCATGAGAAGAAGAAGGAAGAGAAGGTTTAGGTTCCAAAGGTTCAGAGGGAGTTGAGTTCTAGCATGAGTTTGTAGGTTCAGAGGGAGATTGTGCAGCCCAAGAAGAGCACATGGTTAGTGGGGAGTAATGGTAATTCTATAGTTGGAAAGAAGGAATCATGGAATTTCCTAAAATCATTTCAGAAGAAGAAGGAGGAGGAGGAGGATTCTAGTGACGATGACACTTGTAAGAAAGGCATAATTTGATTTTCCAATGTTGTGGGCACCACGAGTTGGATTAATGTCACCAATATTGAAAGTGATGATGAGTTACTTCCTAGTCTTGGAAGTACCTCCCTCGCTAAGAGGAAGTGTTGATATTTGTATCTTGGGAGGTACTCCAAGCCTTAGGGTTCAGGGTTTGGAGGAATTAGCACCAAAAAAGTGATTTTTTGGCTTAGAACCCAAGGTGTGGGCTTAGAACCCAAGTTGGTGGGGTGGAAAAATAAATATTTTTGTTTATTTTATATTTGGAGATTATAGAGGAACCTTAAAGGAACTAAGGGACACAAAGAAAAAAAAAGGAGGACCTCTAGAAATGAAGTTTCTAATTTTTTATATATTTCTATTAGGCTAGTGGCACATAATACAAGTCATCCTGCTTAGTTATGTGCCCTTAAGGGATGTGTTGGAGCCCAAGGAGGAATTTTATAAATTAGAGGCGTTTGGGAGCTCATTTGTCACATCCAAGGGCAATCCAAGGGCAATGAAATCAAAGAGAATCACATTTTAACTTGACCATAGATCAAGAACAGACCTCAACAAAGGAGAAAGGAGCTCGGTTTACATCTTCTCAAGATTTTTTGAGGGCCGAGTGGATTTGAGTAGCAGGCCGAGAAGGAGACGTTATTTTATGGGTTGTTTTGGTGTTGTGTCATGGCTTGTTTATCTCTGTTTTAGAGACGTAGGATTTGTGTTCCAATATAGGAGGGTGAAACCTTGTTTTGGAAGTTCAAAGGTGTCATGAGCCTTGTTTTAGAGGGATGCAGGTATAGGAGTTTTCTGGGAGGGAGGTCGTAGTTGTAGGAGGCATGCCAGAGCTAACCATTAGGGTTTACGTGGACTGAAATTTGTCCTATCTAAACCGTAGACCTAACAACATGTATACATCAACTCAAAAGGTATGGTGTGATTTGTTTCATGTTATTTTGTTGCTAAGGGATAGATTATACTATTGTAGGATAGAGTTTTTTGGGAATATTAAGGTTGTTGGAGGGAAACAAGTAGGCGCTCAAGGGAGCCTTAAGTGTGTGACAGGGAAGGGCGCTTGGACAACTAGGAGAGGAAGATTGTTGGAGGCTCTAGAGAATGATATTTTAAGGATGAAAGAAGGAAGTAAAAGTGAGTAGTTGGATTAGCTAAAGTTCATTATTGGAGAAGCACATCTTGTAGTGATCGGTAGATTCCCTCGGGCCCTATTTTTTTCTTCATTGGAGGAGCTGAGGAGTAGAAGTAGGTAATTAATAATTGTGAAAATCTCAACTAAATTCTTGATGTGTTGATGCATTAATGTATGATTATCAACTAGAGGGTATATTATTAAGACATGTTTAGTGACCTAAAGGAGTAGGAACATTGACAGAGACAAAGTTGTATATTAGGATTAGACAAACCAAATGTTGTGTTCAGGGTACGACAAGAGGAGTTTTGATTATGCACCACATTAGCTAGACCATCAAGGTATCTTATTCTTGTATTTTTGTATCGGTGGATGTATGAGGGTCATTATCCCTGGTATAGGATCTATAGATAATTTTTTTATTATTTTCTTAATATAACGAAGTTGGGTTATTGAAAATTGTAAAAATTTGTCTATGTTTTATGCACTAGTATATTTACTGCTTTATTTTGTTCTATTGTGAAAAATAGTTGGTTTTGGTATTTGGATTGGAAAACCTAGATTCGGATATCGTGCAAAAATAACATAAACGTACTAAATGGGAGGATTGTTTTCCATTAGTAGAGTTTTCATACAACAATTCGTACTAGGAATCATTGAAAATAAGGTTGTTTGAGGAACTATATGGATGAAAATTTAATACTCTAATTAATTAGGATCATCCATTGGATTGGATTATAATTGGACCTAACATGCTAAAGGAAATGGAAGTGGAAGTTTTATAGATCAAAAAAAGGTTGAAGGTAGCACATGATCACTAAAAGATATACACAGCTAAAATTAGGATCCATAGGAAATTTAATGTGGGGGATCATGCATATCTCTGAGTTAAGCATTAGCCAAGTTTCTTGAGAATGGGAACCTATACCAAATTACCACCCCAAAACTATGGACTATTCAAGATTTTAGAAAGAGTTAGACCTATGGCATATATGCTTCCCTTACCTTCCAATGTGTCCTTTCTTAAGAAACATATATATGAATCTAATCACATTATTTATTTAGTGGTGATCTAGGTAAAACCAAATGGATAATTCCATCCCTAGCCTTAATTCATACTAGATAGGAAGGAAAAACTACTCTAGAACCAAGCCTTTTCTCGGGTCAAGGTACAAAGGAGTCACTATGGAGAAAATGAAGCCACATGGGAATGAGAGGATGCCATGAAAATGACATACCCCTTTTTTTTTACTATATAAAGTAAATTTTTCAGATGGTAGAACAATAAGGATGATGTTACTTTAATGGGAGGGGGATGTAGCACCCTGTTTCTCCTAGTTTATACTTGTAATATGACTTTTTGTCTTACTAAATCACAACACATAAATTTTGGTGATTTTACGAATTATGATGGACCAATTTTAAATGATGTAAATGTAATTTATTAATTAATGAAAAAAATCAATGACCAATTGAAAAAGAATGAACACTTGTACTATCCATGATACCATGAGAAAAAATAAATGAGGGGGTTAACCTATTAAGAAAATAGTCACAACCAAGAACCTATATTGTCAAAATTCCATAATTTGAATATGAAATTATTTTCCCTCTTTCCCGCTTCCCTAAAATAAATTATTGAAGGGAGCTAAGTAGTTAGGTAGCCAACTGCCAATAGTTATGGAAGTATGGATATAAAGTGGGTGTAAAATAAAAGTCATATATTGGTACAAATATCTATCTCAAGTTATATACTTTGACCCACAAAATCCCCTGATAGAGAACATAAAAATTGTAGGTCTTCCTTGTTTGGACTAGGGGAAAGCATATGGGGGTCGATAGGGAAATTTTTTTGAGTATGGAGAGTTTTTTGAGGGTGTATGAAGTGTAAAATAAGACTTTGTATAGAGTAGAGAAAAATCACAACTGAAAAATAAGTTGAATTGGGAGTGGGTCTTCTGCTAGAAATTTCAAGAAGTTGTAACTTCCTAATCTAGCCAAAATTTAGGCCCAGTCGATTGGGAATCTGATTAGTGACAATTATTGAGTTATTTGGCAAGCTATATTTTAAATTTCACTACAAATTCAGGGTAGGAAAAACCAAATCCAAACTCGGGAGAAGGGGGTTGCAAATTTTATGTTGGCTAAAATGGATAGAAATAACTTAGAGGGGAGGTCCCTAAGGGATTGCAAGAAAGAGAATGGATTCCCTTGTGCAGTTATAATAAACTGGGAAGGAATCTAGAAATTAGTAAAAGTATTGGCCCAATGGCTATAAGGTGATTGAAATTGTTTTCTTGTGAAGGAGAGTGACTACCACAGTTGAAAATTTCCTTGAGAATCTAAATTTTCCCTTGGTGCTATCAAAGCTTGGCTAGAGGGTAGCTAGTTGTAGGAAATATAGATTGAACTAAGCCTATGGTTGTGCGGAAATGCACACATTGTTCTTTAGTTGCAAGTAACTCCTTCCATATTAGCTTATGAAAGTGTTTTTAACTTGATGCTTTATAGTTGTATATGTGTTTGGTTTATTATTTACTATGGTGACTACTTGTCGTGAAACAATCTTTAATAATTATTCTTTAATCATGGCTGGATGATTTGGGATAAAAAGAAGTGCTTTCAAAAGTGAAATTGGAATCCTAGACACCTAGATTCTGACAAGAATTACAGTTGAAATTTTAATTTTTATAATAATCCTAAGTGGATTATAGTTTTATACAACATCTTATGTGTAATATAATATATTCACCAATGTACTCAAGTTTTCCTTGAAATTTATTTTTTCCCTAAGGTGTCAACTTAAATACCCTGTAATCATGCATAAATGATTTATGGTGGCATATTTATGGGATTAAATTAATGCTTTGTAGTTCCCTTTATAATTTTGGAAATGCTTAGTAAAATATTACCCAATTTTCCAACCATGGAAGGAAAGTCATAAGCCTCCCTGTTCACCTTGCAAGTAAATATCATGATTTGGCATAATGCATAATGTTCTATGCTGCAATTTAAATGTCCATAAATGGTACCAAGTATATATAAATGGTATTTTGAAATACCTCTTAGAGATCATAAATGTAGTAGATCTTGATTTGGTTGATGAAACTGATTATAGTAAGGAAAACATGACTACAAGCCTGTTGAACCTCAAGATTGTTCCTATTTTTCACATCCTTTTCCACCATATTTTCTTCCTTTTCACAAAATCCATAAATCCAATCAGTGATAATTGACACATTTTCCATCTGAGAAGGCATTTAGATGATCTATATTTTATATTTTAATGTTTATTATTATTTATATGAATTTTTGTAATTAGCTACAGATTCATTCAATTATGTAGCTAACCTTTTTTTCTGTAGCCACCATTATTTTTTGACAGGTTTTGAGAATAAAATGAAGAATTGGTTCATATGGGTAGCTTTTAAATGGTCCATATATGGATCGTATCCTACTTACATGTTCAAATTCAAGAAGGATGATGCCTACACTCACGGTCAAATATCAGTCAAGATAAAGGACGAGATAAGAAGACGAAGATTATCGATTTTCTCTTACGTAGAAAATCGAGAAAGATCCATGAAGACTTTGCTTCTAATTAGACTTCTATTATTAACTTTATTTTACTTTCCATAGGAAAAATTATCTCGGATGGTTAATTTGAAACTATGTATAAATACCAGTCTGTCGAAACTAGGAATAAGTTTGATTTTGGTGATAATACTATGATACATTTTAAACTTTGTTTTGTTGATAAAGAAGACCATTTCCAGACCATTGATGTGCATATAGCTTAAGTAGATTTACACTCGTTCTGTTGCAGAGGGCCCCTACACAGAAAATATGTTTTACAGTCATTTGATAGTTTAAATTCCTGTCATTCCATAGTTTAATTCTATGCCATTTAGTTTCTGAACGTTTTCTGAATTATTTTTTTATATTTACGCATAGTTGATTGTTATATCTTATGCTCTCCTGAATTGTTTCATTGTCATAACTTTGTCAGCATTCAATTGAAATCATTCTTGCATTCGATTACACAACAATAATAGGTTTTGAATTAGACATATTGTTTTGCGCAATAGACACTCTGTAATCTTTTCTTGCCTTAGTCAGTTTTTTGAATTTAATTAGCACAGTCAATTCAGCTTCACATTAATAGATTTGATTCTTTCGTTTCCATGGAATGTAGAACATAGTTAGAATAGTATTATCTTTTGATGAATAATTCTTAAATAGATTTAAATCTAGATCATATTCTCTCTTTTTCATATAATTAATGTTTTCAATTGGTAAGTAGAATGTGGTTTTATTTTTGTTTTTTTTTATAGATAGAAAATAATTTAGATATCGATAGAATTCAGTAGAATTTAGAATGATGCTTTGTTTAAATACATAATAATTTCAATTAGATGTTTCCATAGATGTTTTGTTGGCATAGAATAGCCTAACATAGCTCAGAGTTAATCACTCAAAGACTGATTTATTTTTATGCAAAATAGATTAGTTAATTAAAATTTCCTTTTCTTCCTTATTTTAGATTTTATATTTATTCATTTTATTAAGAGTAATTTGTAAATTAGCTTCTTTTCTTAGAGTAAAAGTAACATTTCCTTTTCTTCCTTCTTAAGATAAGTTTTTCATCATTAAATTTATTTCATATTCAGTTATTTTTTAGCATTCAAGATTCCATTTAATTCTTAGATTTCATTCCTTAGATCAGTTTTTAGTTAGACATAACATACAAACCTCCAAAAAAAATATAAAACTACATGACGAAGTAAGAAAGAAGGGCATCTAAGCATATATAGTGCACCACACTTCATCAGATTACTAAATCAGGTAGATAATTTATGGTAGCAATTTATGACATTAAATTGACTAAACATTTTGGCGTCGTTGCCGGGGAATTGTAATTAGGAAGCCTTATTTCTTACATCTAAAAAAATATGATATGCGTGGAGAAAAATACTCTAGGGATATATTTATAACTAGAGGTAGAATTTTGATTCCAGCAACACCACCAACTCCACCAAGACCTTGAAGTGCCACACCACCATCTCAAACTCATATTCCATTTTTCATAACAGGAGATAGACTTCCTAAATTCTTAAGGTCAGAAATCCAACCAAGAGACTCTCCAACTTCATCTACTGAGGCAGTCTTAGAAGGGGAATATCCTAGATATCCAACAGAAAGAGTAACCTTTTTCACCTATATAGGAGAATAGATTCTAGTGAAGAAAGTTAAATTTTGAATTCAATAGAGAATTTTGTAACATCTTCACAATGTGAAGATGATCATAATTTTCATGAACAATTTAATATTGAATACTTTTCATCTAGAAAAATGTCTTTATATTATATGGAAGAATTTGGTAAATCTGTAGTTGAAATATTTCCAGGAAAATCTTTAAACATAAATAAAAACTTGGAAAAATTCCAACAAGAAGAGTTAATCAAAACATTGAAAAAACATTATTCTGCATATGCATGGGAGTACAGTGACATGAAAGGAATTAATCCTAAGACTTGCATACATCATATCTATATTGAGGAAAAATGTAGACTGATCAGACAAACTCAAACAAGGATGAATCCAAATCTTAAGGAAATTGTGAAAGATGAATTACAAAAAATGGTGAATGTAAACTTCATTTATCCAATTTCAGAGAGTTAGTGGGTTTCTTCCTTAGTGACTGTCCCTAAAAATAATGGTAAATGGAGGGTATGCATTGATTATAGAGAATTGAATAAGGCTACTCTAAGAGATCATTTTTCGTTGTGTTTCATAGATCAAGTTTTAGATACATTAACAGGGAAGAAATATCTCTCATTCTTGGATGGTTTTAGTGGTTACAATCAAATTCAAGTAGCACCTGAAGACCAACACAAAACCACATTTACCTTTCAATCGGGAACCTATGCTTACCGAGTACTTCCTTTTGGATTATACAATGCACCTGCAACATTCCAAAGAGTGGTATTAGGAATTTTTTCTGATTTAATACATGATTGTGTGTAAGTGTATTTGGATGATTTTACAATTTATCAAAAAAAAATTGAAAAGGCTCTTGAAAATTTGGAAAAAGTTCTTAAAAGCTGTAAAGAATGAAATATTTCATTAAGTCATGAAAAATGATTTATGATGTTTATTGAAGGAATTGTTTTAGGACACCATATTTTAGGGGATGGAATTAAGTTAGACTCATCTAAAGTTGAAGTCATCTCCAAATTATCAATTCCAAATTGTCAAAAATATGTTAGGAGTTTTCTTGGTTTTACAGGGTACTACAGAATATTTATAGAAAACTTCACAAAAATTGCATCTCCACTCTTCAATTTTCTCACCAAATATTGTGAATTTAGTTGGGATCCTCAGTACCAAATGGCATTTGAAACTTTAAAAGAAAAAATGTCTAAGGCACCCTTCTTAAGAGGACCAAATTGGAAGTTAACTTTTGATATCTCAACAGATGCCTCAAATATAGATCTGGGAGTTGTATTAAGACAAAAATATTAGACCCCCTATGCCATCTACCACACAAGTAAAAATTTGACTCCTGCTGAGTTAAATTATATTGTTACTGAAAAAGAGTTTCTAGCTATTGTCCATGCTATCAACAAGTTTAGACATTACATCACTAGCTTTGAAACCTTCATTCACATATATCATTTTGCAATAGGTATTTATTGAATAAATCTATCATTAATGGTAGAATAACAAGATGGTTATTACTCCTGCAAGAATTTAACATCACCATTCTAGACCAACCTGGAAAATAAAATGCAGTTGCTGACTTTTTGTCTAGAATTCAAAATGACAATACTGATACTCCAGTAGAGGATAATTTTCTTGATGAATATATTTTTGCAATATCTACTAAATCTCCATGGTTTTCAGAAATTTCTAATTACTTAGCTACAGGAAAATTACCATCATACTTTTTTCCTAGATAAAAGAGAAAAATAATTCAAACAAGTGCATTATATTCATGGGTAAATGATGAATTTTACAATATAGGTCTAGATCTCATCATCAGGAGATGTGTATGAGAAGATGAAATACCTAAAATTATGTAGGCATGCCACGATGAGCATTGTTGTGGAAACTTTGCTGATAAGAGGACTTATTATAAAATCCTTCATTTAGAATACTATTGTCCATCCATTTTTAAAGATGCCAAGGTGTATGTAAAAAGGTGTAACAGTTGTTAGAGAATGGGGAAACCTTTTCCTACAAATGAAATGCCCTTACAACCTCAGGTACTCATCAAACCCTTTGAAAAATGGGCTCTGGATTTTGTTGGACCAATCAATCCACCATCAAAACAAAAGAGGTACATTCTGGTTTGCAATGATTATGTCACTAAATGGGTAGAATCTAAAGCACTTTCTTTTTCTAATGAAAATGTTGTAGTTTCATTTCTTTTTTAGGATACTTTCACTCGTTTTGGTGTCCTAAGGGAAATTTTGACAGATCGGGGAACTTAGTTTACATCCATAATGGTGAAAAATATTGTGGAGGAATATAAGATCAAACATAGAAATTATACTCCATACCATCCACAAGAAATGGGAAAAGTGGAGTCCACCAAGAAAGTGATCGAAGCAATCCTCACAAAGACTGTACATCTACATAGGAAGGATTGTGCAGAAAGGCTTCCTGAATATTTATGGGCCTACCGAAATACATGGAGGAACACAACATGACATACTTCCAATGAAATTTTTTATGGGAATCAAGTCTTGTTTCCAATACAATTCCATATCAAAACCTTCAAAAAAACAGTCATATTGGGACTTGATTTGTCAAAAGCCCAAAAGCATAGAATGGAGCTACTTAATGAGCTTGATGAAATCAGGCAATATTTAGTTCAAAATACCAGCTTAGTTTAGCAACAAAGGTCCATATGGCATGATAAATACATAAAATAAAAGAATTTTCAAGCAGGAAATTGGGCACTTTTATTCGATTAAAAGTTCAAAGACTTTCAATGAAAATTTCAGACTCATTGTCTTGCGCCTTATGATATAGAAAAAAGTCTTTGAAAATGGAGCAGTCGGGATAAATAATATTGATGAATAAAAGGTACCTCTTCTTGTGAGTGTAAATCAAGTAAAGGTCTATCATAAACCAATGACTGCAATATTCCAAATCTGGAATTTTCTGCTCCATCGAGAATATCTTAAGATATTCCAATTCCTTCTTCAGTGAGCTATCACAAGTCCATTTCAGAGATTTAATATTGGGGAATTTACAGGATATGTCTCCTTCCAAAGAAGAGAGAGATCCTGAGGCTAGCTAGCCCTTCACAGACTCTGCCTATGGATATGCAATATTCCACTTCAGGAATTTCTGCTATAGGGTCCTTGAGGACACTGTATAAGGAAGATTCTACAAAAATAATAAAACCCAATGATGGGATGCCCTAGTAAATATAAAATAGAGCTTCCTTGCTGAAAATTAGCTCAAAGAAATAACACTAGATGGGTTATTCAGATCTCCCCAATCTAGGTCTCTAAAACAATGCCCAAAGAGAGAGCTACAACAATATGCAAAACATCAATCTGAAACTCTGCAATTATGAATGTATCATGAGAGGGTAAATACTACAGCCATCATCATATTATTATATCAGCAATATTATACAAAAATATCATGAGTAACAAGGCCCTAAAGCTTTTAGAACCAACCTCTAATGAATATACAATATAATGCTGGAGTAGCTGCAGCTACACAGAATGTCAGGAAACCATAACTGCATAGTCTCTACGAGAGATGCAGCTGTTGAACATGTATATAATTTAAATGTGGCTTAAAGATACAAGAAAATGGCCCAAGAGAAGAAAATGGGCTCAATATGGGATTTCTAGCTAATCTTAGGGAGATTGCTAGAAATGTCGGATACAATACAATAGTGACAAAAAAATTGTCACTGCAATTGAAACCAAATGAATATGAGGATATGGCTTATCTAACATGATGATGCCCTCCTCTGATAATTCTCTCAAGGGAAAAGGGGTTGATCCCCTTTTACTCAAAAGCACTCCTCCTAATGAGCACAAGAATCTCCCTCAACATTTCCCTCATGGAATAACGCAGTTTCTCCAAGTGACTACGCAGTGGGAGTTGGTGAATGAGTGGCTTGATGCCATAGATCTAAAATATGCTCCAAGAGCCCTCTCTACATCTCCTCTAATGAAGAAATCCATCCTCCACTGAAAAGGAAAATAAGGAAGGACTCTATGAGTTCCTCTGCTGCTACCCCAGCTACACAGCACCATCTTGCTACAGAAATAACGCTGCAACTGAAGGAGTGAGCTTGGAAAAATTCCAGAATGAGGAAACGCAGCTTAAATACTATCCTCCCATTAGGAAGATGTGGGGGATCCCCACCTAGGAACACCCCCAGTGCTTAAGAGCACTGCAATCCTGCTAAACAACCCGAATGTGCAAGTCCTTGGCCTCACCACGAAATTTCTGAATCAAAGCATAAACAAATGAGTTTCTATCCTCTCTCTTATAAATAAAATGAACTCTCTCTCACCATAGGTCCCACAATTAGGGTTTCCATTCACTTTTGAATGATTTCCCTCCAAAAACTGCATTGTCTTCTCAAGAAAGCCACCCCTCTAAGGCAATGTTGTTGACTTGGTCAAAGATGGCCAACTCAAGGTGATCCTCATCATGTTCACACCATTAGTTATTTATTTCAGCTACTTATTTATCCTCCTTCCTCATAAGGAGTGTTATTTCTCTATCACCAAGGGGTTAAGGGGTATCCTTACCCATTTTATTAAACAAAATAAAAATATGCCACTATAATGTTCCATTTTAGCTTGAGGCTAAAATTGGGATCATTACAGTCCTCCCCTCCCACATGTTGCTTGTCCTCAAGAAACTACATAGAGAGAACAAAAATTTCTCCCCCTTCTTCTCTTGTGGCCTCCTCATCAACAATCTCCACCACTGCTCAAGATATGCTGCAATAAAATTGTCCTCCAATGCCTCCTCCCAAGTATGCAAACTAGAATGGTGCACCTTACGGAAATATAGAAGATGTAGGTGGAAATATCCCTGCTGAACCATGGCCTCCTCAACGTAGGAGTAATGACATGGATGGAAAAATATAATCCCATTGATGATCCCCTCACCCATGCTATCATCCAATTGGATATCTTGCCCCCGGTTCTGTGCAATGTAGTGGGGCTGAACGGAGAGTTTTGTTGCTTCATCCCAATAAGCTCTTCTCTCCCTCTGTAGTAAATATGGGGCTACCTTTTTCTTTGGGCGGAAACGGTATGGCCTCCAAGAGTGGCTCAAGCTACCCCATCAAAATATTCAGCCATGAAATGCCTCTTAAAATTCTCCAAGTGGTTTTCCCCACAAGAAGAGAAAAGTAATAGTATGGCAATCATGTTTTTCCCATGGTATCTCCTGCAATATAGAAAATGTTTAATGGGGAGAATAGTGCTCCCAATGGGATTTCCCAATATATAAGTCACTCTCCAAATAGTGCTCCATGTGAATAAATAAGCATTAGCAATACAAGGTAGCATAATACAATGAAAGCAAGTTGTCACAAGACAACTAGAGAGTGGGTCATTGCTCCTCTCATGGGACCAGCGCAGTGAGCCTCTTGCCTGCATCAAAATATCCATAAAAATTTCCTTCCCAGCCACTTTTTTTCTGCCACACACATCTCAAAAGATAGGAACATGAAAATATGAATTGGTGCCAATGGTGCACACCAAGGAGCATGTGGCTCCCTCCACAAACCACTATAAGAATGGTCCATTCTTCTGCTGCAAAAGACTAAAAATACATTCTTGTACAATATGCAAGAAGGAAAAACTCCTCTTGACTCATCATGCTGCTCAAACAAGGAAGGAAAGTACAATACAAAATGTGAGATTATACCTCCTCCAATTTGTACTTGAGCTCTTGAGTTGAAATGGCCCAACTGAGAATTTCCCTCTACCTCCAATGAGTAGGGAAGTGGCTGTGAGGTTCTCTCCACCATAATAAAGTGGGCTATGCATATCTCCCTGTGCTAATAGATTCCATGATGAATGCCCTCCATGTGAACTCCTCTAGCCAATCAAAGTATGCATCCAAGTGCATAGCTAGGAAGTCCTCATGTGTTGCATGCAATAGTTTCTCCTTGAGACTAAAAACTCTAATCAAGAAGAGTCTTCCATGATGATAGATGATCATATCATCCACTAAGTATCTGCCATCTCCATCAAGGCCATCCATGAATCATGCATGCACTAAGATCTAGGGGATACTCAACAAAAGTTGAGTCCTCCACCCTGGATCTATCCTGCACATAGAGAGCGCTAGTGTTCTGTAATATGGTGCTCCATCACGCTGTTGCCTACTACCTTGACATCCCCTCATGCCGAAGTCATCCTCCAAGTTTCTTCCATGCCATCATGCAGCTTCTCATGCTCAAATAGAAATAAGGACCTCTGAAAATGAGCCTCCCATGAGAGACTATCACCTCCAAAGAATCTCCCGATCCTGGCCAATGTAAGCATGAGTGGCCTCCATCTACTCCAATGCATGAAAGGGTCCTTCCTCAAAGGAATAATCCTTTGTTCATCCAAATCCTTGGAACATCTATCCTCCGTCATGAAGATGCTATCCTCCAACCATGCAGAAAACTCTATCAGCGCAGTAAAGCTGATGAAGAGGGGTGATACTGAAAATGAGAGAGTATATCTCTCCTCCTTGAGTTTACCCCAAACCATCTATGTTGTGTTGGATCCCTCTAGTGTCTCCACCCCTCTAGAATCCATGAGTGGTGAACCAAATGGAATGACGCCTCTCATCAATTCTAAATCAAGTGGCCTCCTAGGTGGAATTCCCCCATAAAGTGAGACATCATGCTCTGAAATAGACTGCATGTATGAGTGGACTGATTTGTCCCTCTCTCCTCTCCGCAGTGCAGTCTCTTTCCCTTATGCAGAAAGTTTCTGAAATGGATATGGGTGAATTCCCATCATCCCTCCATGATGATCCTTCTCTTCCCCATCCATCTCACAATTCCCAGCAAATGCTACATAGGGCTCCGGAATTGTGCCTTGGTTCCCACATGCAAAAATATTTGGAACCCCCCTGCAAACATACAAGAGCTCCTCTACTGGAAGCAATAGCCCCCTTCTCACCTCCATGTGGTGATGGATGTCCTCCCAGTGTGACAACGTTGTTGGTTCCTCCCAGTGCATGCAAAGTGTTTGTGTTTATGTCACAATGAGTTTCACCGAGTTCTTCCATCAAACCCTTAGTGAATTCTTCATGTGTTTTTTCATTTTCATGGCAATGTAGAATGGGACTTTCAAACCAACAAACATGAGCCATACCTTTGAGTTGCAGTGCTGCTCCTACAATGGCCTCATCTCCTTCCTCTATCCCCTTTGCAAATGGACAAAGGACTACGCTGTGGATCTGCATGTATGGCTGAATGCTCACACCCATCATGAAAAAACTAGGGTTTTCTCCATCCACAATCCTTTTCAGAAAATCTTCCCACTGTTCCCTTTCATCAAGATTTTCAATGGTGGCCTCAATGGTCTGGAAAAGAAGAAGGGAAACCTCCTCTTCCATCATTCCTCTTTCCTTATCTCCTTGTAAATCTCCTCTCCTTGGAGAGAAGCTCCTCTTTCTGATAGCTCTAGATCTTGGGCATAGGCTGAGCTAGGATCATGGTCTGATACCACTGTAATATTTCAAATCTAGAATTTTCTTCTCCATCAGGAATATCTTAAGATATTCCAGTTCCTTCTTCAGTGAGCTATCACAAGTCCATTTCAGAGATTGAATGTTGGGGCATTTACAGGATATGTCTCCTTCCAAAGAAGGGAGAGATCCTGAGGCTAGCTGGCCCTTCACAGACTCTACCTATGGATATGCAATACTCCACTTCAGGAATTTCTGCTACAGGGTCCTTGAGGATGTTGTATAAGGAATATGCTACGAAAATAAGACAATCCAATGCTGGGATGCCCTAGTACATATAGAATATAACTTCCTTGCAGAAAATGAGCTCAAATAAATAACACTAGATGGGTTATTCAGATCTCCCCAATCTAGGTCTATAAAACAATGCCCAAATAGAGAGCTACAGCAATATGCAAAACATCAATATGAAACTTTGCAATTATGAATGTATCATGAGAGGTTAAATACTACAGCCATCATCATATTATTATATCAGCAAGATTATATAGAAATATCATGAGGAACAAGGCCCTCAAGCTTTTAGAACCAACCTCCAATGAATATACAATGTAATGCCGGAGTCGTTGCAGCTACACAGAATGTTGGGAAACCATAACTGCGTAGTCTCTATGAGAGATGTAGCTGCTGAACATGTATATAATGGAAATGTGGCTTAAATATACAAGAAAATTTCCCAAGAGAAGAAAATGGGCTCAATATGGGATTTCTAGCCGATCTCAGGGAGATTGCTAGAAATGTCGGATACAATACAATAGTGACAAAAAAATTGTTACTGCAACTGAAACCAAATGAATATGAGACTATGGCTGATCTGAAATGATGATTCCCTCCTCTGATAATTCCCTCAAGGGAAAAGGGGATGATCCCCTTTTACTCAAAATCACTCCTCTTGATGAGCACAAGAATCTCCCTCAACACTGCCCTCATGGAATAATGCAGTTTCTCCAAGTGACTACACTGTGGGAGTTGGTGAAAGAGTGGTCTGCTACCACAGATCTGAAATATGCTCCAAGATCCCTCTCTATAGCTCCTCCAATTAATAAATCCATACTCCACTGAAAAGGAAAATAAGGAAGGATTCTATGAGTTCCTCTGCTGCTACCCCAGCTACACAACACCATCCTGCTACAGAAATAATGCTACAACTGAAGGAGTGAGCTTGTCCAAATGTCAGAATGAGGAAATGCAGCTCAAATCCTCTGCTCCCATGAGGAAGAGGTGGGGGATCCCCGCTCGGGAACACCCCCAGTGCTCAAGAGCACTGCAATCCTACTAAACAGCTCAGATGTGCAAGTCCTTGGCCTCACCATGAAATTTCTTAATCAAAGCATAAAAAAATGAGCTGCTATCTTCTCTCTTATAAACAAAATGAACTCTCTCTCACCATAGGTCCCACAATTAGGTTTTCCATTCACTTTTGAATGCTTTCCCTCCAAAAACTACGTTGTCTTCTCAATCAAACCACCCCTCTAAGGCAACATTGTTGACTTGGTCAAGGATGGCCAACTCAAGGTGATCCTCATCATGTTCACACCATTAGGTGTTTATTTCAGCTACTTACTTATCCTCCTTCCTCATAAGGAGTGTTATTTCTCTATCACCAAGGCGTTAAGGGGTCTCCTTACCCATTTTATTAAACAAAATAAAAATATGCCACTATAATGTTCCATTTTAGCTTGAGGCTAAAATTGGGAACATTACAATGACAAAGGAAGAATTTATCAAACAATTTCAAGACAATGTTGACATGAAGTTGGTGAAGAAGAATCCTTCTTGTTCTCCAACTTAGTCTTATTTTTACTTTTTCATATATATATATATATATATATATATATATATATATATATATATATATATATATATATATATATATATATATATATATATATATATATATATTTCAAAAAAATAAAAAAAATTGCATAAGTATGAAAACCAATCAATGATTGGCATCCTTATACAGAAAATACAAGGTGAAAATCAAAGTTCATTTTTGACATCTTATATTTTCTCCCATTCTTAAAATCCTAAATTCTTTGTTCCCTTTCTTTTTTAGAAGAAATATAAGATTATATATAGAATTTCTACATTTCTGTAGCTCTCAAAATAATCTGCAGTTATCATCACATTCTATAGATCTGATACACTTTTGCGGCCTATTGAAGCAGGACATACTGAACAGAAGAAACTGAAGACTCCATTGAAAATTATTCTGAAAATACACCTGAGGAATGAAGACAAAAAGAAGAACAACAAAGGTTAATTCGAAGGTATGTTACAAAATTTGTTTAAATAATAAGGTTCAAAAACATTAATGTATATAAATTAGATGATCATATGTTGCCACCTAAAATTGTCATCATTAAAACTAATTGTGCTCAGTTCACACCACAAGTCCATAATTTTCCATTTCATTTGTATCATATCCCCTTAATGATCAAGACCGATTTTCATTCATTAATAATTATCGGTCATATCTCATACCATAACCCGCTTACTCATGTTCCTAAACCCTCACCCGATTACCTATTTACCTACACATCTCTACAATGTCCTCTCAACATTCTTAACTCAGAACCAAAGCCTCAATTCACCTAGTCGAAGAGGAACAGTCTTCAAGGCGAAAATTCCTTGCAACAAAGACATGGGTTTAATAGTAAGAACCGAGCCTATGAGGGAAATTCATGGAAGGATATCCACAGATGAAGGAGATGATACAGAAGGTACGATGGCTTCATTTCATAGAAAATTTCAGTGGATTCCACAAAGAGGTCACAAAATCCTTTGCAAGAGTTAGAAATTAGGGACACAAAATTTTCAGTGACAGAGTCCTTCATAGGAGAAGCCACAGAACTTCTGAAAACCGGTGAAAGATGGTTCAAGAACAAGGAAATTCATGGAGAAGAATGGAAGATTTTTTTTTTTAAATCCAAGTATGGACACTACTATTTTTAAGAAATGAATTCTGAGTACGACACTTAAAATCAAATGGAGGAACATGCTGTTAATTATTCAAAAATTTGTTACTTGAGAGGGTAGATTTGGTTGCATGTTTGTCTACCATGCCAGACTTCTAATTAATTTCCTAGAGGATGGAGAAATAAATCTCTCACACTTCCTATTCAAAAACTTAAAGAAAATGTCAGGAACTGTGCAAAAAAGAATTCAATCCATATATAATATCATGTATCATCATGGACTAATAAATATACTCATTGAATTTCATTTAAAAAGTATAAGACCCTCTTGGGAAAGATTCATGATCAAGAATCATTTTCAAGAAGAAGCACAAGAACAACCTAGGGATGATAAGAACAAAATTATAACTAGGAAAAGAAAGATTATTACCTAGATTGAAGACAAATCCTCACCTCAAACACAACAACAAGAAGAAGAAATCACCATTGCATAATTACTAAATAATAAGAAACAAAGTGGTCACAAAAACGGAGGTAATGCAAAGGAAAGGGGAAAAGTTATAAATTCATAAATCTTAAGTCCTCCATAGCCAAGGAGAAGTTCCAGAATTTGTAAACCTTTGAAGAAGACATCTCCACAGGAAGTAGAGTTCATTGATTTAGATGATGAGCCCAAGTACCATCGCCTATTACTGCCTCTCCTATACATAGTCCAAGCAGAAGGACCCCATAAATCAACCCTGCACATAGAGAAATTTATGACTACATTGAGTCCTTAGAAAAGAGACATGTAGAGAAGAATTCAAGTGTTGAATAGCACCCTACCAGTCCATAAGAAACTCTAGTAAACTCTTTGAAGCAAGAAATCTATTAACTAGAGATACTGAATAGGCACATCAAGCCAGAAAATGAATCTCTAAAGGAACAAAACCACTTAGAAAAGGTCATCAGTGACAATAATATTTTAAATTTGGGGCTATGGTATAAAAATAACAAGAAACCGAAGAAAAAGAATGGCTACTTGAGCAGAAAAGTCATAAATTTGAAGTACAAACTCCTTATGAAGAAACCAAGAATGGAAATCACCTCAAAGGAAGGAAAGAAGAGAAAGTTGGAGGTACTAGAAAAGATATCAAAATAGCTGCAGTAAAAGGTGAAGGCTCACATGTTGAGATTGAAACAAGATGATGAGCTTAGTGAAAAGATTTTCCTTCACTAAGTGGGCCCGCAGGCTATTTTTGGCACAAGTCTATTTTTAGACTATGTCTATTTTTATACATGTCGATCATATTTTATGAGTTGCAGGATGCTATTTGTGGATGGTTGGTCAAGTTGGAAAAATAGATGACTTCTATTTCTAGACATATTGGGCGGAATCTATTTTTAGATTGCCAATCTAAAAATAGATATGTCGAATATTATTATCTCTTAATAATATTTGGACTCTAAACATTATCTTACTCTCTTGGAGCACTTCAGTTAAGTGAACAGATGTGGCACAGGAGCTGACAGAAGGAATTACGCTATTCCTAAGGGTTAAGTGGAACTATTGCATGGATACTTCAGTTAGAACTCATGTGACAGAGTTTGGTGGAGTTATTGAAGTAGTTGGTGGAGTTGTGTTCAGTTTAACTCAGTTAAACACAGTTGAGCTAGTTGTATCTAGTCTAACTAATTGATACACTAGTGAGAGTGGTGTGAATTAATTATTAATTAATTCACTAATTACTAACTCATTAATCAACTGAAGAATACATCAGTTAACTACAGTGCATGGACAGTTTCAATGGAGACTAGTGGAGAGGTAGGTGAAAGAGTAGGTTGACTATCAGTTGTGACTATAGTTTTGCATGATTTGCAACACACAATGACTGGAGATGCCAATGAGGATTGTGTGAGAAATTTTGGACCAAATTGAGTTCATTCAGAGCCATTCTTTAGCAAGTATTGCACAATATAGGCAGGCTAGCAGGTGGCAGAGATCGGTGCATGGATTTGCTAGATGAGGGCCTGATTAGTGTGTAGAGATTGTATTGTACTGAGAGCTTGATATGATCAGCTTTGTATGAGGATTTTTACATGATCTATATGACATATATTATATACAGATAGTTGGGGTTTTTAGCTTCAGGCTTTCCCGTTAAAACACTATGTTCATATGTGTGAATTTTTATGGTTTTAATGTGTGCATGCAATTGATTTAATTTCCGCAAGTAATGATCAATGGTGGAATAGATTTTGTATTGTGCATGAAGTCAAATAGTGTATTATCAGGAGAATATTAGACACATAAAATATCAGTTATATAATTTCTACATGGTATCAGAGCTATATTTATCATTGGAGAAATTGCAAATCATTGAAGCGGTTGAGTTTCGTGCTGGTGGAATTCAAATTTGCAGTAGTGTTTTCTTGGTGTCAAAGTTGAGATGTATTTAAATGGATTGCGATTGGAGTATGCCCTTGAGGGTAGCTCAAATTATATAGCATGGAAGGATATTATGGAGGCGGTGCTAGAGGACAATGGGTTGAAGGAGTTCATAGATGCAGAAATTCCAAAACCTGCTTCTAGCAATGTTTCCGCACTTGACGCATGGAAAAATAAGACAGAAAAATGTCGAAGGATTTTGTTGGAAGGTGTGAAGGATCACATAGTGTCCAGCCTTCATGGTAAATCTTCTCCATTCTTGATGTAGAAATCTTTGACAGAATTGTTCCAAAGCGAGAGCGACCAGAGGAAGTTGGCACTCAAAGATAAAGTTAGGAAAATAAAAATGGATAAAGGCGCTAGTATACCCAAGTACCTCACGAAGTTTGTCCAGTGCAAGGATGAGCTGGGAAGTGTGGGCGTTACTATAGATGAAGAGGAATTGGTGAGCTTGGCTCTCCTTGGGCTTCCGAAGAGTTGGCAATCATATGAGGACTCTGTCAATGGTTGAGAGAAACTGCCAGGATGGGAGCGCCTTTGGTCAGATCTTGTGCAGGAGGAGATAAGGTGGAGTACCAGGGATGGATCTTCATCGAAGAATGAAGATGAAGAAAATTGTGCTTTGGCTGCCAAAGAAAGGAAGGGGAAGGGAAAGAAAAATCCTTCTCAATCCGGTGTGAAAGGCAAGAAGCAAGACATGTCCAAGGTGAAGTGCTTTCACTGTCACCAACACAGACATTACGCCACTAATTGTCCACAGAAGAAGAAAAATAAGCAGGCTACTAGATCTGTAGCTGGAGAGGCCTTAGCCTCGCATTTTGAGCTGGATTTTTTGCTCATCTCATGCTTGGTCTGAAGTATGATAGGTTCAGTGTGGTTTCTTGACAATGGTGCGTCATTCCATATGACTGGAGACAAATATTTGTTTACTGATCTAGATGAGAAGGATCTTGGAGTGCACATCGAGATGGGTGATTATGGTAGATACAGTGTGACCGGTATCAGGACCATTTCCTTTGAGAGGGAGTCTGGTAAACCCTTCATATTAAAGGATGTCATGCATGTTCCAATATTGAAGAAGAATCTAATCTCTGTGGAAATGTTGGAAGACAAGGGATATGATGTTGTCTTTAGCGAGGGAAAGGCTTTCCTACGTAGTAAGGAAACTGGTGAAACCCGGAGGATAGGGGTTCGAGTTAAGAACCTTTATCAATTGCAGGTAGATGGCTGTGCAACAATGGCAGGAAAGACAGAAGGAGTGGTGAGCCGGGATGAGGGTGAGCTATGGCACAGGAGATTGGGCCATCTTCACCATGGTTCTTTGAAAATTTTGCAACAGATTTCTACTGGGCTTTCCAATGGTACACTTGCGCAGTTAGATCAGTGCAAGGGATGTACTATGGGAAAATTTCTGAAAGCCACCTTTCATGAGAAGGATAGTCATGCCACGACAATCCTTGAGAGAATTCACACAGACGTGTGTGGACCTTTCTCAGTAGCTTCGACAGCAAATCATAGGTATTATGTGATATTTGTTGATGATTTTTCTCATAAGTGTTGGATATTTTTCATGCAGAACAAGATCGAGACATACTCAAAGTTCTGTGAGTTCAAGGCACTCATTGAGAAAGAATCGAGGAAGCAGGTGAAGGCTCCTAGGAGCAATAATGGTGGTGAACTCATCTCTGGTGAATTAAAATAATTTTGCAGTGCAAAAGGAATTCGAAGAGAGATCATGGCGCCTCATAACCCACAACAGAATGGGGTTGTGGAGCGAAAGAATAGAAGGATTGTGGGTGTTGCACGAGCGATGTTGCATGATCAGGGCCTACCCATACACTTGTGGGCAGAAGCATGCAACACTATGGTTTATGTGCAAAACCGTTGTCCTCATAGAGTACTTGGCATGAGTACACCTAAAGAGGCTTTTTTTGGTAAGAAGCCTGATATTTCTCATTTGAAGATTTTTGGCTCACCTGTTTACATTCATGTGATGAAGAATGCTAGGAAGAAGCTGGAGCCAACCACAGAGGTTGGGATATTTTTGGGGTACACAGAAACACCCCACAACTATCATTTTTATTTTCCAGACAGTCAAAATACTGTTGTGCGATGGGATATCAAATTTCAAGAGGATAAAGCCATGAAGTGTTCACTTGAGTGGGAGCTACCCTTGAATGTAGATGAGGAGCTATTAGTTCCTAAGGATGAGCCTCAGGATGTGGATTAGCCACAAGAGGAGGTTCATGGAGTGGAAGAAACTACTCATGCAGTGCCAACCATCAGAGGGCGGAAACGCACTATAGAAGCTGAGCGACTGAATCTTGATGCAGAGAATATTGTAGGAGCACCTACATCACAACGCAGAAAGAGACAAACACTTGACCGATATACTGGATACATGGCTCTGATGAGAAAGTGTATTGTGACAGAGCCATCCTCTTTTGAGGAAGCTGTGGAGGACCCTGCATCGTTAGATTCCATGGTGGAAGAGTGTGATTTGATTGTCAGAAATAGTGCATGGGAGATTTTCCCAAGGCGAGAAGGGAAATCAATGGTAGGTTCGAGATGGATCTAAAAAGTGAAGCAAGCAGCTGATGGGAGCGTCGAGAAGTACAAGGTAAGATTTGTTGCCCGGGGCTTCTCACAGATTGAGGGGATCGACTATGAATAAACCTTTGCACTTGTCACAAGGTATTATTCCATACAGAGCATCCTAGCTCTCTCAGCGCAGATGGGTTGGCACATTCATCAGATGGATGTGAAGACTGTGTTCCTCAACGGAGTCATTGAAGAGGAGGTGTGCATAGAGCAGCCCGAAGGTTTCGAGATCTTCAGGAGTGAGTTGCATGTGTGCAGGCTCAAAAGAGAACTATATGGGTTGAAACAAGCACCTCGTGCTTGGTACACATGGATAGACAGTTATTTCACCGGTCTTGGATTCACCAAGAGTGAGGTGGATCTGAACCTATACCAAATTGTGGTGGAGGGTAAGTTGCTGATCATTGTACTTTATGTAGATGATTTGATTTTGACGGGTGATGAAAATTTGATACTCTCATGCAAGGCTGATCTTGCAAAAGAGTTTGAGATGAAGGACTCGGGCCTCCTTCATTATTTCCTGGGATTGGAAATTTGGCAGCACAGTGATGGAATGTTTGTGTCTGAAGGCAATTATACCTGGGAAATACTGGAGAAGTTCAACATGCATGGTTGCAAGCCTATCGACACTCCTCTTCCTAGTGGTTGGAGGAAAGAGGATGCTACATCGGCAGAGGTAGTGGATGCCACTGTTTATCGACAGTTGGTTGGTTCACTCATGTATCTAGTCAATACACGACCGGACATATGCTATGCTGTTAACCAACTTTCAGAAGCTATGGTTAAGCCTACCAAGCTCTTTTGGAAGGCGGGGAAGCATGTATTGAGATATCTCAGAGGCACATCGGGATATGGATTATGGTACAGACAATCGGATGAAGTGAAGCTGCATGGCTTCATGGATGCAAATTGGGTAGGGAGCCCAACGGACAGAAAGAGAACATCTGGAGGGATTTACAGTATCGGGTCGACAACATTTTCTTGGTATAGCAGGAAGTAGAGATCTGTGGCACTCAGTTCAGCAGAGGTCGAGTACATGGCAGCAAGTTTAGCTGCATGCGAGGCTATATGGATGAGGAAGATCCTGGTCAGATTGTTCGGTTCACACTTAGATCCTACTGTGATATATTGTGATAATCAGAGTTGCATCAAACTCTCAGTTAATCCAGTATTTCTTGATAGATCTAAACACATTGACATCTGGTATCATCATATCATATATTGTGTGCAGCGGAAGATCATGTTACTTTCATACATTCCTACGGAGAATCAGGATGTTGATATCTTGACGAAGGCGCTCACCAGGATAAAATTCGAATATCATAGAGGCAGGATCGGGGTGGCAGATTATCCCTATATTGTTGAGAGGGAGTGTTGAGATTGCAACGAGATGATGAGCTTAGTGAAAAGAGTCACCTTCACGAAGTGGGCCCGCAGGCTATTTTTGGCGCAAGTCTATTTTTAGACATGTCGATCATATTCTATGAGTTGCAGGATGCTATTTGTGGATGGTTGGTCAAGTTGGAAAAATAGATGGACTTCTATTTCTAGACATATTGGCAGAATCTAATTTTAGATTGCTATTCTAAAAATAGATATGTCAAATACTATTAGCTCTTAATAATATTTGGACTCTAAACATTATCTTATTCTCTTGGAGCAATTTAGTTAAGTGCATAGATGTGGCACATGAGCTAAAAAAAGGAAGTACGCTATTCCTAAGGGTTACGTGGAGCTATTTCATGGAGACTTCAGTTAGAACTCATGTGACAGAGTTTGGTGGAGTTATTGAAGTAGTTGGTGGAGTTGTGTTCAGTTTAACTCAGTTAAACACAGTTGAGCTAGTTGTATCTAGTCTAACTAATTGATACACTAGTGAGAGTGGTGTGAATTAATTATTAATTAATTCACTAATTATTAACTCATTAATCAACTGAAGAATACATCAGTTAAACTGACAAAGCATGGGGAGTTTCTACGAGGATCAGTGGCATTCGAGGTGAAAGAGCAGGTTGACTATCAGTTGTGACTATAGTGTTGCATGATTTGCAACACACAGTGATTGGAGATGCCAATGAGGATTGCGTGAGCAAGGCTGGACCAATTAGATTTCATTCAGAGCCATTCTTCAGCAGGTATTGTGCAGTAGAGGCAGGCTAGCAGGTGGCAAAGATCGATGCATGGATTTGCTAGATCAGGGCCTGATTAGTGTGTAGTGATTGTATTGTACTGAGAGCTTGATATGATCAGCTTTTTATGAGGATTGTTACATGATCTCTATGACATATATTATATACATATAGTTGAGGTTTTTAGCTTCAGGCTTTCCCGTTAAAACATTGTGTTCATATGTGTGAATTTTTATGGTTTTAATGTGTGCATGCAATTGATTTAATTTCCGCAAGTAATGATCAAGGGTGGAATAGATTCTGTATTGTGCATGAAGCCAAATAGTGTATGATCAGGATAATATTAGACATATAACATATCAGTTATATAATTTCTACATCACAATTTGGGAAATTGCATGAGGACATGCAATGGTCTCTTAGTGGGGGTATATTTAACCTCAAGACTGTTCCTATTTTTGACATCCTTTTCCACCATATTTTCTTCCTTTTCGCAAAATCCATAAATCCAATAAGTGATAATTGAAACATTTTTCATCTGAGAAGGCATTAAGATGATCTCTATTTTATATTGTGATGTTTCTTGTTATTTATATGAATTTTTGTAATTAGCTACAAAAATCATGCAATTCTGTAGCTAACCTTTGTTTCTGCAGCCACTGTTATTGTTCGACAGGTTTCGAGAAGGAAATGAAGACGCGAGTCATATTGGTAGCTTTGAAATGGTCCATATATGGATTGTATACTACTTACCTATTCATATTTGAGAAGGATGATTCCTACACTCACGGTCAAAGATCAGTCAAGATAAAGGACAAGATTAGTGGATGAAGATTCTCAATTTTCTCTTACATAGAAAATCAAGAAAGAGCCATGAAGACTTTGCTTCTAATTAGAATTATAGTCTTAACTTTATTTTACTTTCCATATGAGAAATTATCTTAGACAATTAATTCGAAACTATGTATAAATACTGGTATGTCGAAAGTGGGAACAAGTTTTATTTTGGTGATAATACTATGATACATTTTTAAGTTATGTTTTGTTGATAAAGAAGACCAGTTCTAGACCATTGATGCGCAGATAGATTAAGTATATTTACACTCGTTCTTTTGCAGAGGGCCCCTACACAGAAAATAGGTTTTTACAGTCATTTCGTAGTTTAAATTATTCTCATTCCATAGTTTAATTCTATGCCATTTAGTTTCTAAGTGTTTTCTAAATTAGTTTTTATATTTATCCATAGTTGATTGTTATATCTTATGCTCTCTTGAATTGTTTCATTATCATAACTTTGTCATCATTCAATTGAAATTTTTCTTGAATTCAATTACACAACAATCATAGGTTTTAATTTAGACATCTCATTTTGCGCTATAGAGATTCTATAATCTTTTCTTGCCTTACTGACTTTTTTGAATTTAATTAGCACAGTCAATTCAGCTTCGCAGTAATAAATTTGATGCTTTCCTTTCCATGGAATGTAGAACAAAGTTAGAATAGGATTATCTTTTGATGAATCATTCTTAAATAGATTTAAAACTATATCACATGCTCTGTTTTTCATAGAATTAATGTTTTCAATTGGTAGGTAGAATATGGTTTTATTTTTTTTTGTTGATAAATAGAACATAATTTAGTGATCAAAAGAATTCAATAGACTTTAGAATTATGATTTGTTTAAATACAAAATAAGTTCAATTAGATGTTTCCATAGATTTTTTTCCGTCATAGAATAGCCTTACATAGCTCATATTTAATCACTCAAAGATTGATTTATTTTTATGCAAAATATATTAGTTAATTACCATTTCCTTTTCTTCTTTCTTTAAGATTTTATATTTCATTCATTTTATTAAGAGTAATTTGTAAATCAGTTTCGTTTCTTAGAGTAAAAATAACATTTCCTTTTCTTCCTTCTTAAGATAAGTTTTTCATCATTAAATTTCTTTCAGATTCAATTATTTCTTAGCATTCAAGATTCCATTTAAAGCTTAGATTTCATTCCTTAGATCAGTTTTTAGTTAGACATAAAATAAAAACCCCCAAAAACAATATATAAAAATACACAATGAATTAAGAAAGAAGGGAATCTAAGCATATATATAGTGCACCACACTTCATCAGATTACTAAATTCGGTTGATAATTTATGGTAGCAATTTAAGACATTAAATTGACTAAACATTTTGGCGTCATTTCCGGGGAAGTGTAATTAGGAAGCCTTATTTCTTACATCTAAAAAAAATGATATGCATAGAGAAAGAGACTCTAAGGGTAGATTTGTATCTAGAGGTAGAAGTTTGATTCCAGCAACACCACTCACTCCACCAAGACAACGAAGTGCCACACCACCATATCAAACTCATATTCCATTTTTCACAACAATACATAGACTTCCTGAAGTCTTAAGGTCATAAATCCAACCAGGAGACTCTCCAACTTCATCTAATGAGGCAGTCTTAGAAGAGGAAGATCCTAGATCTCCAATAGAAGGAGTAACATTTTTCACCTCTACAGGAGAACAAATTCTCGCTCAGGAGTTAGAAATCCCTAGTGAGGAGGAAGAAGAAACTTTCTTCAATATCCCATTGATAGAAGAACCAGAGGAAAAACAAATAACTCTACATTTATAACCCTACATTAGTTATGAGGAATCTACAATGGCCAGAGAAGAAGGAGAAGGAGAAGTACACAATCTGAATGGAGAAGCCTTAAGAATAGGAGCAGGATGAAGAGGTGGAGGATGAGGTAGAGGAAGAGGTGAAGAGAATAGAAGAAGAGAAAATAGGAAATACCATAACTCTGTTGGATTTCCTATAGTTGATGAGGATAAAAATGCCACAATGAAGAATATTTCACCTTCCATCCTTACCAATTTCCATGTATTAAGGAATGAAGATCATGAAACTTTTCTTTTTTAATTTGAGGTTTTATGTAGATCATTTAACTACTTACAGGATTCTCAAAAATTGAAACTATTTCCTGCAACACTCAAGGTTGCAGCTTTAAAATGGTTCATGGGCTTAATAACACAATCTATTAGGAAATGGGATGAGATGAAAATTGCATTCTTACAAAGGTATATGGATTATTTCACACCTATTAATCGGAAGGATGAAGTATTTAAAATGATGCAAAGAGAGGATGAAAACTTAAAAGACTTAATTGAGAGATTCAATTACAATATAAAAATATCTAAAATGAAAAACTTGGATCAAGATACTTTAAAAAGCTCTCTTATTGAAATACATCAGAGATGAATGGATAGACATTATTAATATGATGGGAAAGGGAGATATATCTCAACTATCATTATCTGAAATTGATGAACTATGCATTCATCTTTCGAAATGAAAATAAAGAACTGGGAAAAATGAAAGAGATGATATTCTCTCTAGAGTGAATAAATCTGCAACTGGAACAGTAAGCATGGCAGAAATAGGAAATATTCTTGATGAATTCAAAACATATATCTTAGGGAGTCTTAGTGAACAAATAGACACCCTGAAATAAATAACCAAACAAGATAAAAGCTAAAATCGATGCCTTGTCTATTTTTTGTCCTAAATGCAGAAAGTAACATGCCTTAATAGAATATCCTCTTGATTTAAAAGCCATAGAGACCTTTTTTATTTGTACAGAAAATCATGAAACACAAAAATGTCCCTCTATACCAGGTATTAAGGTTGTTTTCCAAGAAGAAGTAGCTCCACATCAAGTAGAACCTCTTTGGTTTGTCTCTAGAATACCATGGCAAGGACCACAAACTCAAGGTTTTAACAATCAAATGTATACTTAGCCCCCACCAAACAATTGAAATTCACCAATGCAATGGAAACAACCTTGGTCCCAACCTCAACCTTGGACACAAGGATTGAAAAATCCTTATGGAAGATATTCTCAATATCACCAATATCCAAAATCCTATCCAAACTACCATCCCCAACATTTTCCACAACCTAGTCAACAACCTCAATTTCAAAATCATAATCCACAACTTTCATTACCATTTCCACAAAGGCAAAATCAACTACCTGCCCAACCATTACCAAACCTGAATAATAAAAATGCTCAACCTGCTTATAACATAGAAGGACATAATTTTCCAACTTATATGATTACTCCAATAGATCTTAATAATGTTCAACTTAGATCTGGTAGGATATTAAAAAGGAAAAATCCCTCTGTTGTTATTCTAGAAAAAGATGATCTTGATGAAGAAATTTCTCTACAACAAAATAAAAATAATTTTTGAGAAGGGACATCCCTTCAACATAATCAAAATTCTCAAAATCAAAAACAAGAAAATCCAATAAAATTAACTCCTATCATAGAGCAACCTTCAGTATCTGTTTCTAACCCTCCTTTACTTGAAAGATTACAAATCGATATAAGGGTAGAAAAACAAATTATGTTGCCTAACTATGATTTTCTAGATGAATTGAAAATATTTTGTATCAAAATCCAGTTGTTACAATCCATTAAAGATATTCCAATCCTTCCTAAAACAATAAGAGAGTTGAATATGAAGAAACTGGGAAAAAAAACAAAATAAGTAAAAAGGATTCAGTTAGTAGGAAAAATTACAGACATTATGATGGGAAAAATAGCCATACAAAAATATTTGGATCTAGGAAGTCCAGTTGTAAAAACACATATCAATGGTATTGAGATTCCAAATACATTGGCTGATGTAGGAGCAGCCATAAACATCATGAGTAAACAAACCATAGAACAACTTAGGCTTCCAAACCTTCGATATACACCAACATTACTTTAATTAGCAAATAGATCATTAATCAAGCCAAATGGTGTATTCGAAGACATTTATGTATCCTTAGACTCTTGGGAATATCCAATTGAATTTATGATCTTAACTCCCATGAACAACCTAGGGGAACATCCATTGATATTAGGAATACCTTAGTTAGCTACAAATGATGCTTTCATTAGTTGTAGATCTAGTGATATGTTTATCTCTGATGCTAGTTCAACAAAGAAATTCACTTTATATCCTCCAGAAAAAAAAATGACAGAAATATAAAATTAAGAATAGATGGATGATGACAATGATATACAACATATCTTTACTATTTTTCATATTAGTGAATAAAGTCAAATTCTAAATTCAATAGAAAATTTTGAAACATCTACACAATGTGAAGATGATCATAATTTTCAAGAACAATGTAATATTGAATACTTTTCATATATACAAATGTCTTTATAGAAAATTATTTCCAAGCCTTTCTTCAAAACTTCCATTTCATTTTTTGTTGCTCTTTGCGAGAGCAAAATTTGGTGCACTTGCTCTTGTAATTTTGATAGATCATGTTGCAATTCTTCATCTTCATGAGTCATCGTAGAGCCTTCTGAAGGCTTAATGGGTGTTGAATTATTTTTATGGGGCATATTTTATAACCCAATACTGATATCTATTCTACAATATTCCCTTGGAATCAATTCAAATTAATTCTTCAAACAAGACTTATGCAATTCGGAAAAGAAAAATACACACCTTTTTCTTTCTTTTGTGGAGCTTGATATTGAAATTTGATTATCTCTGTGATTGCAAAACTTCAATATTTTAATTTCATCATCAATGTAGCTATATGAATTCTCTTTTGAATGCCATAGGTCTGACCTGATTTGGATTCTCCAAGACAAAGTTGTGTCCAATCTCCCACAATGACCTAATTATGGACTGGTTCAGTAGATCGAACTTGTATGACTTGCCATGTGTCACTGTTTTGTCCTTCAGCTCTGAAATTTATAGCCAAGAAACTACATTATGTGTACTTGAAACCACTTTTTATGGCACTCCAATATGATGATCAGAGAGAGATTTATGAATATTTTCCCACGATCACCTCTTTGAGATGAAATTCGGGAGCCTGAAAAAGAACTACCTTCCACAGATCATATCTCCAAAAATATTGCGAACCGAGCTCTGAAATTTTCTGACGAGTTTCCTCAGGATTTCACCTTCGCACCCTAAAAAATTCAGATTTTTAAACTTTTTATAAAAAAAGTTATAGAAAAAATTCCACAATGACCTGTTTAGAGCAGCAAAGCCCTAAAATCCAAAGCTTTGATACCAAATCTTGTGTAACCAGCTCCAAAAATAGAATAAAAGAGATATCAACACCTTAGAAATAAGCCACTTCGAGGGGGAAACCTCCAATACATTACATAAATGAAAAATTCTTGGATGATACAATTTACAAAACCTCCTTTCTATATATAGGAGTCCATGGGGCCATAATGTAATCCTAGTGGGCCACAATGTAATCCTAGCCGACCTAACAATAATAATTTAAGGAAAAAATAATAAAAAAATGGGGGTTACAAGGGTACAATAATAACAATAAGGGGGTTACACTAACAACAATAAGGGACTATACTATTAATATAAGGACCTAACAAAAAAAGTATTTGAAAATGGAGCAGTTAGGATAACGACTATTGATGAAGAAAATGTACCTCTTCTTGTGAATGGAAATCAACTAAAGGTCTATCATAAACCAATGAACAAGGAGGAATTTATTAAAAAATTTCAAGACAATACTGATATGAATTTGGTGAAGAAGAATCCTTCTTCTTCTCCAACTTAGTCTTATTTTTACTTTTTCATATATATATATATATATATATTATTTAAAAAAAAATTATATAAGTATGAAAACCAATCAATGATTGGCATCCTTATACAGAAAATACAAGGTGAAAATCAGAGTTCATTTCTGACATCTTAAATTTTCTCCCATTCTGAAAATCTCAAATTATTTGTTCCCTTTCTTTTCCAGAAGCAATAAAAGATTAGCTATATAATTGCTACGTTTTTGAAACTCTCAGAATAAACTGCAGATGTCATCACATTCTGCAGCCGTGATACACTTTTGTAGAGAGACAACCATTGGAATCTAGTTTCTAACCCAATTTGAATCACTTCATTTGTATGCGAGGTGAAAAAATATGTCCAAATTACTAATTGTTGGTCATAGAATTTGCGTTGTGAAAAATTTGTGTCTTGATTTTTAATTATCATATTTCACATATCAAATAATAATATTTTTAATTCTTGTTTCTAGGATAGGTATATCTTTAATTATGATTTAAAACCCAGCTTGAGTCACTTAATTTGGACATCAAATGGAAACTTTATTCACAAATTAATGATTGGCTATCTTATATCAACATAACAAGAACTTTGTCTCCCTCAAAGTTCATCATCAATTTTAAGATATTTAATCAAGCATTTATAAATCTCATTTATATTAGGTGTAGATACATAATTATACTTT
This sequence comes from Pinus albicaulis, assembly GCA_034641835.2. Taxonomy (NCBI): domain Eukaryota; kingdom Viridiplantae; phylum Streptophyta; class Pinopsida; order Pinales; family Pinaceae; genus Pinus; species Pinus albicaulis. Next base: position 976,899,390 of record CM076569.1, read on the forward strand.
AATTTCCAACTAGAATCAACTTAATCGGGCATCATAAGAAAATTTTATATTACAATGAGTAACTAAATGTCTAATTTAGAAATAAATAAAGAAAGAACAACTTTTCCTTGTAAATTATCCTCATTACTTTTGACATGTCATTTTTTAATGTTTAGAAACATGTTTCTCCTGGAGATAGATAGTTGAATATGATTTCATCTCTAAGTGGAAACACATCAATTAATCATCAACCATGTCATTTATAATACTTGAACCATAGTGGGAGCTATATTCTACTCAGTTTCATTGATGAAGTCAATAAACTCACGACACTATTATTTCCAATTTATGTAGGTGACATCATATTTGGTATATAGCAAAGTAACATTGCCCCCTAAAATTTGATGTATACCATATTCTATGGTTCAAACCCCGACATTTAATTTTAGGCAGTTTCATGAGAACCCCTTCACTTTGATATATTGTTGTAATTATGCATCGTATGAAGTCTGATTCATAATTAAAATGGGGGGGGGGGGGGGGGATTTGGAGGGTATTTAATCCCTTAAAGTCATTGAGGGCTTGAAACTTACCTAAACAAAGAGAAGGTAAAATATTCCAAAGTTAGGTTCTTTTCACTAAAAAATAAAATTATTTTTGAATCTATGCTTGCTCATAATTTTATTGTTGCCTACTATGTAAAAACCATTCCTATTGAAAATCCCATATGTGTGAACAGAGCCTAGGAAGCTACTTTACAAGCAAATTTTGAGGAAACTTTGTCTGTAGAAAAGGATCTCCTTAATTTAAATCCTAATTCTAATAAAAAAGATGACACAACTTGCTTTGGTAAAAAATATGAATCATCAAAACAAACCTCAAAAAATAAACAAACTTATCATTTTGATATGGAAATCCTTCAAAAGGCTCTCAATAATCTATCAAATTTGGAGAATAATTCAATAGAAATTTCTTGAAAAAAAAAGAAAATTTTGAAAAGCCCTCTAGGAAACCATTTCAAAATAAGTCTCTTCCACTGAACGAAGACCTTACTATTGAAGGCTTGTTGGAAACTATACAAGCAATCATTGTTGATTATACCTCTGATCAGAATCATGTAGAGGAGGTTGAAATCAATATCGATGAAGCTAATGATCAACCACCATATGCTATAGGGAATTTTTTAGATATATTATTTGAAGAATAGTTTTATCCAATTGTTGTCAACCAACACTAGTACAATACAAGTAGTAAAATATTGACTGAAAAACACGATTCCCCCCTGTTGATAAAGAAAATAACGCTAAAAAAAATTAAAAAATGCTCAGAAATTGTTATAAATTTAGAAAATGATCCTATCGAAGGCTTGAAAAAATAGAAATCTAACTTTTCATTTTTTAAGTTGCTAAAAATCCCTTTAATAAAAAAAAATTTCAACAACATTTTGTTGAAAAGTTTGCTAAAAATAAATTTATTACAAACAGAGATGTAGCTGGTTTTGAAAGATCTCCAACTGATCATGTGCATATTTTAAAATTCCCATCAGAAAACACTCCTATACATGAAATAAACCACCTGGCATTATTGCTTACATATGAGATATTCAACTGGAATGTTCATAATTGCATGATAGATTTAGGGGCATCCTTGAATGCCATTCCACACTCTATATGCACGAAACTAAATGCCCAAATGCAACATTCTGAATCACAATTTTTTTAACTTGATAGAAGCAATGTGAAGTTAGTATGAGATTTTAATGGTGTACTTATTAGACTATCATCATATCAAATAGTTCACCAATCCATTAACATAATTATTGCATACATTCCTGAAGCATACAATTTATTCCTAGGCCATGACTGGATGTAACATATAAAGAGATAAATGGATACAAACTTAACACATTTATGGCTACCCTGGAAAGGGGAACCCAACAATATTAGAGTCAATAAAGAGATATATATGAGACATGTTGTCACTGACATTGATTTTCCGAACGAACTGAGTATGCTTAATGTTTCTTTAAATATCAATTTGTTCTTTGGAAAATTTGTTGTTGATATTTCTCCTTTTAAAAATAGTGAACAACAATCTGAATTATCGATTATTGATAAATTAATGACAAAAAACAAAAATGTGGTTGAGTTTAATTATGGCCATAAATGTAAAATTTGGTCCTTGTATTATGATGGATCGAAATCGAAAGAAGGTACAAGTGCAAGCTGTCTCCTTTTGGATCGCAGAGGTAACGAAATATTTATTTCTTGTAGATTATATTTTGAGTGTACTAACAATGTCGTAGAGTATGAGGCACACAGATAGGGACTTAAGAAAGCTGCTTTGGACCTTGGAAATAAATGCTTAAATTTCTAAGGTGATTCTAAAATAATCATCAAATAGGTAAAGAATGTCATACATTGCATTTCAACTCACCTAAAAAATTACCAAGATGAGGTATGGGACTTAATCTCAAAATTTTATGCATTTAATATTGTTTCTATACCTGTATCTCTTAATCATGAAGTTGACCAGTTAGAAAATGTGGCATTTATATTATTTTCTGTTGAAGGATTTGAGCCTAATTATTTTTCTATTGAGTTCACTTTTAGACCATCAATCCCTAATAATGTTACTAATTGGCGTGTCTTTGATCATGATCAATGGATACTTGATTTCCTCCATTAAGAAGATAGATTCTGTGATACCCTAATTGAAGAACTAACACTTGAGGAGAACCTTCATGCTTTCTCTCAAGTTCAGATTCAACATTTAATGGATGCCTCGGCTGATCTGGTAAATCCTATCCATTAACCTATTATTAGGCTTGAAAAAAATTATGACTTGTAGGACATGTTTAAGAAATATGTTAATTGTAAAACTCATAGTTCGACCATGCAATACGAAGTCATAAACTTGGGGACCAAATATAAACCTCAAAATATAAATTTGGGAGTTAATTGAACCCCTCACAAAACAATGGGTTTTATATGTTATTTATATCATTTAAAGACATGTTCGCTTGGGTCTATCAGGACCTTAAAAATTTTGATCCCAATACCATTCAACATACAATTCCCATTAAACCTCACACCAAGCCTTTTCAACAAAAGTTGAGGAAGATTCATCCTAGATTGGATACAGCTGCCAAGAGTTAACTAAATAAACTCTTAGCGGCTAAAATAATCTTCCTTTTCCACTATACCCAATGGGTTGCAAATTTGGTTCCAATGAGAAAGAATAATGAAGACATTCATCTCTGTGTTTGACAAATATAGCTACCTAGTTCCTCCCATGGAGAAAATCCAACAATGGGTTTCGAGCTCTAATATGTTTTCCCTCTTGGATAGTTTTTCAAGATATAATTAAGTTATGGTGGCTATCTTTGATAAGCTAAAATCAACCTTTAGAACTCCACGGGGAACATTTTCATCCAAAAAGATGCCCTTTGGCTTGATTAATGTTGGGGAAACTTTTCAACAGGAATGGATATTGCTTTTCATGGGTGCCCTTTGGCTTGATTAATGTTGGGGAAAATTTTCAATAGGAAATGGATATTGCTTTTCGTGGGTGCCCTTTGGCTTGATTAATGTTGGGGAAACTTTTCAACAGGAAATGGATATTTATTTTCATGGGTTAATTAACAAATCTATAGTCATTTACCTATATGATGTCGCTATTTATTCAAAATAGAGATCTGATCATGTTTCGCATATTAGAATATTTTTTTAGCATTGCAGGAAATTTGGAATTTCATTAAACCCAAAAAAGTCTATATTTGTGGTCACAAAAGGAAAATTGTTAGGGTGTACCGTGTTTAAAGATGGAATAATGATTGACCCAGAAATAGCATATGCCATCGAAAATTTACTGCCTCCTAACTCTAAAAATTCCATGCATTCTTTCCTCGGTAAAAATAATTTTTTTAGATCATTTGTCCCAAGTTTTTCTTAAATAGTTAAGCCACTACAAGACCTTTTAAAAAATAATGTTACCTATAAGTGGAGAGACCCAGAAAAATTGGCTTTTGGTACTATAAAACAAGCCATTTCTAAAGCTCCTGCCTTGATGAGCCCTATTTTTTCTAATAATTTTATAATTTATACATTTTCTTTTGATTTTTTTTACATCTTTGTTCTTATGTAGAAGACAGAACCTGATAATGAAATTCATATTGCATTCACAAGCTCTGATTTTAAGGGAGATGAACTAAATTACCCAACAGTGGATAAACATGCCTTTATTGTCTTTAAGGAAGTAAAGCATTTCATATCGTATCTACTTAAATACAAAACTAAGGTAATAGTTCCCTATACAGCAACAAGAAAATTACTTGTGCAAAAATAATTAGGAGAAAAGAGGGCCCACTGGATGACAACTCTCCAAGAATATGACTTGGAGATTAAACCTCCTCAAATAGTGAAAGGAAAAGGTCTATGTAAATTTTTTATTGAATTTCTAAACCTTCCCAATCAGGATCCTTGTTCTGATAATGAATTATCTCCGTTGAAAAATGAGGATTTTTGTAACACCCTCCTCCCACATTTACCCAAGCTAATCGATCCACCAGGGTAAACATGAGACAAAGAGTTACTATGATATGATTCAACTCCCCAAGTATAGTTAAGGAAGTGGAATCGACAAGACAAGACCAATATGTCCTTCCTCATATGATACAGAACCTTCAAGAAACAACCAACCCTTCTAGGTGTCCAACCCCTTAGACAAATTGTTTTTTGACTCAACTAAAGTTCCAGCCACATTGATGACAAGCCCTCCATGCAACTGAAACCCTCCAGCCGCATGCATAATCCTAAACTGTCGGGAATTTTTCTATCTCCACCCTCTAGGCTTTATCATGTATCCTTCCATAATTGGTTAAGGGATTCCTAGGCCTAACGAAGGCATACACTTCTAGGGTTTATCATGTATCTCATGATTCATCAGTTGAGGATTCCTAGACCCAACGAGGTATGCACAATCAGGCTTTACTTTGTATCCCACCATTTATAGTCAAGGGATTTCTAGACCTTGTGTTCCTCTTGAGACCACCCCACTCAATTTGAAAATCATCTGGAAATCAATCTCAACCAAATAAGAGATACCCCATCACACCATCGTTAACTAGAAATGGAAAGGCAAGGCTGAAAACCCCTTTCACACCTGGAAAAAACGATGCCAATGACAAAAAAAGAACCAAATACACACTTTCATATACCATGCATGCTAAAACTAGCAAGGAAATCATACATGCAACTCAATACCTACAAGTAATCTCGTTGTAGAAGTTTGATCCATCTCTTCCTTGCTTTATCTTTTCTTTTCCTTTTCCTTCTTTTTCCTTCCTTTTCTTTCCTTGATCCAATGCTTGAGTGCTCCAATAAAAATCTAAGTGTGCAAGAGTATGTGAGAGAGAGAGCTCCAAAAATGAACTGATCCTCATAAGCATTTTTATCAATGAGGCCTCTAATTTCTTCAATTTTCCATTATTTTCCTTCATTTTCCTCCTCACATCCAACCTATGACCTTTCACCTTCCTTTTCTCCTAATTTCCTTTATTTTTATAAATAAAATGCCAATTAATGCCTTTTACCTTTCCAAAGCATTTTCCATTTCCTTTTCTAATTTCTCTTAGCCATAATAAACCAAATGAACACCCACACTAGGATGTTTTTGCCCAACATTAAGCTTGGAATATGTGTCTCATGACCTTGGTATTATTTTTCCTTTATTGACTTTATTACATGAATTATTTAACCCAGAGCTGCTATATACCCCTCCCCCTTAGGGGAACACCATCCTCAATGTTCAGTGACACCTACAACTAGAAAAACTGCTTAAAACTAAAACATACTGCTTATGGAGCTTTATAACTTAGATTTTTGCAGTATTTACAATGAACAACCTACTGAAAAACAACCAACATGACACCCATACCTCTTATTGGAGCTTTATAATGCATCTCATGGTGATATTTACATCCACATATATATATATATATATATATATATATATATATATATATATATATATACCAAAATTTATTTTTCTCAACCAGAAAACAAGGAAGGATACATAGCCCGCATCTGATCATCCATCTCCCATGTAGCTTCATTGGGCCCAAAGTGCTTCCACTACACTTTAACCTACTCAATTTCTCGATTCCAGAAAATGAGCATATTTCTCTACAAAATACACTAAGGTTCTGGTTAGATTTCTCCTTCTGGTTCCACCTGCAATATAGACCAATCAATAACATGATCAACATCCTTTACATATCTTTTAAGAAATGAAACATGGAAAACATCATAAAATTTCATTGTTAGATTTATTGCAAGTTGATATTCCAATGTTCCAATCCTCTCAAGGATATTGAAAGGCCTACAATATCGAGTTGCTAACTTCACACATGAACCAATCCTCAAGGAGCTCTTCTTGGGCTTGATGCACAAGTACACATGCTCCCCAACCTGAAACTCCTTAAATGACCTGTGTCGATATAGATAACTCTTCCATCTATCCTATGTTTCCTTTAGATTATATTTTATAACTTGTGTTTCATGTTCCATCTCTACCAACATATTTGGTCCTAAAAACACCCTATTCACTAGCTCACTCCAACTAATGGGAGTCTTACAACTCCGCCCATAAAGTGCCTCAAACATAATTATCCTTAGTGACTATTGATACCCATTGTTGTAAGAAAACTCAACCATATGTAGATACTCTTCCCATTTCCACTACTGATGCATAACATACATTTCGACATTTCCTCCAAAATCATGTTGACCCTCTCTATCTATCCATTTATCTGCGGATGATAAGTTGCGTTGAAGGAAAAATTTGTACTCAAACCTAAAAATAACTCTTTCTAGAACCTAGAAATGAACTTAGCATCTTTGTCTGACACAATATTATTTGGTACAACACCCAACCTCACTACATCTTTGATGAAGACTTGTGCCACATAACTATTTGAATATGTAGACTTCACCAGAATGAAGTGTGCTACCTTTGTGAACTTTTCCACCACAAGCATGATAAAATAATGTTATCTAGATGTCCCTGGAAAACCTGTGAATCCATAGAAATGACCTCCCATTTCCACTCTGGAATCATAATAGGTTGTATTAATCCACCTGGATTCTTACACTTTTCTTTCACATGTTAACAACTCAAACATCTAGCCACAAACTCTACCACTTCCTTCTTCAGATTCGGCTAGTAGTAAAATTTCTTCACCGATGTCAATGTTTTCTAATATCCCGGATGACCTGAATATGACTTAACATGAAATTTTCTCAAGATGAGCTTCTTCAGCTCACTTTTGTCTAACACATAGATCTTGTCCCTAAATCTGACCAAACCATATGTTATGATACAATATTCAACATCTTGATAACTTTTACCCTGTTGTAGTCTATGCCTAATCTATCTATTCATGTCATCATGTTGACCTTCCTATAAGTTCTGGTCATGTAGATCTATCCCATATGAACTCACGGCTGATATATGATTCACCTCCACTCTTCTGCTAAGAGCATCCACAACCCTGTTCTCTTTACCTTTAATGTATATGATAAAGTCAACCTCACTGATCATGGCCAACCATCTAGCTTGTCTATAATTCATATTCAGTTGGTAAAATAAGTATCTAAATCCACTATGATCACTCATCAATAAAAACCTCCTTCCAAGAATATAGTTCATCTACATCTTCAATGCATAAACGATCACTTAAAACTCAAGATCATGTGTCACATAGTTCTACTCATGCTCATTCAGTTTCCTTTATTCATATCACAATATATGTCCTTCCTACATCAAGACTCCACCAAGCGCTCTCTAGGAATCATCTGTACTTACCATGAACTATTTATCCAGATATGCAATTATTAAAATTGGAGCATTTTCCAACAACTACTTCAACTTATCAAAATTGGTTGCACATTCCTTTGTCCATTCAAATTTCTTACCTTTCCTTTGCAATGATGTGATAGGATAAGCAATCTGGGAAAATTTATTGATGAACCTCCTATAATAACCTGCCAACCCCATAAATAAGCTTACCTCATCAAAAATCGTAGGAGTTTCCCATTCCATGATATATTTTATCTTTTCAAGGTCCAATTTTATGCTTTCTTTGGAGACAACATGCCCCAAGTAATGTACATATGTCTGAAAGAAACTAAATTTTCTAATATTAGCATACAATTTATTCTCTCTTAGAAATCCCAATACTGTTGCTAAATGTTTGGAATGCTCTTCCTCATTCTTAGAATATATCAACATATAATCAACGAAGACAATAAAAAACTTGTCCAAATAAGTATGCAACAAACTGTTCATCAACCACATAAAAGTAGTTGGAGCAATAGTCAAACCAAATGGAACTATAACAAACTCATAATTCCCATACCTAGTACAGAAATTTGTCTTGTAAATTTCCTCTTCTTTGATGTCTACCTGATTGTATCTTGATCTCAAATAAATCTTCGAGAACATTATTTCTCCCTTCAACTAATCAAACAAGTCGTCAATCCTCGACAATGGATACTTTTTCTCGATGGTTACCTTGTTCAACTGCCTGTAATCAAAGCATAACCTGAGATTACTATCATTATTCTTCACAAACAATATTGGTGCACCCCATGGTGGTACACTTGGCCTAATGTATCCTTTGTCAAGCATTTATTTTACCTGCAAATTAAATTCCACTAACTCTGGAGTGCTCATCATGTACGGTGCCTTCGATGCTGGTGCTGCCCCTAGTATCAACTCAATAGAAAATTCCACTTCTCAATGAGGCGGTAAATCTAATATATATGCGGGGAAAAAATCCTGAAATTTCTGTAAAACTGGGTACCTTTTCAAGACCTCTGCATCCTCAACATCCTTACCTTTATCACTGTAAATATGTAATGTAAATAACACACACCCTTTCCAACTACTCTGTATTTCCTACATAGTTGTCACCATTCTAACTGATGTTGCCTTCTTCTTACCCTCTAAGATTCTTTGTTCCCCATTGTCATCCAAGCACTCAATCACATTATCATAACAATCCACCTTGGTCCTATGAAGATACAATCAGCCCATACCCAACAACATATTGTATGATCCCAACAGAAGTACATTCAGATGTGATGATGTAGGTATACCATTCAACTCAAATGCACAACCTTTTACACATTGATTAACTCTCTTCGTGCACTTCTTTACTCAAACCACACTTATCCACCAAGTCATGATTAAAATAACTATAATTAGATCCAAGGTCAATCAAAATAGAAACAACTTTGTCACAAAGCTTACTGTCCATCTCGGTAATGGATTCCTGGTGATCTGCCTGGCTATTATCCAGTGCTACATAGATATGATGAATTATCTACCCAACATCCCCAATAGTTTGTGCCTCTTGTGCATTGTAGATATTATGACTACCGCCCTAATATCACAGAAAATCCCTCTTGAGATGCTCCTTACCACATATCCAACATTGCAATTGTCCCTTACCATCACCTCTATACTGCTGCCCTACAAGTTTCGACCCATGTCCCTATCCAACTACATTGAACTTATTGTAAGGAACCACATTCTCCTTCTCACCTGAATCTTGAGGTCTTTTTCACTTTGGCTACCATTTACCTTTAGTATTTTATTTTTCTTTCCAACCTTGTTGAGACTTTGTCTTGCACTTTGATTTCTCATAAAAACACTTCAACTTAGCAATGACTTCTTCAAGCAACCGAGGCTCATCATACTCAATTCGATCTCTAAATAATAATGGTAATCAACTAAAAAATCTCTGGACTTTGGTTTTCTCATCCTTAAGACATGATATGTAACTCAACAATTCTAGGAACTTGGTCATATACTCCTCATTCATCATCGGTCATGTTATCCATGATAACCATTAATTTGGTCTTAAATTAATTACGTTGAGTCACTTAGGTTTGAATAAGGTCTTTTGAATTCATAATTTTAAAAAATTGAACATATGTGGGGGGTCTTGAAGGTCATCACTAATGTGATAGGTGTCAATTTCAAACAATAATCCAAAAAATATCATGCATGATTTAATCTGGTCATTTCAATAAATTTGGCACTTTTACCAACTTCTGCAACAAAATCAATGCAAAAAAGGTCATCCTTTTCAAAGGAAGATCTTGACACTTCAGTAGAAAATTCACCATTTGATCCAAGTGCATCGAATAGGTCTAGGTACAAGTGGCTTGAGTAAAAAGGCTCAAAAATCAAAGTATCTGGAATGTGGAAAACTTAATTTCAAGTTGTAGATCTCATCATTCTGATTCTAACAACGCAGACGACACTCAATTTTGAGTCTGTATGGAGTTAGGAGCATTCAAAGTTTGAAGGTTAACTTGGTGACATGGTCACTTAAGGAGGCAACAATTTTTCTGGAACTGGGCCACCAGATTCCAGCCAACCCCAGCTAGATTTCGGGAGAATTTGTGGGACCGTTAATTTCACTCCTTCGGTTAATTTTAGAAAATTCCAAAACAACCAAATTGTTTTAAAAATAACAAAAATCAAAAAAATATATGAGTTTGGTTGCGACATACGCCCTCCCATCCAACAAAAATATCAACGTATATTATTAAAAGGGGGGGTGGGTCGACGTCCATGACCCCTCCACCCCCATACTCTACAGAACTACATGTTATGTTGGGAGGGGCGGGGCTGTCAACTTTGCGCCCATACCCGCATATACAAACCTTATTCCACCATATCCACGGTGGTCAGTGGAAAATCGGTGGCGAGCTGCCTAATGCGGACCCAACCCCAACTGTTATATCTTTAAATTATTTAGCGGGTTTTGAAAAAGTAAATGTGGATTCTTTTAAACATGTTTTCATTTAAATTCAGAGGGGTCGGGGTTTGACCACCTGACCTCCTCCCACCAAATCGGATTTGAAACCAACTCATCCAACAGAAAACTTTGGAAAATCCGCCAACCCAACATTATAAAAACCTTGATTTCTGTAGTGCGCCCAGGGCAGACAGGAGCATGCACGGAAACCAAGGTAGTAGAACCATGAGCAGTGTGCAGGACGGGGGCAGAACCATGATCTAATCCATTTTCCAGAGGGGCAAGATTTTCACTTTGTCATATTAAGGAAAATTTTATATGGATTTTTCACTACTTAATGCCACGAAATCCAACGATGTTGTCCATTTCTTCATCAAAGGTCTGCAATTTTCAGGCACTTTCAGCCATGGAGGTATAAGGGTGTTAGTTCTCATTTTTGTACTTGTACTTTCATTTTTTCCACTTAATGCAGAAAAGGGCCTCCCCCCTATTTAAGTAGGGCCCAGAGACATAGTCTCTCCTAGACAAACTCCGAAATCAATTATGTGTCTTCTTGCATGATGTTAAATGCTTCTCTCTTCTTATGTTTATGGATTTAAATTTTCTTGTTTTTAAGCTACAATTTTTACATGTAATTCTTTAGCACATCTCAAAAAAAATATTTTGGATCAAGTGGTATCAGAGTAGGTGTTTGTATATGTGAATTAGATGCTTGTATGCTAACTATAAACAGGCTACGAAGAGGTGAAATGACGTTGTAGTCTTTTGATCCTGAAGCAGGTCGTGCACATCAGAGAAGGAACATGAGTGAAGAGGAATGGAATGAAGTGGAGCTCAACTTCCGCAAAAAATTTTATACCATGGAAAATTGAGTGAAGAAACTATTCTATAGGCTTGAGAAGTTAGAGAAAATAGGGGAGCATGCTTCAGAAGGGCAAGGTTCAGTGCATGGAGATGGTGGAGGAGACCCAACTCCTTCAGCAAATGAAATTCCTTCCTCCTCTTCTAACCATCAACATTAAAATTCTAGAAATGCATTTAACAAACCTTTCTTTAAGCTATATGTTAAATTTGATCTACCAATGTATAATAGTGAAAGTAACGCATAGAAGCCTAACAATTGGATTCGGTAGCTTGAACTCTATTGTAGGATTCAACAGCTTGTGGAGGATGAGGCAAAGATCCAATTGGCATTTGCTTGATTAAACGACATAGCTCTCCTTTGGTGGGAGAAAAAACTTCGAGGCAACAGTAATTTGGGTAACCTTATTTCCTCTTGGTCAGATGTTATTTTTGCACTTAAATATCAATTCTATCCCTTAGCTTATAAGAAGAAAAACTTAATGGATTGGTAGTACCTAACGCAAGTTAAAGGAAAAAATGTACAAAGCTTTACCGAGGAATTTAGAAAACAAGCACTATGTTTGGGCATTTCATTAGATTCTCATGAAGTTGTAACTAATTACATTGATTCATTACATAGTTACATTAGAAATTAATTGTTAACATTTGAACCTACTATCATTGACTCAACCAGTGTAAAGGCCATTCATCTTCAAAAAAGGGGCATAAATGATAAGGACGATCACTCAAAGAAACCACCTTTCAAACCTTCAAATGGAAAATTCAAAGGGAAAGGAAATGGAAAGGAAAAGAATATGGCATGAGCAAAGAAGTATGAAGGAGAAAAGCCTTATTGCACTCACTACAAAAGGGAAGGTCATGACTATGATCATTATTGGAAGTTGTACCCAGAAAAGAAGCCAAAGAGATATGGAGGAAATGGTAAGAAAATTATGGTAGCAACTTTGCAGCAAGGCCTTGGATCCGACTCTGGAGATGAGGCATTGATCACAACAGCAAGCACAAAAGGGACTCATTCTCTTCATGTTAATTCTGAATCGTATGAAAGCACTAGTTCATCAGATGAGCCTCTTCCTAATTAACAAAAAATAATTGAGTTGTTTGATATTAGAGTTGTCATAAATCATGCAAAAGTAGAAACTTTATGTGATTCAGGCTCTCAAGAAAATTTAATCTTAGAATCCTTGGTTAAAAATTTAGGCTTAGAATTTAAGCCTCATCTGAAACCTTATCCGCTAGGATGGATACATGAAAAAGTAAAACTAAATGTAACCAAGCAATGTAAGTTTAAATTTGTAATTTATTCTAAACTGGTGGATGAAGTAGAATTGGATGTCGTACCATTGGATATCTATGGTATTGTGTTAGGGAGTCCCTATATTTACAACATGAAAGCAGTTTTCTTTCTACATGAAAATAAATACCAAATCACAAAATATGGGGTAGAGTATATTGTAAGAGCTCATCATACTAAAGTCAATGCCAGTATTGTAATTGTAGGAAAAATGAAGAGATTGGTGAATTCCATCAAGGGGTGTTTGCTCATGGTTGTGAGAGCAAGAGATGAGGAAATATCTGATGCTTTCGGAGGATGTGATATAGCTCATAAATAGGAATTATGTGATTTATTTTGTGGATTATTCACACAGGTGTACGAAATCGCACAAGCTTAGAGAGTGTGGTCTACTCTCTAAAATATTGGTAATAGGCAGAAAGTGGGGGAGCTCAAAAGCATAAAACTTAATGGAAATAGTATGATGAATTATGCTCTGGTTAAACTAAAACTAAAAAACACAAATATACAGAAGCTATATAGAAAGTTCCAAATGATAATAATGGAAATGATGGCTCGATGGCCTCTTCTTATTAAACGTTTGAAATGGACAATAAATTTTACCCACTTGCCAAAGCACCCCTAGGAAATGGCTCTAGGTCCCGATGCAAGGATGTTACCTTCCAAGCTCTCCCTCTGATGCAGTCTCACTCTCTCTCTTTGTTGTGGTGGACTAAGATGTTGGGTGGCCAAATATCGAGTCCTCTTTAGCTCCAACTCTGGATCACACACAATGTTGGTGTTTCTTGGGCAACTTTGGCTAGCATAACCTTGTGATCACCATTTTTTCATCTCTTGGTGGGTTTATATAGGTGAGCTTCAAATCCTCCTTCCTTCCCTTGGTACATGATGGATGGTGACCCAAGGGAGAGGTGTGATTCCATTGTGTGCTCAAATATAATTTTTTGTGCTCACATAATGTCTAAGGAGGCGCTGGTGGTTGTCCTTAGGCAGCTTTCAAATAAGGAGTAACTGTCCTTTGCTTTTTGTGGTCCTGGAAATTGACCTTTTTCCATTTCCACGAATGCGCGCTTATCGAGCAAAAAGGCATGCAGAAGGCACTCTTCTCGAAGGATAAAGCACGCATTTGAGAATTTATGACTAGTTCAATCTTATTTTCTGAAAACCTTGGAGATTTTAAATACTTTTTGATTCCATAATGTATTCCTGTCCTGTAAATCCTTGGGCTCGACATTAATTGATGTCGTCTTCTGTTGTACGATTTTCCAGTGTTAACAGTTTCCCCCTAATGTGTGAGGTCTAGGAAGAACTATATAGCTGAAATACATTATAGTTTATTTTCTGTATTGTACGCAGAGAGAGAAAGAGAAAGAGAGAGAGAGAGAGAGAGAGAGAGAGAGAGAGAGGTCTGCGTGTATTTTGGAATTGACAACATCTTGCATTGTTTCCGAGATAACCATGGCCTAAGGGACCTCCTGCAAGTAGACAAAATATATAACATATTTATAAATTTCAATGAGGCGGGCATGTCCCATGCTCGTGATGTTGTGGCTAGTTAAACAAAATTGACAGATACATGTGTTGTCTATGCCACTACTGTGGTAGTGATGCTGGTGGTTGTTGACGAGGACTGCTGACGCCCTCAGGGGATTTTTTTCTTTGACGATAGGTGGAATGTGGTACCCATATGCGTATTCTTGGTATGGCGTATCACTGTGTCATGTACACATATGTACTGGATGGGACCTCCCCGTGTAAGCATTGTTGTCAGAGATGCTTATGGAGGCACGGGTCTTCGACAAATCTAACCAAAGTGCAATGGTTCTAAGGTATGATACCATCGTGACATGAAATCTTTTGCTGTGGTCGAATTTCAAGAGGATCAATGACATCTGTGGACAATGATGTCTCCCACAGTGCCATCTGAGGATATCCTTTTGCATGGGGAGGGATTATCCAAGGTACCGCTTCCTTTTTTGAAAAGAGGTGTTGAGGTCAACAAAAAGGGAAGCCTTCACCGAACTGTGATTCACTGACCTGAGGGGTCGGGGATCGAGATATTATGGGTTTAACATAGGCATGTTGCTGAGTGGTGACTGAAAATAGATGATGGGGATTTAGTGGCCCGAGGTCGAAGTATACTTGAGCAACTTGGCGACAGTCATAGGTATTTCTAAAGGAAAAATCCCTGGAGTCAGTAGGACTTCCAGGGCAGGTGTGAACCAGCTATGATTGTGGTAATGGTGCGTGCATCGGGGGTGAGATACTTCGACCAAGGGAGATGGGGGACTGCTGCCATGGGAGAAAAGGTGAAATATGAGGATGAAGTGGAAAACGACATTGTTTGCGGTCTTTGTACACTTACCAAAAGAATAAAATAATGGGATTTGGTTTGTACAAAACATAGAGACGAGTACCCCAAAACATGAAAGAGGGTCGCTCACTGAAGGTTTGAGGACGGTGTTTTCCTGGGGGTAGGGGTCCCATTGGTTATTCTCATGTGCAGGGTTGATGAAGTGAAAGATGTCGCAGATGGGATTATGTTGATGGTGGTATGGCGGGCCAAATGCGGTGTGCGGAGGTGCGCTTTCAATCTGCTTGTACAACCCAATTATCCAGGAAGGGGATTGAGTTTAAATGGTGAACTTGACCTTATGCATGATATGTGGATGGGCATGAGGTGCTTCCCAAAGTAAAATGGTATGACCATGGTGTCACTTATGGGGTGATGTATGGTCTACTTTGGATGACGATTGCCATGGAGGGGAGGCTCTACCAACCATCGCAAGCGTTTATCATATGCAGGGTGAGGTGATGATAAATTTGGTCCAGTATGAGGACCCTATGGTTTATTTCTAAGGGAGAAATGGTGTCAAGATATGCAAAGTTCTCTAGGACTCTATCATGATGACGGTAGAATAATACCTACTCCGGAACTTTCAGTGGATGGTGCTGTGAACGGTTTGTGGGTTCTTCCTACAAAAAGAAACTACCTCAAGTGAAAGCATCTTCTTTTCATCCAATATTATTGAAAAACATGAATTTTGGAAAGGAAGATGGGAGGGTGCATACCTGCCGGTGCTTTGAAAAAATATTTTTCCAAAAAGCGAATGTGGGGCATCGCTTTCATTCGTCATGGTATACTGATGATGGTGCAACTTACGGTTTGAAAAATGGACCTTCTGATCTCCTATTATGGACCTTCGAAGTTCTGGAAAAGGGCGATAAATATGAGATTATGGGCCTAATCCTATTCATTTGTACTTGCTGATTTTTGGGAGATCAGAGGTGATTTCAGAGCCTTTCTTGTTGTTGCAGCCAGCTTGTGTACCAGGGATTAGCGATATTATACCGAGGTAACTTCCATGACGTCTTACATTTCAATTTTTTTAGTTTGGTGATGCCGAGGGCCATACAAGTTTGGTTTTTACGGCCTCAAAGGGGCTTTTTGTCCTAGATTGCGTGGGAGATCTAGGCAAAGAGGCATCCCCCTTGCACTTATTTCCGAGGGACAGCCATGTGAAGGCGCGTTTTTCCCTCCTTTTTCCACGCAAGGGTGCACCTATGAACGAAACAGGCATGCAAGGGTGCGTCTGTATGAGAGACAGGGGCGCAAGGGAAATTTTTTTGTAGAAACTTGGGTTTTGGTTGTCCCCTTTGATGTTTCTTCTCTGTACTGATGGGTGCCTATTGCTTGGTAGTTTGGTGTGGAGAGAGCGATATTGGCTCGATATCCAGACCACTCTGGCTACTAATGCTGGGGCGCACTGTCAGTTTCCAGCACGGGGCCTTCTGAAATTTGCTGAGAACGAGTTCCTTCAGTCACAGGACCAATTTTTACGTATATCATACAGCATTGGCATAGGAGGAGAAATATGTTCGTCCTGAGGGGGACAGACTTAATTATCTGTCCAGAGATGAATATAAACTTTGTGACCGAATTACTGCCTTAAGGCGAGGCACTGAGGTATCCACTCCCTGCTGGGAGAGTGAACAAGGACAGGTTCCATAGGAGGCATTGTGGCGGTGCACCTCTAACTGAGCGGTGCATAAATATTGCATCAGTGACATATGTGGTTGAGCGGTGTGCTCTGGCCATTATTGTGCAACTGGCAGGGTCATTTGCTCCACATCGAGCATCAAGCCCACAGGTGTGAGTTTTACGTCATTTGAGGAATGGGCATTTTTTCTATTTCACCTATTTCTATTTTGATGGTATGGTGTCGCAACTGAAAAGGGTCCAACGTGGATCCAAATCATTTGCGTACGCTAGAATCTTGTGTGGCATTATTTACGAGAGAGTGCTGCTGCTAAGGCTCATTGTGGCAGTGCCTATTGGAGGGCCGAGGGAGCCACGCATGAAGAGGTGGGCTCCAGTGATGCCACGCGGCGGTGGTGGTGTGGTGGGTTGTTATTGGAATCACACGACAGATTTCGAGTTCGAGGAAAATCTGCAGATGTTTTTTCCCTTCTTGTATGCGGGGACGGACTTTCAGGGTGATCCAAATATCGATCTCCCTTTTGGTTATGTTTGGGGTCCTGCAGGTATGTGCTATTTTTTTACATTTGTTTGAGTTTTTATGTACTTTTGTTTTTTGTTATTGACACTGACATTATTTTGGTTACTCGTGCAGAGTTTGGTGAGGTGGGACGCCCAGTGGCTCAACTGGTGGGTCATGATCCTCTGCCACAACCGTAGGGTGGTCGGGGATGAGGTGTCGCATGTTGACCGGGTGGTGCCGGTGGACCTAGCGGGGATGGTGCTAGCCCTTCTGGTGAGGGTAGCAGCTCGGTTGCAGCTGAGGTAGTGGCCAAGAAAGCTCGTGTAGATGCGGCTGAGGCACACATCGTAGTACTTACGGCTCAGGTGGCTGCTCTAGAGGACTTCCAGGTTGAGTGGACCATTTAACCCATGGGGTGCCTGCCTAAAGTTTTATGGATGACCTCGAGGAGGTTTTGCTAGAGATGGTGATGGCCCACGAGAGGGATTACCGGCCCACTCTACGACGGGTAGCTATCGCAGTGGTGACATTTGCTCCGGTGGTGGCCCCATGAGTAGTGGTGGGCCCAAGTTCTCCTCTTGAGGGGGCACACCCCTAGAGTAGTTTTGTACACAGGGAAAGCACCCGTTATGAGGATGCTTCCCTTATTTTTTGACGACCGTTGTATTTTTTGGGCTGGGCACTGCGCCAATGATACTATTTTTGTACTCATATACACATATTTTTTGATATATATATGAGAGATCTTTTTTCAGCTCTACATGGTGTGCTATCTATTTGAGTTTATGCATTTTGTGTTATGCTGATGGATATCTATGTTTTTGGTTTTCTATGTATGGTAGTTTATTCGTGATGCATTACAGTCTAGGATATTGTTAGCTATGCGATTAGCTGCTTGGTTTTGATTCCTTGATATATGTGAAAATGTAATGTAATCAAATTGTCTACGTAATCTTTTGGCACGTAAATATTCTAAACAGGTTTATGTCTCTGGTTTCAAATGTTTGGTTCAAATGCGATGCCACTAGCAAGGAATCGAGTAGACATGCATATGGCAGATGCCCTGATGGAGGGCCTCACACATAAGTCCAATAGCGGCGTCATATTCGGCCTGATTGTTGGTTGCTGAGCCAATGCACGCGCCATTTGAACATAGTGGTGATCAGTCAGGGTGGTAGATGACCCAGGCAACTGTAGCTAAGTTTTGAAACCATCGCGATGCTCCATCAGAAAATCCAAAATAGGGTTCAAGTAGGTGATCCATGGTGGCACTTTGAGCACGTTTAGGTCCTTGGGTCAAAAATATTTAGGTGTTGAGATTTTTGTGTATTCTAACTCTAGGGGATAAGGGCTACTGGGGCCCTTATGGGTAGAACATCTTGAGGTAAAGGTCGTTGACGGGGTTAGTGAGGTAGGTTCCATCCGATTCCATAAAGATGTATGCCCCCTGCCGGAGACAATGTTTGATGATATAGGGCCCTTTCCACAAGGTTTCAAACTTTCCTAGCCCTAAGGCCTCTTTTGCGACATCATAGCGAAGGAATAACTCTCCCTCGGTAAATGAGCGATGGGGGATGTGGCATTTGAATGATGATTTTACCCTTTTTTTATGGGCCTCATTGTGTTGCAGTGATTTTTTCCTTCTTTCATCAACTAGCTCTAGTTGTACTAGGCGTTGTTCTAGAGGCTGGATGTTATCAAGGAGTTCGATGGCGGTATGTAAGTTTGGGATCTTGTGAAAATCTATGCAAAAGCGTAAGGTGTCTTGGTCTTTTGTGACAGGAATAAAGTGGAATTCTTGTGATGAGGAGGTGGTTGAAATCATGTTTTGGGTGTGCAATGATACAAGTCATATGTGGTGAATTCTATCGCTGGCATGTGGCAGGGGAAGGATCTCAGTAATGGAGTCCTGTGTGAGCCTAACGTCGACTTTCTCACTAGGATAGTCAACTTCCGGTAAGTGGAAGTTGTTTTTATCATAGAGGTGCCTGAACGCTTTTAGCAGCAGGCATACCTCCGGCACGTGATCATGACAAGTGAAAATGGTGCATTGTATCACAACGCTGATAGAGTAGATAGTGTGAGATTCTACACTACTCAATTTTCCTAATGTGGACGCTTAGAAAGGGTCGGTTGTGGACCAGGTAGTCTTCTTCTTCCATTTTTGCGTCGTAGGTTGAGACTTGCCTCCCTTTTTGGTGGGTGGTTGACTTAATGCCCCTCTAGCTACTCTTAGCTTGGGGAGATGTGTATACTTAAACGTATGATCAAAGTGTGAGCAAATTTGACAATAAGTGTGTGTGATATTCTCTTGATTAGAGATAATTTTTTGAGGAAGAGGTGAGATTATGCAGAGACTGTTTGCAAGGGGTTTGAGTTCTCTGCATTGGTTGACTCGGTGATAGTTCAGATCACATAGGCCACATGTTATCCTAGGCTTGGTCTGGGGTATACGTGGTTGGTGTGTGGTCTTATCAGGCTTGACACACCACTGCAGTGGTGGGGATGTTGAGCTGGCGATATATCTTTTATTCCATTGTTGGAGATCGCTCATCCTCTTTTCTACGACATTAATCATGTCAATAGTGGGACGGATCTGCGAGACATAAGTACAATGTCAGTCGTAATGATTACCTTGACATATCAGGTAAAATATCCATGATATGGGGGTCCCATCATGCTTGGTTTGAGGCCAGGTGGGGTACCAATGTCGCATTGCTGCTAAGTCAGGGCAGTGGACAACTACATGGTCCATCTGCTTGCATAATGTGCATGCGGGTGGTTTTCATGATGTGCCTTTAGGGGTAAGTAGGGTTTCCACACTCGGTTGTTCTTTGGCTGACAAGAACATGATAGACACTCTCATTTCCTCTGCTTGGGTCATGGAGCTGTTGATGGATTTGATATCCATATTGTATTCTTCGGAAAGACGAACTGTGGCTGAGCGGAGGCTAGCAAGGGCTAGGCGAAAGCGAGCTATGTAGTGACAATCCTCTAATAGGTGATTGTCAGTGCATAACGGGCATGTGAATTGCACTGCCCGTAGTCCCACATAGTAAACCCTTTCGATTGGATAACAACTATGAATGAGTTCCAATGCGACACATTCTTAGAGGTAGTGGCTACGTTCATCGCATAGCATACAACATATAATGGGAATTACCGGGGGCCTTTCTACGAATCTATGCTCCTCTTGTAAGTATAGGATGGTATGTGGCTCGTCATTGATAGACTGGATGGAGGGACCCTTTTAATAGGATTGCTCGACCGCATGTAAGGCGTCCCTATATCATGGTATTTCTGAACAATGGTGGGTATAGTGCCCATAGGTGTCACAGATGGCACATGTGTGATTGGTACGTAATGGTTTTCTTGGAATTTTGGTGGCAAGTTCCTTTTTATGGGAACTCCATGTCAAGGTGCCTACCTCGTAGCCGAGGAGTGGTTTTAATTCATCCAACTCTAGGCATATGTGAGTAGGGTGTCCTGTGACATCATATATAGTGCAAGCTGATGACTCCCTTTGCATGGTGGGGATCACCACTTTCTTTCCTTTCTTGGCGATTTTCTTGGTCGTGATCACTAGTTTGGAAATGGAAGTTTCCCTTGTGGGGGCGGTTTCGACTACTGCTTGGGTAGGTTGGGGCTCCTCAAGACCAGGGGGCTTTAACCCAAATGCAGTAACGTTGGTATTTTTTGTTCCTGGAGGGGGAACGAGATACCACACTGGGAATTCCAATGATATATTGGGTAACACCAATGTTGCCAAGACCTGCTGGGAGGTGAAGCCAGGAGGTGGGTAGAGGAAAGGAGATTGCGAGGCAGCGTGTACTAGGGAGGCTGTCGTAGCTGATGCCTCGATGTCGTTACTTCTTGAGTCCATGTCCTGACTAAACTTGGTGCTTGATGTGGAAATCATGCATATCGGGGCCCCTACGGCATCGGGTGATACCTCAGGGATAATGGGGGGATCTCCTAGGAATGACCCTAGCACAGACGACGGTTTGAATTGGCCAGGGCCATATTCTCGATACCGTGAAAGACCATATATGGTTGTATCTACATAGGGTAGAACCATACCCGTGTTGTTCAAGGGACGCTTTTCACTGTGCGTCAGCTGGTCTACTGTGATGATTCGATCCTCGTGGGGGAACATCATGATGCGAAAGATGGAGGATGCTATGGTAGACATGGTGTACATGTAACTCCACCCAAGGATTATATTGTAATCCAAGTGAGCGTCCAAGACTTCGATGTCTATTTGAACCGTCTTGCTGGCTAAGCAGACTAGTACATTTTGGAAGAGACCGATGGGGGTCGAGGGACGACCTTCATATGCTCTAAGTGTGATGACAGAATATTTGAGTTCAGGGGCTCCTAACTTCTACCATACATTCTTTGACTTGATGCATGTGGATGCACCCTCGTCAATGACACATCGGTGAATAGTGATATTTTGTACTGATACTGGTATCTGGAAGGCGACCATGGAGGGAAGCCTAGGGGTGGCTTTATCTAAATCAAAATCCATCATGCACGTGTCAGCAGGGTCGACAGCACCTAATGCGAGAAGTAGGGCTTTCCATTGTTTTGGGCACGACTGCAGTACTTCCAATGTGGACATAGTAGCAGGTGATTGAGCTAAATAGTCTACGATGTTGTAATTATGGGCCGCTTTGGAGTAATTACCTGCTCGCCTATTAGGCCCTTTTACCATTTTTGGCAGTGGTTCCAAAGGAATCTTTGGAATGGTTAAAGGTGCAGTCAACGCGCTCATACTAGCCCCTGACATACTGGTGTCTGGTGGGGTGTCGTAGCTACGATTCCGAGTTTGAAAAAACATTTCTTCCCCAGCCATGTAAATTTCATGGTTGTTTTTCCCAAAATCGTCGGGGTTTTTCTGCTGAGTGCTGACCGTTCATTGATGGGGGAAGGGTTCTTGCATCACCCCAGTTGTCTGGGAAGATCCTCCTTATCCTTGGTTACTCTGAAGCAGTGAGCATTGTTGGTTGCTTCCCCCCTATCCAGCGTTCCCTTTGGGCTTTTTTTTTACCTTTCTCTTAACCACGTTAGGAGGGTAGTTCTCATGATCATATTGGTGTGGTTGATTTTGGGACGGCTGCACAAAGTTCACCTATGCATTGTTTTGCGTAGGTGGGTTATGTGCTTGAGACTAAGCATATTGTTGTCCCATGTTTGCACCTGGCCATTGGGGGGGATTTCTTCCATCAGTTTTTCTTCCTGTGTACTGGGTCCCCTCAGCCAGAGGATAAGGTCCTCCTTGGTGATACGCTAGCACCCTATTAGTCAAATTTTGCTGCTGCATATGATGAATTTGAAATCTGGGTTGAGACATGTTCTGGGTAGACCCATGTGTGTAACCGGGATTCTGACTGTTGTTGCCTAGGTACCCTTAGGTCATTGACCCAATAAGTTCGTCTGTAGAGTTAGACGTGCCTGGCATTTCTTGATAAGATTGCAGGCGCGAGGGGTTGGGAAGGATATTGTATATGTATCATGATTGCGTGTAGATCAATTCAAGTTGTTGGGATTTACTGATTGCGTCCTCTTCGGATGTGGGGTTACGTTTTGCCACATCCTTTGAAATCTCTGTTGTCAGAGTTTTCAAGAATAAATCTAAAAGGACTCGGTCATCGAGTTTTTCTTTGCATAAACTGCGACGCCGCCTCCGCTCATGGAGATGCTCTGAAATATGGGTAGAGTGGGATTGTCTAAAATGAGTCAGTAACTCCATTCCCGAATCATGGTGAATGGGAAACTAAAATTATGTGAGGAACATGGTAGCGAGGGCGCTAAAGGTTCCATGTGAAGCAGGAAGTTGCTCCACGTACCATTTCACAGCCACTCCCGTATGAGTGCGTTGAAATAGCCTCAACCGAATATTATTGTCAATGATGCTATTCGATGAGCACCACAGGTGAAAGGTCATTATATGATTTCCTGGGTCTTCCGCTTGCTTGCCTTCAAACTTTGGTATGTCTGAAGGGAGCTTCATGGGCATGGGAGGCCAATTGGGGTCACGTGCGATGGGGTCATTGGTGAGCTTGGTCAAATATTCTAGATTTAATGCCACTAAGCAGGGTGACTGGGAGGTTGACGCCATGGAAACGTGTGAAAACATGAATTTCAGGTTAGAACTAGGGTTAGTCCGTGACATACCCTGTTTTGAAGTCAGTTGGCTTCCCGTATGCGATGCGCTCCTCTTCCCCCCAGGGGATGAGGGGGGAGTGGTGTGTGGTGAGGTGTTGGGAGACTGACTAGGGTTCCCAACTAAGGTTGCTCCATGAAAGGAGGAACCAACCACTGTGGCAATGTTTCGTCTTTGACACCTAACACTGGAAAATTTGGCAGAATTTCCGACGGCCAATTCGTCGCTATTCTGACACATAGTCGTCACAAGAGCGACAGTTCGAGGGCGGGAAAAATGTGGTTTACCATACCGTCGCAGTTCTGACGCACTTAAAAAGTGTCACACTATCGACACTTTTTTCGTCGCTTCCAAACAAGCGTCACTCTTCCGACTTTTCCCAATCCGTCGCACTTTCGACCATTGTAAACTGTCGCACTTCCAACGAAATGTGGTCCGACGTTTTGAACGTCGCTGTTCCGACGTTTGTAAACTGTCACAATTACAACGAAATGTGGTCTGACATTTGTAAACTGTCGCAATTCTGACACAATGTGGTCCGACGTTTTGGACGTCGCTTTTCCGACGATTGTAAACTGTCACAATTTCGACGAAATGTGGTCCAAAATTTTGAACGTCGCTCCTCCGACGTTTGTAAACTGTCGCAATTTCGACGAAATGTGGTCCGACGTTTTGAACGTCGCTCGTCCGACGTTTTTATACTATCTCTCTTCCGACGTTTTTAAGCTGTCGCAATTCCGACGCTGACAAGGCGTCGGTATAGCGACGGCGAGTTCAATTTTTAAAAAAAATGAAACTTTAAAAGAGGAAAAATGTTGTTTTGAATATATTATATGAAGTAAAACAGTCCATGAAGTCATTACATTTTCACATCTGAAGATTGGAACCCAAATATCCATCCAGAAAAGTGGAAGTCCCACCCCAGATAATGATAGAAAAATACCCCATGTCACATACAACGACTTGATATAAAACCCAGTAACGGTCCACATGGAGATTATCGACAATCTGAGAAAGCATCCAAATATGCCCGAGGCATATATAAGAAAGTGAAATAGCAGTATGTAGAATAGTAAAGCAACAAATAGAGTACGTACCGACGTCCATTGTTCCAAATACAAATTAAAGTACCCAAAATCCTTGAACAGAGAAAAACGCTAATCATGTGAGGAGTGTGATATGTCCAAAATATAAAAAGACCATCAGACCATATCAATAAACAAAAAACATAGACCAGCATAGCTAGTTTTGAAGGCAGAGTGATAAACATTAATCATTTTTTTTTCACAAGAGAAAAAACGTTGTTTTGAATATATATTATATGAAGTAAAACAGTCCATGAAGTCATTACATTTTCACATCTGAAGATTGGAACCCAAATATCCATCCAGAAAAGTGGAAGTCCCACCTCAGACAGTGATAGAAAAATACCCCATGTCACATACAGGGACTTGATATAAAACCCAGTAACGGTCCACATGGAGATTATCGAAAAATCTGAGAAAGCATCCAAATATGCTTGAGGCATCTATAAGAAAGTGAAATAGCAGTATGTAGAATAGTAAAATAGAAGATAGAGTACCGACATCCATTGTTCCAAATACAAATTAAAGTACCCAAAATCCTTGAACAGAGAAAAACACTAATCATGTGAGGAGTGTGATATGTCCAAAATATAAAAAGACTATCAAACCATATCAATAAACCAACAACATAGACCAGCATCGCTAGTTTTGAAGGCAGAGTGATAAACATTAATCATTTTTTTTTCACAAGAGAAAAAACGTTGTTTTGAATATATTATATGAAGTAAAACAGTACATGAAGTCATTACATTTTCACATCTGAAGATTGGAACCCAAATATCCATCCAGAAAAGTGGAAGTCCCACCCCAGACAATGATAGAAAAATACCCTATGTCACATACAGGGACATGATATAAAACCCAGTAACGGTCCACATGGAGATTATCGACAATCTGAGAAAGCATCCAAATATGCCCGAGGCATCTATAAGAAAGTGAAATAGCAGTATATATGTAGAATAGTAAAGCAACAGATACATAGAGTTCCAACGTCCATTGTTCCAAATACAAATTAAAGTACCCAAAATCCTTGAACAGAGAAAAAAGCTAATCATGTGAGGAGTATGATATGTCCAAAATATAAAAAGACCATCAGACCATATCAATAAACCAGCAACATAGACCAACATCGCTAGTTTTGAAGGCAGAGTGATAAACATTAATCATTTTTTTTTCTCAAGAGAAAAAAAGTTGTTTTGAATATATTATAAGAAGTAAAACAGTCCATGAAGTCATTACATTTTTCACATCTGAAGATTGGAACCCAAATATCCATCCAGAAAAGTGGAAGTCCCACCCCAGACAATGATAGAAAAATACCCCATGTCACATACAGGGACATGATATAAAACCCAGTAACGGTCCACATGGAGATTATCGACAAATTTGAGAAAGCATCCAAATATGCCCGAGGCATCTATAAGAAAGTGAAATAGCAGTATGTAGAATAGTAAAGCAACAGATAGAGTACCGACATCCATTGTTCCAAATACAAATTAAAGTACCAAAAATCCTTGAACAGAGAAAAACGCTAATCATGTGAGGAGTGTGATAACCATCTGCAGAAACCCAAGCTCGCTTGATTCCAAAATTGGTAACCATCTGTTGCATCCAAGATGTAAGGTTCAGGCTCACTTGTTTCCATTAGTAGCCCGCTACAGCATCCACCCTGTTCATAGCACAAAGGTTCCTATAGATATACAGAGAAAGTATAATACGTAGACCATATAAACATGGCTCTGTATTTCAAAAAACAGGTTTAAAATAGAAACAGGGCAACATTTTTTTTCTAAGTAAAGTTAATCTATTAATAGTGGGAATAAAATTACACCGAAGTCAAAAACATTGCCCAGACTCATGGAAAATTTGTCATCAAAAAATCAAAAAATTAAGAAGACTGCCCTCATACGGGGAAACCAGTCTTGAACGTTTAATTTACAGAATTCAAAAATATTACAAAGGTCCAGCACAGTAAAATAATCTAAAAGTAGCCCAATTAAGTGGGCCTGCTAAGCAAGAAAAACAAATTAACCAAACTACTCCTCCGGTGGTTCCTCCATGATTCGGCACCATCCTTCGGAAGGTCCAGGATCGCTAGGTGCTACCTCCACATGCATGCCACGGCTCCCCTCCTGAAGGCCCGAATGCTGGCCGGCTTTTTCCGAGCTTAGACCCGCCGGACGGGTGCATTCTTCCTCCGTTTGGGCCTCCTCGCAGAAAACCACAGTGACTGAAGCTGTAATTCGTGGGCGGTTGAGAGAGAAATTAAAGGAAAATTGCGCAGTGCACGTCGTGGGAGAAGGTGAACTAGCGATGGGGAAACGAGGAGCAGGGGAATCCATACGGTGGCCAGATCCTACAACCCGACCCCGCCCACTCCTAGTATTTGGATAGCGACCTGCATAATCACTGGACTGGCCGGAAGACAACTCGATTGAGGGGCTGGAGGGAGCGCGCAGGAGTTGACCTCTAGTGCTCCCCCTGCGGCAACGCATCCTTTGACGCACGCGAGGCATGGGTGCAGTCTCACTAGCAGTGGGCACAAGAGGAGACGGAGAAGCAAAATTCCAAGAAACAGAGGAAGACAGACAAGGACCAGACCGAGAGAAATGTAGATATGCAGCAAGGTCTACGCAGCAGTTCAGCTGGCCACTTCTCCTTCTCGTCATAGTGAGCAGGCAGTGTAACCCAGCAACCGGCTCGTTTGAAAAACCATAGCGAAATGCCATTTTATCGACCCGACTACAATGCAATCGAAGGACGCCCGTCATAATTAATCTCTGATCATTAATGAGAGCCGAAGGCCGGATCATATTGGAGCATGCGGAATCGCTCACAGGAGTGGAGGTCCGATCTTGAACAGTGTTAAAACTTAATGCGATTAGATGTGAAAACCTTGGAACTTAATTGAACAATGTTAAAACTTAATGCGATTGATATGAAATCGCCACATCCATGTCCCATCGCCTTAAACGCCATCGAATGCACCTGCATCCGGGAACATGGCAACATTTGATTGAGGACACATGGTAGAAATTGATTGGAGCAGATCTTTGTTTGGGCCGCTCGCGCAGTGGAAATCCGGACCCGAAAAATATTAGGGCGAATTTGATAAGAAATTCGCGTCACAACTCTCCCTCCGTATGCCAGCCCAACTTCGGACCCGAAAAATATTAGGGCGGAATTCATTTGGTTTTCGTGTCACAAAATTGGCCGACGTCAGCAGGCTATTTTGGAACGCGAATTTGGTTTGAATTATGGTTTATCGTCGTTTGAAGTCCGGCGGGCTCGACTTAAGAACAATTTTGTTTGATCCCATCTTATAAAATTTGTGTTGATTTTCTTTGATAATACACATATTTATAATAAATCATGGGAATACCACACTAGTAAACATGTGGAAAAGTTATATAAATTATTGAGAACAATCATTTTTATGTAAAAATATCCAAATGTGCTTTTGGGAAATAAGAATTCATTTATTTGGTTCATATTGTTTTAAAGGAAGGAGAGAAGTTGGAGCCTCAAAAGATGCAAGCTATTACAAAATGACCTATTCCTAAGAAAATCAAGGTTCTTAGAAGATTTTTTAGACTTACATGATATTATTGATCATTTTTTAAGAATTGTGCATGCATTTCAAGTCCACTCACATATCTCTTGAAGAAAATATCATTTATATGGAATGATGAGGCTACTTTGGCATTCTCTCTTTTAATGGATGCCATATCTTCTACACCAACATCGGTTGCACCTACTTTTGATAAAACATTCATAGTAGAGTGTGAGGCACTAGGACAAGGAATTTACGTAACATTAACACAATAAGGGATATCATTGGCTTTTAAAAGCAAGGAATTCAAAGAAAATATTTGGTGAAATCTACGTATGAAAAATAAATGGAAGCAATATTACATGCAATAAAAAATGGGGATAGTATATCACTCGGAGGTACTTTAAAGTCAAGATATACCATGATAGCATAAAGTATTTTTTGAAGCTATGGATTTCATTGGAAGATTAACAAAAATGAGGAGAAAAAAATGCAAAGTTTTAATTTTGAGATAATCTGCAAAAAGGGTAAGGAAAATTTAGTACATGATGCTCTTTCTAAAATAGAAGAGGCCTCAAATTTATATCCAATTACATTTTCTATTCCTAGGTGGCTAGAAGAAGCTTTCCATAATGGAAAAATGACAATAGTACTAAATAAAAACTAAAATTTATAAAGGATGGGATGAACTCTATGGAGCATTGGGAGTGAAAGAGAGATATACTTTGGTGCAAATGTAGAATATTTTTATGCACGCAAGCATATCTGAATAATCAAATATTAAAGGAGTCCCATGTCTCTCTGATGGTAGGACACAGGGTTCCTTAAAACATCTCAAAGGATCAAAAAATATATTTTTGGAAGGAATGAAGAAAGATATTCAAAATTTTGTAAGAGAAGGTCAGGTTTGCATAATAAATAAAAGAGAGATAGTAAAATCTCTAGGGTTACTTCAACCATTCCACATACATATTCAAAGACTAGAAGATATATCAATAGAATTTATTACAGGGTTACTGAAATATAAAGGTAAGTGTTACATTTTTGTGGTCATTTATATAGACAAATTTTGTAGATTTTTTTTGTAGAGCTCAAAGTACATAAACAACAAGCCAAGTGGCAGAAGTGTTCGTGAAAGAAATTCATAGTCTTCATGGTTTTCCTAAAGTAATAGCAACAAGAAAATTTTGGAAATAATTATTTAATATGAGTGGATAAACACTAGCTGCCATGAGTTCTACATATCAAACACAATCAAATGGTCAAACAAAAATAGTTAACAAATTTTTTTAAGTTTATCTACAATGTTACTATTTAGAAAAGCAATCTTAATTACATATGCTTCATAAGTACATATGTTCTACTTCTAAATCATGTCTTGGAAGTGGTTGTTTCGCTAGAAATTATTCACCAGTTGGTTTCATACCAAATTCGTTTTCTCATTTTCAGCATCCAATACATGAAAAAGATAATGGTTTAAAACAACATAAATATTTGAAATTTTGCAAGAATTGTCTAGCACACTTTGAATATTAATTTTGAATTCAAGTGCATGATGCTGTATAGGATCAAGTGTCATTTTGAATACCAAATTTTTCACAAGAAACTTCTCAACATGCTACCCTGCAGTAAGGATTAAATGACAATATTGCATCAACTATTTCCATAATAAAAGTGCACCTTGGCCATAAGACTAAACAACTAAAAATGTTGTAGATCTAACAAGACCACACAATCAAATGTATTCCACAAGGCCAATACTGTATGAAAAATGAAAAGGAGTTTGCAACCAAAAATAACTTAGGCAACTAATTCAATTAGATACACCAAACCATCAGCAAAAAGGAAAACCAGCCTACTCAAAAGGCAAGCATTTACCTCCTTTGACAAAATTTTGAGTTCCGAAACAAGGGCATTTATTTTCTTGTCAATAAGCCTAGTAATTTGAATGGGGTTTGCACCTACTACAACAACCTAAACAAAAAGGTTTCATTTCAAATTATTTTCCACAAATTTAAGATACAACCATTGTCAGTTTTGTATTTCCTAACAAGCTCATAAATTTTAACAAAAGAACCAAAATTTTTTAATACCTGATAGCAATTTTTTCACTCAAAAACTATCTTAGACTCAATAAGCCCAACCCAAAACTAAAAACCCAAACACTAGAAGACCCTACAAAAATGAATAGATGATCTTAATCCAGTACTATCGACAAAAATTTACCTTTACACCCTCACTTATTAAACCCTGTGCTGTTGAATTTTAACTTCAACTGCTACAGCAGAAGGATGGATGCAGCAGCAACATTTTTTTTTGGAGGTTGCTTGCACGCCATCCAAAAATTTAATTCAGCATTTAAAATTCCTGCAAGTTTTTTTTGTAGACGGCTGTAGCCATATTTCTGTACATGATTGTATTTAAACACAACAACTAGCATTAACGCAATTCACCAACCATAAATTAAACAAACAGAAATTTACCCCCCAGTTTTGTAAATTCAAAAGGAGGACACGTGGAGCATTAATATTGGATCGCATGAAATTGAAGGGAATCTGAAAACTTGAAAACCGGACCCGAATTTTTTATAACACACATTGGATTGAGAATTCGCGTTACAAATTAGGCAGACGTCAGCATCCCATTTTGGAACGTGAATTTGGTTTGAAATTCAATCTATTCAGAATTTTTAAGTCCGACGGAAAGGGTTCTTTAATGTTTTGATAATTTAATTTTATGTATGCTTTAATATATACATATGTTTTAAACATATGTTATATATACATCATATGCGAAATGAAAGGTGGGTCATAGAATTTAGTTTTAATTTTATTTTTTTTAAAAGAGGGTTTATTATAATATGTTTTATATGTTACGACATATAAAAATAAAAAGGACAAAAAAGCTTGGTAGTTTTTTTTATAGACAGTACGTAAATTTTTTATTACACGGCAGTGTGTAAAAAGTGAAAGACTGAGTGTAATTTTTTAAGTGTGTATGCACAGCAGTGCGAAAGTGAAAAACATAGTAAAGTGTTTTAGAGACAGAGTATGTTTGTTTTGAACAGACAGTGAGTTGGTTTTATGCACTGCGTTTTGTAGCAGTCATAATTTTGTAATCCCTCTCAGTGAGCAAGAAGTGTAATAGTTTTTTTTTATTTAGTGAAGGGAATAGAAGTTTGTTTTCAAAGTATTGAAACTCTGTCTCCTGTCAAAGAAATTTTTATTTTCTCTGTGTTAAAAGAAGGGAGATTTATTCTCCATTCATTGTTCTGGAATTTTTCAATATTCCAACATGTGCAAGAACAACATATGTTGTGGTTCCATCCCTAGCTAAATCATTTGTCTTTGCCGCAGCTTGCCTTACCAACTTGGCCCCAATATTTTCAACTGGGTCCTCTAATTCAACCAATAAAAAGGCCAAAACCATAGCATTGAGATACATTTCATTACACCGTCAATAACAATAAAATTTGACTCAGCCATAACCCTTTCCTTTTATTGTTGTGAAAAGCTTTATGCATTACTCTAATGTGGCTAGTCCATAGGCCAAGTAGACCACCGGGTAACAAATATGTTTCCTTTCACCTTTGAGTTTTCAAATTATGCCTACCAAATCTAAGACATTTAAGAGGGGGAACTAATACAACGTTAAAAAAAAAACCAGAGCACACATCTACAAATTACCTCCTTAGCTACTGTCACACCATCATTAACTATTTTCGGAGAACCATGCTTGCTCTCCAAGACAACATTTTGCCCCTCGCCCCAAGGGTGACTCCAACAAGATCAGCAAGTTTTTTCACACCGCCTCCAAGACAAATTGACAATGCTTTCAGTAAGTGTGCAATTGAATGCTAGACCATATTCCAAAACAACCCTCCATGAAAAATTAAAATAACACATTAAAATCGAATATAAGTGGACAAGGAAAGATCCACCGCAGTGAAGTTTCACGTGCAGGTGACCTTCCTTTAAACATAATTTTTTCTCTGACCTGCAATTTTTTTTTCACTGAGCCATCCTTGTTGAAGTACAACTCCTTTTCCATATCTCTTGTATTAACTACCTTCTCTCTGTCACGTAATATCATAGTCCCTCTTCTGCTTGAGCGATTAAAGGAAATGGGTGAAAAAACTGAAAGAGAAGACAATTGTCTGTCATAATTATCAAACATTGCACCCAACTTCTTCCCCTTTCCATTGTTACCCAATGAGGTAGATGTGGCAATTGTTGTCATACTGCCCAAAGCAGAGGCCATCTTCTCTTATCCTAAATATAGAATTACAAGATCTTAATATTAGTATGAACCTTAAAAAACATGACTCCCATTGCTAAAAACCACTTTTAAGTTGTAACAGGCAAACTAAACAACTATCGCAACTTTTGGAGCATTAAGAGAGAAACAACCAAAGAGAAATACAACCACAATCCTCATTTTAATGAGACCGGACTATATATTTGCATTAAGATAGTAGAAAGAGATCACAACTATATTAAGGCCAGCACAAAACAATCTTTAACCAGTGTCTCTCGCGACCTTCAGGTTGCCATGCTAGAGGTTGCATATTTTTAATTTAAATTCTTGACCTCTCATGCCCATATATGAATGCATCCAATGGGATATATACATCAAATTCTCCTTTATATCCCAAAAAACAAATTCCCTACTACAAGAGCACCAGTATTGATGGATCACCCCACACCATCCCACCCACTAGAAACGGTGAAAAATGAAACATGATTAAACTTATAAAATATCTCAAGATGACTATATGGGTGGTTCTTATGAATCAACCAACCATTCATAACATGCTCATCAATCCAAACCATGAGTATTATGTGACGATATTCAAGCAGTCACTGAATCGGATTTCTGAAGCTATGTTAGAGAAACCCTAAACTCTCACCGAAAATAGGTGAAATGTGGCACCACTTAGAGATTGACATGTGCCAATTGGTACAAGTGGTAGAAAATTGGCATGCTCAAACAACGAGGTGATGCAGGAATGACATGAGGGAGAAAATATCAGAAAAGCCCCAAATCTGGAGAACTAAAGCTCATCACCAACTTGAGATTGACAACTTTACATGATGTAACCTATGAAATCGTAAATGGAGAAATCATAGTAACAATAAAGCAACCTATGTAACAATAAAGTCGGATTCATCCTGGGAGTGGTAATGGGAGAAATCATAGTGAACAACAGGAAACATGCAGAGTTGCTTACAATCAAATAGATGAAAAAACACATACAAAAACCTAGATAATAATCATGAA
Source organism: Pinus albicaulis (assembly GCA_034641835.2). Classification (NCBI taxonomy): domain Eukaryota; kingdom Viridiplantae; phylum Streptophyta; class Pinopsida; order Pinales; family Pinaceae; genus Pinus; species Pinus albicaulis. The sequence goes on from CM076569.1 coordinate 976,932,950, forward strand.
CAAGCTTAATATTGAATTATGAACTGTAAAGGAACTTACAAAATGTGACATTACGAACCTGGTCAAGTGCACAAGCAAAAATATCCTGGACATGACCCTAGTTGACAAGTTGTATTGCTCATGATGCAAGAGGATTTGTACCTGCACTGCCAAGTCAATCAAAATCCATCATTATCTATACAATAAATACAAGTAATTGATATAGTATTTTTACTCTAAGATGCATTCTTATGATAATGTTAGAACATATGTTGAAAATGTCAAAACATACCTGAATAAGCTCCTCTTCGTTTCAAGAACAATTTATTGGAGTCGCATGAACTTGGAACAAGCCTCCCACGATCCGAAAGAGTAGCAACTAAGTCAACAGTGACTTTTTTGTTGCTACGCTGGATCAAGGGAGGTTTGCTCCAAGATTAAATCGCTCCAATAAATTATTCTCTACTAAACAGGGCCAACCACGTGAAGGTGGAAGCTCTTATGGCCCCTCCCACCCCCTCACATCACTCTCAATTCCCCAATACCCAATCTATATTTCATTTTTTACTTTCATGAGCATAAAAAAAAAATATTCAATAACTAATAAAAAAACAATTCAACAAAAAGTATGCAAGGAAACATTGAAATTAATGCTTGACATAAAAATAGTATGATAAATGAGTTTTTTGTATAACGTAAAAAACGTTCCAAATATGGTAACCTTTGTCTTATAATAGTACAATATTTTACATTAGAAAAATTTCTTCTCTTCCTATTTCTAAAGCTCCTAATTACATCATCAATATCATCATGCTCTACTCCTATTTCGTGCCTTTTGACCCGCACTGCTGACCTAGTTGCGTAGTCACGATGTCTGGTCTCATCCAGTGACGGGGCATCGCCTACAAAAATAGATAATATTAAATTTTTTTATCCTCTCTTCTGTTTCAGGTGTTTGAGGCGTGTCTATCAAAGTATTAAATTTCAACCTTGCATCTCGTGCCTTTTTTCGCAACAAGAACACTGGAGATAGGGATGAAGAAAGCTCTTCCTCAAAGAGGGAATCATCATGTTATGAATATTTTGTTAATTATTAGTTAGATATAGTTATATTAGGTTTATTAACTGAAAGGGCATGATCCAAAGATCATGCCTCTTCACCAAGGGACACCTTGAGGCTATATTTAAAGGCCAGGCGATCCCTCATTTGTAATCATCTCTTCTCTCATCTTTCATCATTAATAATATATATTTATCAGTTTTACCAGAGTTTTTACACTCCATTGGTATCGGAGCCATCGCTCTTTGGGATCTGTGTGATCACCCAGAATTAAGGAATTACAAGGAAATTCCAGAATTGCAGATTTAAAAAAAAAATAATAAAGTGTTGCGGGCAACAACATTTGTTTTTTTTTTTTAAAGAAGAAGGAAGAAATATATATATATATAACATATATATATATATATATATATATTAATAAAATAAAAGAGAGAGGGAAAGTTAATATAAAAGGGAAATAAATTAAAAGAAAAAGTAAAAAGAGAGATATACGTACATGGAAGACAGTAAAATTAAAAAGGAAGAGTAAAATTAAAATTAAAAAAGAAGAGTAATAGCTCGTGGTTTTGGGGCCCATGGTATTAAAAACCCATTTCCCATTTTCAAAACAACGTGCCTTTTCAAAACAAAGTGACCTTTAAAAACAACATTATATATATATTATAATTACATAATTCATTTATATATATATAATTCTCATTTAATAATATATATATATAATAATTATATAATTAAATTATATATATATATAATAATTATATAGTTTAAAAAAAAAAATTATTATTAATTAATTAATTAAATAAATATTAATTAATTAATTAATTCAAAAATTAATTAATTAATTAAATATTAATTAATTAATTTTAAAGAAAGGAGAAAAGAAAAACTGGCAAAAGAGTATTTCTCACCTCATATCTGTTCAGTATGTCTTTATCTACGATGACAATTGATCAGATCAAAAGCTTAGTAAAGCTAAAACGAAGGGAGGCCACAGAAAAGCTTAACAAAGCAATGAACAGGATGTCAGAACTCTGCAATAAGTTAGATGATAAAATAGATAAGTTAAGTCAGACACAATCCCCGATCTCTCCTGACAGGGAACAAGCTCAACAAAACAATGCCACAGATTCAGGAAACTCAGAAGAGCATCAGGAAAAAATTGATTTTCCACATCACCAGGAAGATACAAATGTTTGTACACAACAAGCTATTCCATCTCTAGAATTGAACGAAACATATGAAGCTGATATAACGACAGAAGCTGTTATATCCAAAGCCACTGATATAACAACAGAAGCTGTTGAGGCCTTCGGTGATGAAGCAGATATGGTTGTTAAGAATGAAACATTTAATGATAAGGAGAAGTTACAGCAGACAATAATTGTTGGTAACTTACCTCTAAGTCTAAAAAGGAATCACAAAAAATCACTAGAAGAACAAGGGATAGTTGGAAAACATGAAAAAGTATTCCAAGATCTACCCATAAAAGTGCCTTCCGATAGGAAAATCAAACATCCAATAGAAGTCAAGACAGTATCCAGCTTTGTTGATATCAGATCTTTTCAATATCCACATCACCAACAGATGGAGCTCGAGAAGATACTTCACGATCTTTTTAAAGTGTGGGACGCAAGAGCTCATCGCTTGAGAAAACCAGACATTCGTCAACATTGTCCACCATTACGTATGCTTTGAGGACAAAGCATCTTTAAGAGAGGGGCAATGTTATGAATATTTTGTTAATTATTAGTTAGATATAGTTATATTAGGTTTATTAACTGAAAGGGCATGATCCAAAGATCATGCCTCTTCACCAAGGGACACCTTGAGGCTATATTTAAAGCCCAGGCGATCCCTCATTTGTAATCATCTCTTATCTCATCTTTTCATCATTAATAATATATATTTATCAGTTTTACCAGAGTTTTTACACTCCACATCAGGCGTACCATGGCTAGGTGTATACATATTTGAACAAAATTAATATTATTTCAATTATGTAAATAACTAAAATACCTGAAGATAAAGCAATGCTGGCACTTTACATGTTCTTCTGCTGGCCTCTTTCCACGATCATCCCGTCTCGGGGTTGTTCCTGCACTGCTCTGATCAGTCTTCCACATTTCAATAAAATTATAAATGTAAAAACTTGAAAACAATATCTAACTTGAAAACACAAAATGAAAACTGAAATAATTTCTAATAAGACACCGGAAGATAGAGTTAGAGTTTCAAATATGCCTTGCATTGAATTCAGTCCTGGAAACATGTCATTGCACATTAAGGCACCCAAACAAGAGACGAGTTGGCAATGAAGACCTTATTGAATATATTGTTGGAGCAACTTCTAGTAAACTTGTTGTGAAGACCTTGAGGATATTTTTGGAGCAACATTTTTGAAGCTGATGGTATAGCATTGTTGGAGACGATCTTGAAGGGCCTTGAAGTGAAGCTTTTGGAGCAACTATTGAAAAATCCTTAGAGCATTTAAGGCACTTTCTATCTTCCATCACCTTTTTCCTTTTAATATCCTTTAAATGATTTTGTTGATATTTAATGTTTGAAATCACGTTATAATTCCTTGATTATATGTTTTTGGGGAATTTCCCTTTGAAATTACCCAAAAATACCCTGGAAATTTTATCTTCAGGATGCATGTCTTACCCTATTGTTCAATATTTTGATTGATAGTAGTAAACATAGAGAGTTAGGGGGCTCTTGACTTGGTTTGGTTGGGCCATTAGATCCCTAACATCTACTAGGGAGAACCCCCCTTGAGTTGGAGGAGAGCTAGCCCGAAGTGAAAAGAGGTTGGTGAGGTGAAAATGGGGCTATTGAATTACAAATGGTATCACACTTTAGCTTTAGGACTTTATCTTGAGAAGTGCGAGATTTTGCTATATCAATTCTTAAATTGTTTACAACACTATTGTTAAGAACTAATAAGAAGTGATGTTGAGGGGTTTTTGGGTATAAGAAACAATACCATTTAAAAACTAGGTTTCTCAGTCCTTGGCATTCCTTCACCTGGGCCTAGGGGCACACTAGAATAATTTCACACTAAACCATGCAAACTTAAAAGTAACTTAACAGATCCATAAAGTAATAATAATCATAATTCCTAATTTCCTATTGTATGATATGATGCAAATTATTCAAACATGAAGCAATAAAGACATGCAATGTCTGAATTTCAAGATTGATGAACCAATACAAGAAGTTAGAAACTACAACTTTGATTCAATACTCTGTGTCCTAACTCCAAGAAGGAATCTAGTTTGTAGTACAGAACATGCATCGTGTATTATCAATTCTTAATTGACAACAACTAAAGGTCATATACCTCATCAATTCCTTCCCATTTTGTGTTTTTATGTTATATTCCTTATAAAAGTGTCAAATTTCTCTCAAAGTAAGCAACCACTGAATAAAATAAAAAATAGTTGAGATATGATTGAGAAATGGTAATTTATTTCTTGAAAGGATCTTCACAATTTCTTTGGTTGTTTTTCATCTCAAGAAACAAGAAATGACCTAAGAAACTATCATGATGTAATATAAGAAACAACATGGTGCAATGGCCATTTTCAAAGCCAAATTATGTCCACTGAGGACATGGCCTTTATTTGGTTCCTATTTCATAGGAGTTTCGGGTAGAAATGCAACTTTGTTGGAATTGAAAGGAAAACATGTCTCATGTTGAATTATGAGAAAATCATGTTGTTCATGATGCAACAATTGACTAAAAATTGTTTTGGAAATCTCCTGGAAGTTGTAACTTGTGACTAAGGTTCTCATTGACCTTTACCCAACTTTGGAAAAGGAGGGTGTTGATTTTCATCTTGATATATTTGTTTTTTATGACACTAATACATGGTAATGTAAAAGGGGGAAGATCAAATTACAGTTTGATTCATTGTTCATAATTGGTGCCAATCTTCAAGAGGAATGAAGAGGTTGTTATCTTTACAATCCCATCCCAACATCAAATTCAGTGATAAGTTTCTATGAGGTTCTAGGTCAAGGAAACATTCACTCCACGAATGATATATTTAAGTAGGCTTCTCCTATTCTGGGAAAACACCATACCTATAATGCATTCACTTGCATGTATAAATGGAAAGGAAAACATGTTTTCATACAACGGTGACAAAGGTATCTTGGGGAAAGGTATGTTCACTTTTTATTTATGTTTTTCACCCACACCACTCTCGTGTTTTCACTAATCCAGTTTTGTCATTTTTGGATTCAAATTAAGTTAAGGCCTTAAGTATTTTTTGACCTTTCGGTGTAGTTTTTATAAGTGGCATGTATGGATTTTCCATTAATTCTGCACTTTTTCTCTTCATGCGCATGTTTCCCTGGAAATAAAATGCATGATTTAGTCCCATACATTTAACAAGTTGTTGGATCAACGCCATAGGAAATATCATTTTTCCTATTCAATCAAAATTTATCTCAGTTAGGGTAGGTAGGAAGGTTTTCCCTTTGTATTAATAGGGCACTTCTAGCTTGCATTTTTATTATATCTTTCAAATTTAGTGTCGTTTCAATTAGGGCATGAATTTTTCAACTTTCAAGGTGAGAATGAACAAAGACAAATTTGTGTGATGGATGACTGTATATGACTCCATGGCCAGAGGAAAAGGCACTAATCTACTTCTTCAAATATCTATAGTTCTCATTCACCTCATACGGAGATGGTCCCTGATTTTGAGCCAAATGTTGCAGCAAAAAGTTCCTCCCCTCCATAATTTGATATTCAATGGAAATTTCTTAAATTGATGATGGGGCATGATTATGGAACATTGGAACATACATATGTAATGGAATTCCAAGATCATGACATATGTTTGCATATGTTTATGGAGGTGGTGGAGCCAAAAAGAGCTCAAATAGAGCTAAAATTTTTCACATAAAAAGGACTGTGGGCTTGACTAATGGTTCCATTTAAAAAATGATATCTAGACAAAGAATAAGTGTAGCATGCAAACATGCATTGAAAATCCATCTGAGTTTGCATTGTATTACTTATGATGGATTCATATTTGGGTTTCAAAATGCCAAGTTATGGCATGATTTTGTCGAGAAACCCTTAGTTGGATTCTCATGTTGGTTTAATTTATATTTTAAGTTTTTTTTGCAGTATTTGGGTGATAGTAACTCATGAAATAGGTTACTAATGTGTAACAATCATATTTCAAGAATAAAGTTGTGATTTTTTTATATTATTATTATTATCTATTAGCTACGAGTATTGACACCTAATGCCTGGAATTTTGACATCTTGATAGCATGGATAATTTCGAAAATGTTTCTAGTAATGTTAACATAATAACTATCATTACGTGTCTTCACTTTTGTCACCATAATAGACCTTTGATATGGACTCATCACACAACTTCATATGCTATGTCCCAACAAGTTCAAACTGGTTGAACCTACCTCATAGTGTGGTTATTAAGGACAAGTTGCTTGGTATATAACTCGATAGCATAGACCGCGTTGCAGTTCTAAAAAGAATCCTTAAGTGTCAAAAAAACTTCACAATATGTTCTACTATAAAGCCTTTTGGGATACCTGAAATAATATATGTATTATTGATGACTTTTAAAGTATGACAAGATCCAGAGGGAAAGGAAATCAATGGAAGAGTGATCCAACAATGAGAACCTAGAATGTAGCATTAGATGAGTTAGAGTCTAGGAAATTGAAACCCTATAATTTTAATTAGTGAACAAGGACATCAAATAGGTAATTATATTTTCATGTAGAATAATCTATTAATTCAAGTTTAAACTACATAATATGAAAGGCATACCATAAATTTTTCCACGTAAGTCCAAACAACCTATAAAAAGGGAAAACCTTCTTTTTCCATGGGAAATAATTTACCTTTCCTTTTTCAGGATAATCTAAATCACAAAAAATATGAACTATACTGCACACATTCTTGGATAATGTGAAAGTGGAAAAGGAATACCCTACACAAGTGATGCACACATGTACATTCGAACACTAATAGATTTTTGTAGTTGAAATGCAATGCTTGTTTTCATTTAAATGTAGGGTTTTTAAAGCAGGGAGAAATAATGGCTGCCAAATTAATAAGCGTTTCTTTGGGAAAAATTTAAATCTTGTATTGGGTGATGAAGATAATAGAGGGCATTGAATCTTGATTCTTGACATCTAGAGAGAACCCTACAGCCTAACACAATCCAATGGAATTGACCAAAAAAACCCAAATAGAGTCAACCCTACTATAGGAGGAAGGGCCTGCAGTAAGAACTTACCATTTTGCAAGAGCTAAGGGCGAATGATGTTCTACAAGAGCTGAGGGTGAATGCAGGGTGAATGATGTTCTGCAAGAGCTGAGGTTGAATGCAGGGCAAATGCTGTTTTGCAAGAGCTCAGGGTGAATGCTGAGGGCGAATTCTATTCTGCAAGAGCTCAGGGCGAATGCTGAGGGTGAATGTTGTTCTGCAAGAGCTGAGGGCGAATGCTGAGGGCGAATGCTATTCTGCAAGAGCAGAGGGTGAATGCGCGCGTGATATCAGACGTTAATGTAGCACACATGTACATTTGAACACTAATAGATTTTTGTAGTTGAAATGCAATGCTTGTTTTCATTTAAATGTAGGGTTTTTAAAGCAGGGAGAAATAATGGCTGCCAAATTAATAAGCGTTTCTTTGGGAAAAATTTAAATCTTGTATTGGGTGATGAAGATAATAGAGGGTGTTGAATCTTGATTCTTGACATCTAGAGAGAACCCTACAGCCTAACAAAATACAATGGAATTGACCAAAAAAACCCAAATAGAGTCAACCCTAATATAGGAGGAAGGGCCTGCAGTAAGAACTTACCATTTTGCAAGAGCTGAGGGCGAATGTTGTTCTGCAAGAGCTGAGGGCGAACGCTGAGGGAAAATGCTATTCTGCAAGAGCTGAGGGTGAATGCTGAGGGTGAATGTTGTTCTGCAAGAGCGGAGGGGGAATGCGCACGTGATATCAGACGTTAATGTATCTATTGCGACGGATATGAAACAATAAAATCATTTTTATGTAGCGCGCATATAAGTTTCGTATTTTTATGTAGCGCGCATATAAGTGTCATTATATTGACGGCAGAAAAAGCGTCGCTACTGCGACCACTGCCTCCAAACGTTGCAATTGCAACACTTAGACGTTGTGTCGTACTTGCGACGTTTGGAGGCAGTCGTCGCAATAGCAACGCTTTGGGCCATAGTGTCGCAACTACGATGTCTTCCTCCAAACGTCGCAATTGTGACACTTTTTCTAAGTGTCGGTATTGTGACACTTTTCTATAAACATCGGTATAGCGACGGTTTCGAGTGGGATGGAAAAAATTTGGGTAAATTGCTGACATTTGGTCAAAAGCGTCGGAACCAAGTGTCGGAATTTCCGCCAAATGTAGTAGTGTAAACGGCGAAAGACCTAGAACTCCTCCCGGTAATGGGGAGAGGTCCAAAAGATGCCTGGACCGACAAGGTTCCATTGGAACCATTTGAGTGTAGACCAGGTTAGGCTTTTGGAAAACTTTTGACGGGATCGAGTCTGTGATCATGAAAAATTTATGGCGCCACACACATAAAACAAAGGGAAAATGAAATGAATTTTCCTTTAACTTAATCTATGTGATCATTCAAGAAAAAAATGGTTTTGTTTGTTTGCACGTGATACTCAAAATCATAGAAGACCTAATACATCCTCACACACTCAAAAGTAACTGGGCCTTGAGAGGATTTCTTCCAAGTGCTGGCACAACGTCTCGTAAGAGCTGGCGATGCCCCCAGTCAGCCGAAGAGAATCAACCAAGGTAAGGGTAGAGGGTCTGGTGCTTGCATACACCGTCACCTATAGGGTAAAGGATGCCCTAGTTTTGGCCACTAATAACCACCATCCCATGTGAGCATTCGAGTCTTGGGCTTCTTGGTATTCATCTAACAGTACCGAGTATCAGCCGGGTCAGGTAGCCCTAACTGATACCGCACACACTGCGCCTAAGCCTAACCCCCTCTGAATCGGGTCTCTGCCACACTCGGGTTTTCTTTTACATGGGCTTATAGGTGGATTTTAAAGCTCCCTAAACACACAACTTCTATGTTTCAATGTGAAGTGTGATCAAGATGGTGTTTGTGAGGTAAATCCCCTCTGCAGACAGAGGCGATCCCACTAGCCCTAGAGTGGGTCTAGCCACAAATGAGACACGCTATGACATCAATTCCTAGTTAAGAATGGACAAAGACTTGGTAGATCACTTATAGTAGGTCCTACGCTGTTGTGTCGTTTGGGAGAATGGCTGCCTCTCGCTCCTGATTCGACAAATCACGATCCGCTCATTCTCGCGTCCGGATACATGCACATACATAAGAAATGAAGAAGATACACAACATAATATTTCGCATTCCTAACTATTATTCATTTGAAGAATACTAAATAAAATACATCAAATAAACATAACACAGAGATGGAATCAATACCATAGTCGAGTATATTAATTTAAAGAAGGAAGAGTATAACCAAGGTTCGACATTGCGATCTCCTCCAACAGGGTTCCAACGGAGCACATCTCACAAATCTCATCGGGAATTTAGACGGGGCTCTCTCTATGGGATCCTCCTTGGTTCAACCTTCTCTATAGCGATTACTCAGCTATAATATCTCTTCTCCAAGTTCAGCTTCTTGGCTATATGTTCAGCTCTAACTTTTGTAAAGGGAGAAGGCTTGTTTATATGGAGGGAGAAGGAGAGGTTAGGATCCCTATAATCTTGGGGGGAGTCCTATATTCAAAGAATGTTCCATCAACCATATCCTAAAGGAAGAGATCCATGGCTTATCGAGTTTAACCACATGCAATGAGTCATTCCTAAGGTGGTTAAAGGAAACTTCCACCTCTAATTTGTTAAAAAAAATTCCCAAAAAGGCTGGCACGGGCACAATAAAGAGACGTAGTGCCAGCTGGTGCGGGCTCTAGTGCAAATATTCCCCATTGGCACGAGGGATGAACTGGCTACCTGCGCCAATGCCAAAACATATATTTTTGGGTGCTTTCTGAGGAAATGTTCAACAGGAAAAATCATGTCCTTATGCAGAAGGATGCAAAGAAGGTATTTGCAGAGTATGACACTACTCACAGGTCATGAGAAAGACCCTCCAATATGCAGGGTGAGGGATTGAACGGACGGTGACAAAATGCTGTGTAACAGATGCCCCCTAAAGCATGAGGTCCGAGAGAGAGGGAGGGGTGAAATGCTTAATGAGAATTCGTCCGACCCAAACACTGCTGTCGAAATACGTGTAAGTGCAAGTACAAATGATACATCTGATACATGACATGTGGCATGGGCATAGCCATCCATAATATAGTTTATAAACAATGAGATTCGAGGTATGGACACAGTCATCCAGCAGTAGGGATAAATAAATAGACTCAGGTATGGTCGCAACCATCCAATCAGAAGATTCATGTAATAAGTCATAGTAATCCACAAAGACCCCGTAGCCTGGATTTCATCAGACAAAACCCAGGGTCTTGCGCTCCATATCGACCTGAAAAAAGTACAAATTCGAGCATGCGAATATGTGAGCTGAAGTCGAACATGCAAGAAAATCGTCCGATTACCAGCCAATGATGAAAGCTATTAACAGATGCGAGAGAAACCACCAATGATGACAATGGCTCTCAAGGTATGAAAGGTAAAATCCATGGAGTGTGAACAATGATCTAATGTCGAACACTCGCATAATTAGTCGATAAAAGGCAAATTATGTGGACCTTACGTCGAGTGCAAAGAACCTTTCATTGAGGCATGCAAGCTCCAACGTACCTGAAGGGAGTCTCTAGATCAACTTCCTGGATAATGAGCTGGAGTCGACAGAAAGGGACCTTGATCGAAGGTGGGCCATAATGATTCCCAAATCATCAACACGAGACAAAGGAATATGATTTTTGTGAATTAAGACCAACTGAGAATCAGAGGGAGGTTGACAACTTCAGAGGCAAACTTCTCTTGAACATATCGGTGGCACGACACTAGATTTGGCAGTATTTGACATCAAGGGATCTGAGGTCATGGTGATGTGGAAAAGAGCAGATGAGAGGTCAAAGCAAATTACCCAAACCCATGGAGGCAAACAAAAAATGAGATGATATGTCTCCAACCCGACACGAATGCAAACAAGTGCCATGTTCAAGAGCGACATACTGCCAACACGACTACAATATTGGTTCCATTTTCCCCCACCATTTCTAGCGAGTACCCTAATTATTTTTGAAAACAAGCTTGAAGGGGATAGAATGTGCTTGCAATGTAAGTTTTTCCTTCAGACAAATCCAACCTAGTACAATTTACGAGCCCTAGGAAGGAGGAACTCGAGTAACATCATCACGATGGAATCTGATGTCATCAGTTTTAACGAGTCTAACAAAGGAAGAACTCGGCATCTTTTCATGTTTAGAGAGTCTGAAAAGAAACAAAAAATAAAACTCCAGCAAGGCCCTTTTCGTAAATAGTCTCTCAGATCCGAAAAGGTAGAAAATTGTGTCTGAGAGATCCTCTTAGTCGCGATCGGCTAAGGTATTCCTTTTTCGTAAATAATCCATCCCATCCTGAAAAAGGGGTAAACGTATACTGGGTAGATGTTGTTTCGCAGCCAATTTAACGAGTTCACAACGACAAGTGACTCGGTGATCTTTTCAGTTTTAGAGAGTCAGAAAAGAGCTTAAAGATGATTCTAGTAGTGACTTTTTCATGTTTTTACCGAGTCCCAAAAAGTATAAAATACAACTCGTTCTTCATCAAAACCATGTGGAAACCTGTCACTGCACAAAAAGACGTGTGTAAAACGTATTCCTCGAAAATAATATGAAAATAATCGACAAATATGTTTTAAAACTTAATTTTAGATTTTGAAAAGATATAAAAGACCATAAATGGTAAAAATTGTTTACTTTTCACTTTTACCTCTTTGTGGAGCAACAACGGTGCATTTACCTTGTGATCTTGCAGCGACGATTATGATAAAACCAGTGGATCAATCTGGATTTCGTCAGTTTCAGGTAGGAGCCGACATCATTTGCCACCTTTTGAGCTATATTTTATTTCATTTAGTTTTCATTTTGGGTCCCTTAGGGGATGATTTTTAAAATTTAGGGCATCGCAGTTGGCGCAGGTTTCGGGCATGGACCCATGCCAATCAACCCTTTTTTACACAGGGATCACGCCAGTTGGCGTGACTATTAGCAAAACAGTTGCGCCAACTGCGCAAGTCAAAATCCTCTTTAAATTTAAGAAGATGCAACCAATTGATTGAAATTTTTAATACCCAAGGCGGCTTACAATGTTCCTATGATCAATTCATGTAGGTACAAAAGCAAAAAAGATGGTTATCGAGTGGAAAGAGAGAGAACACAGTGAGGAGGATGAAAAAGCCATGGGAAATGAACAATGCATGAATTCCCTCAAGAATTGTGGGCTCAAAAAGTTATTCCTGACACCATGTCTCCGGGCTCAACCCAAATTACTTCAATATCTAATAAGCATTTGGGATGAAGATCAGGAGAAGTTTGTGCTTCGGGATCAAGAGCTTGAACTATAAGTATCAGATGTATATTTCATCACTATATTTTCGCGTAGAGGTGCAGTCCCTATCTTGACCAGTACCCGTCCTTTCGGGGAAAGCATGGGAATGGTAATTGAGAGGGTGTGCTGAGGGGAAAAAAAAGGAACAGGGAGTGGCAAAGTGGACATCTAAACCATCCCTGATCTGGCACTAAGATTAGTGCTACACACTATAACGCAGGCTTCTGGATTGCAGGCACCGCATGAGGCCACGAAGACACAACTACTTCTTACCTCAGAGTGCATGAACCTGACCATCTTCAACTGGGCCGAGGCCATGACTATCAACATCAAACGGAAGCTCACTAAGTGCAAGAAGACCAAACTAAAGCAGTTTGGGTACGGATTGATTCTGGTATCGTTCTTCTTGGAACAATTACCCATATTCCAGTGTCATGAGGTTATTGTCCCGATATTGCGACCCAAAGAGCCACGGATGGCCCGATGGGCCGCACTGATGCCTAGAGCAGGGGGTGGCCAACAGATGTCCTGGAGGCCAGATTTTTTTGATTGGCTCCAACGACAACTAATTGTCATGGAGGACTAGCCCTACGCCGGCACAAATTTCACCGAAGATCCATACCTCTCACTCCCAGAGGGAGAGGACTGGGACGAAGAGCTAGGTGAGACTCATTTTTTATTTTCATGAGTTTTATGATTTTTTGGTATATATGCATGTTATGATAGTTACTCTATGTATGCAAATGTCAGCCCAAAACGTCCTGCAGGTATGTCGCCAATAGCGAGGCGAACTCCTTGTGACTTCGATCCTTAGGGTGAGGGGATTGACAAGGAGATAGTACAAAACTTGGAGGGGATCACTCGTGGGATTCCAAACTATGCTCGTTTTGATGATGTTCCTCGAGCCTATCAGAGGCACACTGTAGGGGTGCCAAGTCGTATCCACCTCTTTCTGAGGTGGTTGGTACGGGCGGTGACGTGCTATCATGAGCACCATGCTGATTAGGCACTTAGGCTTTATTTCCACACATTTTGAGAGACATGTTGTCTCACGGTGTAACTGAAACACACATATATTATTTTCTGGGTTTTATATTATGCACACATTGCAAAATAACGATATATATATATATATATATATATATATATATATATATATATATATATATATATATATATATATATATATATATATACATCTATTTTCTACATGGGTCTATTTACATATGATGATGTTTTTATAAATTGCGCAAATGTCTATCTAGCACCATGTTAGCTATTGCATCTGTTAATGTATTCATTTGTCTTGGTATATGTTGATATGTAATAAAATAAAAATTCCTTTCAAGTAAACAAATACGCAAATACAATCTCAAAATACATGGGTTTCAAACCGAATAATGACCGTTAAGTTGAAGAAAAACAAATTGTGAATCCAAATCCACAAGAAATATGCGTATGCCAAGGTTAACTACCTCGGTTAATAGTTCCAAATTAGCACTATATTCAGCGACATTGTTTGTAGTTCGTCCTAGACAAATACCTTGTAATTTAATCAACTCACAAACAGGATCGTAAATTACCCAGGTTGTTGAAGACAAGTTCCTGGTACTGTGGGAAGCACCATCCGCGAAACCGACATAGGGGGAAATAGACATCTGCACAAAAAAAAGACCCAATAAGCAGAAAAATCTCACAAAGCACATCAAACCAAAAAATGCACAAAAATGAAAAAAATCACCTATGTACACATATCATGCATGAAGGACTCAAGCATAATACTTTTTGAGGTACAACCCATTTCTAGGTTGCGATAAAGAATACCCTTCATAATAAATGAGCTCATAAACCCCATTTTGTAACGCAATTTTAACGATGTAGGGCCCATGCCACATGGGTTGGAATTCGCCTGCCCCCAGCTTGTCATGAGCTTGGTCGTATAGGAGAATGAGATCACCTTCGATGAAAGAACGAGGGGAAACTGTTTGGTGAAAATGGGCTTTGACTCGCTTCTTTTGTGCTTCAATGACCAAGGCAGCCAAGCGACAAGTTTCATCCAATCTCTCTAAGTAGAGAAGACTCTCTTCTTCAAGCAAAGTATCAGGCAGTAATTCCACAAATATTTTGAGTGAAGGGTTTTCACATTCAATCAGAAGAGTGGCTTCCAGACTGTATACCAACTGAAATGGGGTAAATCTATTTCCACTCCTAATTGACGTTCGGTAAGCCCAAAGAGCTGAGAACAACATGAGATGCCAATTTTATTTATGGATCCCAATTGTTCGTTGAAGCATTGTAACAAGGAATTTGTTGACGGCTTCAACCTGGCCATTAGCTTGAGGGTAATAAGGTGTTGATCTTTCATGACGCATGCCCAACTTAGATGTCAACTCCGCCATCATACAATCCCGAAAATGAGAACCATGATTAGTGATGATGGCTTGAGGAACACCGAACCGAGTAATAACATGATTGAAAATGAATTGTGTCGTTGTCTTACCATTCGCAGCTAGTGTAGGCATTGCTTCGGCCCATTTCGTGAAATAATCGATGGAAACAATAATATATGGTCACACATCATAAAATCGATGCTCCATTTTGAAAAAGGACCCATGGTAATGACAGGATCTATAGGAACCGGTGGCGCACGCATCTTGCATTGATATATCTGGCACGCATGACATTTGCATACTGCGATAATGCAGTCTTTAAAGATAGATGACCAGAAATAACCAGCACAAAGGATCTTCTATGTAGTGGCACGCAAGACATGTGACCACCACAGGCGCCACTGTGGCAGTCATTTAAAACTTTCTCAGCCTCCTCAAGGGTCAGACATCGGTGGAGCACGTAATCGACTCCAACACGATAAAGGGTATCTCCAACGAAATGATAGGGTTGTGACTGATTCCGAATGCGGCGTCGGACATCCTTCATCAACTCGGACCTGAAAGTATAGGTCTGGAGGTACACAATGATATCACCATACCACGGATCAAGGGTGCTAATCAAAAAAAGAGTTTCGTCTGGAATATGATCCTTAGATCGAGAAGTAGCAGAGTCAGCAAGGAGAGAACAAATCAAATCAGCAAAAACAAGTTATTTCTACGATTTGGTTGTAGTGAACTCCAAATCAAACTCTTGGAGGATAACGATCCACTTCGAGTATTTTCCCCCCAGCAACTATCAAGACAGAATATACTTCATGGGGTTATAGTCAGAAATCACAGTCACCGTGCGTAAAAGGATGTAGTGACAAAAACGCTAGACGGCCTGGCCCGCAGCAAACGCTAACTTCTCGACATGTGTGTAACACATTTCATGGTCGATAAGGTTTCGAGACAAGTATTAAATGACATGCTCGTTACCATCATCGTCATCTTGAACCAAAACCATGGTGATCATGTTGAAGGAGGCAGCAAGATAAAGGGTGAAATCACGATGGTAATTTGGAAAACATAATAGGGGGGCGTTGACGAGAAATGTCTTAAGCCTATCAAAAGACTGCTGAGCAATCTCATCCCAACAAAAAGGGACGTCTTGCTTTAAAATTCGTGTGAATCCTTTGGTTACTTCGGCGTAGTTTGCAATAAAACGACGTAAGAAGTTCACTTTCCCTTGGAGACTCTGGAGATGGTGTAATGAGGATGGGGAGGGGAGATTAACAATAGCCTCAACCTTCAGCACATCAAGAAAAATTCCATCTTTAGATACGATAAAGCCTAAAATTCTACCAGAGTCGACGCAGAAGACGCATTTATGTGGATTGAGCCGAATGTTGTAACGTCTACAACGAAGAAAGATCTGGTGGAGATGATCCAGGTTGTCTTTTCGCGCAGCTGAATGAGCCGGAAGGTCATCCAAGTATGGTTTAACAATATGATGAATATCGTGAAAGGCATAAGACATCGCACGCTGGAACGTAGCTCCAGCGTTTTTCAAGCCTAAAGGGAGTTTCTGATACGCAAATGTTCCCCACTAATAGATAAAAGCGGTCTTGTGTTGATCGGACGAGAGAATATTGATTTGATTATAGCCCGAAAAACCATCCATAAGGGAAAAAATCTCACTCCCTACACAATAATCAATGATATGATCGATGAAAGGGGTGGGATAGTTATCTTTAGGACAGGCCCGATTAATATCGCGGTAATCAACACAGACACAAATTTCTCCCTGCTTCTTATCCACGGGAACAATATTGGATACCCAATTTGTCAGAGGAATCAGATAAATGAAACCCACTTTGAGAATTTTTTCAACTTCAGATTTTATTCCGGCGGCTTTCCGAGGATGCACTAGACGCAGACGTTGGTGCATAGGCTTCACACCTGGGTAGGTGGGAATCTCGTGCCCCACAATACTGGGATCAATATCAAGCATATCTTTGTAAGACCAAGCAAAAACATCACGGAATTTTTGAAAGAGGCTAGTGTACACTTGGACTTCCTCGAAAGAGCAAGGGAATCCCACATGGATGTTATCGACAATTCCAGGTTTCACGGAAATGTCGATAGGCATCGTTTGAGTGATGTTACCCAAGTTACCTTCCGCGAAGACTTCATGAGTCAAGATAGGCGTTCGAAGTGGTGGAGAAGGAACTTGGGATGAAAAATGCTCAAGACAGTCAGACATGGCCCCGAGGCAGGGCATAAACGAGGAACGTTGATGCCCATCGCTCCACGGTAGATCTTTGAGAGACATGGTTTCCATAATAGCTTCATCGGATGGAAACACTTCTTTCAGAGGATCCTAAAAATTGGCATCGCCAAGCCAAGGGGATTGAAAATACATGTCGAGATACATGCTCAAAGGAGCAGCTTCAGGAGGGGGAGAATCAGATGAAGTTGTAAGCTCACAATAATTGATTTCAATTAGACTAAGTAGCATCAAATCCCCAAATGAATCAACCTATTCAGGTAAAGGGACGATCCAAGGGTCATCTAATCGAGAGACCATATTGACTTGAACGGTATTTGGTGGTGGAAAGGGAAAAATACCCATGAGAGTGGGATCTTTGAAAAGACATGTCCCTATACTTTTAGGGGGATTAGGAATTTGATCCACGTATGGCTCATTATTCTTGGAAGACGAGGTAAAGAATGAAAACTAATCAACAGTAATGATTTTTCCCTCGTGTGGAAACTTCAAAAGTCGAAAGAGGGTGGAAAGAACGCATAGCATAGCGTGAGTCCAACTGTGACCAAGTAGAATATTGTAATTGAGTTTAGCATCAATGACTTCTACTTCAACGTTGATCGTCTTTCCTTGCAACGTGATCGGTAAGCTAGCGAGAACACCGAAGGGTTTCAATTCCCTTCCATCAAAGGCCTCAAGGGCATTAGGTGACGAAGTCGGGGTTGGAAAGCCAATAGCCTTCTAGCAAGCAGATGACATGACACAGGTAGATGCACCTTAATCCACTACAGCTCTATAAATATTGAGACCATTAATTCCAACTTGTATGACAAGCACAATCAGCATACCAAAGCACTAGAAAACCCTAGGGCTATGATGCTGACAAGAAACGGGCAAACAACCGAAGGGAGGAGGCTATTCACAGTCACAAACAATCTCAAAGCACTCAAATCAAGTCAAGAAAACACCCAAAAAAAAAAATACTGACCAAAAACTCCAAAACAGGGAAACCCCTAGCACCTACAGGAAAGTGCACGGCTGTCTAGCTGTAATACGCGCTAGACAGGGGATGGCACGGGTGATGAACTGGCAACTAACGTCAGTGGGCTCGACTGTCAAACTGGAAACCGCACTAATCAAGCCAACCTTAAAAATATGAAAATTTTGGAAAAAGAGAGGTCAGATCTGATCCTCTGGGGCTGAAAAGGGGTCTTGGACTCAGCAAATATAATCAAAAAATCAATCTAAGCAAGAAAATACCAAGAAGACGACCTAAGGGATGAAATACAAACTCACACTAGTCCCTAGCGGAGTCACCAATTTGTTGGTGAGGCAAATTCCCTCTGCGGATAGAGGCGATCCCACTAGCCCTAGAGTGGGTCTAGCCACAAACGAGACATCCTATGACATCAATTCCTAGTTAAGAATGGACAAAGACTTGGTATATCACTTACCGTAGGTCCTACACTATTGTGTCGTCCGGGGGAATGGCTACCTCTCACTCCTGATTCGAAAAATCATGATCCACTTGTTCTCACGTCCGGATACCTGCACATACACAAGCAACGAAGATGATACACAACATACTATTTCTCATTCCTAACTATTAGTCAGTCTAAGAATACTAAACCAAATGCGTCAAATAAACATAACACAGAGATGCAATCAATAACATAGTCGAGTATATTAATTTAAAGTAGGAAGATTACAACCAGGCTTCGACGTTGCGATCTCCTCTAGCAGGGTTCTAGCGGAGCATGTCTCACAAAGCTCGTCGGGAATTCAGACGGGGCTCTCTCTACAAGATCCTCCTTGGTTCAACCTTCTCTATAGCGATTACTCAGCTATAATATCTCTTCTCCAAGTTCATCTTCTTGGCTATATGTTCAGCTCTAGCTTTTGTAAAGGGAGAAGGCTTGTTTATATAGAGGGAGAAGGAGAGGTTAGGATCCCTATAATCATGGGGGGAGTCCTATATTCAAAGAATGTTCCATCAACAACTGTGTCTTATCGAGTTTAACCACTTGCAATGAGTCATTCATGAGGTGGTTAAAGGAAACTTCCGCCTCTAATTTGTTAAAAAACATTCCCAAAAAGGCTGGCACACGCACAACAAAGAGACAGAGCGCCATTTTCTGTGGGCTCTAGTGAAAATATTCCCCGTTGGTGCGAGGAATGAACTAGCTACCCGCGCCAATGCCAAAACATAGGTTTTTGGGTTATTTTTGAGGAAATGTTCAACAGGAGAAATCATGTCCTTATGAAGAAGGATGCAAAGAAGGTATTTGCAGAGTATGACACTGCTCACAGGTCACAGGAAAGACCCTCCAATATTTAGGGCGAGGGATTGCAGGGACGGTGACAAAATGTTGTGTAACAGGCAGCTTATTAGATGCCTACCCCCTTGATCCTAACTTAATCTATAAATTCTCTTGTGGCCCCTGTGGGGAGAAATTAGTGAGTTGGTTTAAGTTATTTTTATGTGGCTTTCTTTTCTTAGTGGGTGAATGTGTGTGAGCATATGGTGAACAATCTCATAATTTAAACATATGGATATCGGTGATCCTTTACAAAAGTCCCTTAGTTAAACTATGTGACATTGTTCCTTGCTCAAATGGAAAGAATTTGCGGATAATTGGCTGCTTCCAAATATTCCTAATTAGTCTATGTGAGTGACTAAAGGGAGATGGCGAATCACAAATGTAGAGCATTCATATGCTTTTCTAGGGTCACCAAATGGTGCAAAGACAGCAAATATTACTTGCTCTAATTGGCGATTCAATCCTAGTCTCGCAATTTCCTAGATGCAAAAATCGAATTTAAACTAAACAATTTCTACACTAGCTTATGCATGTGTGGTCATGAGCCACTTACTTGGACTAGTTAAACTAAGTGTGCATACCAGAATGTGAAAAAAACATAAATTGTTCAGAAATAAATGGTTAATTCGCCCCCTACTTAAACTATGTGAACACTTTTTGCAAAAACCAACTTAAATGAAAACTAACTAAATGCCTACAGAAAGCAGCAAAAAATGAGTTTTTAGAAGCTGTGGGGTATCAACACATGTGTTGGCAGATACATTAGAGGCTGCCCAACACACTTACAAGCAGAAAAAATACATAAAATCAGGAGAAAAAAATCTCTCTTCAATTTGCGCGCAAAAGCCCTTGACAGGTGCATCTTCCTGCGCGCAGGTCGCTCCTGAACACACGCAATGCACCTCTGTGAGGAAAAAATGCGAGCAAATATCCTACAAGTAAAAATATTAGGAGCTTCCTTCTTCAGTTTTTCACCTCAGTGAGTCTAGGAACTGCAAGATGGGTCAGAGGACTGTCAGCTTCACTCCAGCATAGACAAAGGGTCTCCTGCAAAATATGGCACAACCACATAAACTTGAAACACGTCAGTGGAGTCTCCAATATTGTTGTTGTGGATTAGTTGCACGGGTGTACGAAATCGCACAAGCTTAGAGAGTGTGGTCTAATCTCTAAACTATTGGTAACAGGCAGAAAGTGGGGGATCTCAAAAGCATAAAACTTAATGGAAATAGTATGTTGAAGTATGCTCTGGTTAAACTAAAACTAAAAAACAAAACTATACAGAAGCTATATAGAGAGTTCCAAACAATAATAATGAAAATGATGGCTCGATGGCCTCTTCTTATTAAACATTTGAAATGGAGAAGAAATTTTACCACCTTGCCAAAGGGCCCCTAGGAAATGGCTCTAGGTCCCGATGCAAGGATGTTGCCTTCCAAGCTCTTCCTCTGATGCAGTCTCACTCTCTCTCTCTACTGTGGTGGACTAAGATGTTGGGTGGCCAACTATCGAGTCCTCTTTAGCTCCAGCTCTGGGTCACACACAATGCTCGTGTTGCTTGGGCAACTTTGGCCAGCATAACCTTGTGATCACCATTTGTTCGTCTCTTGGTGGGTTTATATAGGTGAGCTTCATATCCTCTGTTGGGACTCAAAAATGTCATATTTTCATGCACCTTTTCCTTCACTATTCCTTACATTTCATCATTCCATTAACCTTTTATCATATCATTTTCATAAATACATTTGGGTTTCACCTTCTTATTTTCCATTTTATTCATTTTTGTATTATAAGTGAATTTATGATTAAATATTAGAAAATATACATATTTATATATATATATATCTCAAGAATATGAGAGCTTTTTAATGTGTAGGAAATATGTGAAGGATTAATTCCAAGATACGTCTCAAATATCTCCTCCACCATATTAAGGAGATAATTATTCAAGCCTATTCCTAAGGAGAAGATCATGGAGGATTTGGTTGGCATATCTTATCCAAGATATGTGAGAGATGTGTGGAGGATTCAAAGGGATAATATCTTGTAATAATGGGAAATTAGTTGAGAGTGCTTGAGAGAATATTGGATATGTAATTATGAGATGGTTATCTTCCTCATGTATATAAGAGAGTGCTCTCTCTTCATTTTAATAATAATGGAGAAATAGTTTTGTAATTAGGAGAAGGGGATTCTTAGTTTTGAATTCATCTTTTATTGTTATGCTTTCATGAACTGTAATTTGATTCTTGTAATATAATTGGAAATATATTTATTGTTGTGAGCTCACATATGTTTTTTTTCATTCAATTCTTCACATGTTGTATTGCTTTTCCTTTATGCAATTTCCTGCTTTCCTAGTTAGTGTTTCAATGCCTTCATAGATTAATTTGATTTCAGTAATTTAGATTAAAATAGTTCCACTTCAGTCCTGCATATATAGTGCATGTGTCTCGTAAGCCTACGAACCTCGGATTGACAAATTAAATAGTTGGGTAAGTACTACAACAGAATTAAACGAACATATTTTCACCCAAACATTTTGGCGCCGTTGCCGGGGAGGCACGATGGATTGAAGTTTAGTTTGATTTTTCATGCAAGTGTGTTTATACATGTTCCTAACTCCGAGGTGTTAAGGCGGTAAGACGTGGGGAACAGCCTACGCATCGCATTCAAGATACCGTAACGGGCTCGACCTCTTATGGATCAGGGCATGTAGGGTGTGTTTACATTTATGCAAGTGTGAATTTCAATTTCTACAAGTGTGTTTGATTTTCGCAACTGTGAAGAGTGTTTGATGAATTCGTGGTTCATGGTTGTAATTGAAGAATTCAATTACTAAATTAATGAGCAGTCCTTGTAAGAGGGTTTAATTGAGTATTGAATTCAAGATTATCTCTGTGGTCTTTGTTTTTTTTTTCAATTTTTAGTGTGCTGATTTGGAAGAGTTTTTGTGAACTAAAACCTTGTAAAAGGATTAAAAGCTCAGACAATTATTAGCACTCTATTTTTAGTATGTAATAATTCCTTTTTCAACATGATTTAACAATGAGTTTCAGCTTGGAACTACTCACTCAGATCCTAGCAGAAGTCGGGATCTCTTCTTCCTTGGAAGAGGAGATCTTGACAAGACTTAAAGGTTCAACTACTCCCCAAGAAACAAACGAAGATTCAACATCTGAAGAATCATGTGTATCTGATGGCGAACAATCATTTGAATAGGAGATCGAGGAAGAAGAACAGCAGATCGAAGAAGAACAGGAGTTACAACATGATCTAAGTGAGAGAAACTGTGCCTATCAAAGTTTTATCAAACAATGATTCCAGGTAAGTACTATATTACATTCATCTTTTTATTTTTTAGTTGATTTGCAGTTACAGCAACTAGACTCATTCACTCTCGAATATTTTCATTTTTCATTTGAACAAATTCTACTGGATATATTGTTGTTACTGCTACGTGAATGGCTTCATTGGAAGTTTAATTACACGTAACTAATTTTTTTTCTAATTAGTATAGAGTAGGTAGGCTTTCATTTTTAGTTTTTGCTTTCATTTTCAGTTTTGCTTTTACCTAGAATAAGTATGCTCTCCTCCGCGCTTAGTGTGATCGCGAGGATCAGAAAATAGGAATGATTTAGACTAATTTCAGGAAGAAATAAATGTTTTGCAATATGCTTGATCAAAAACATCTTTCAATATGCAAATCATTGTGTCCATTTGTTAAAAAATTAAGTCTAGAGAAAGTTTAGTTTCTTTCTAAATTTTAGTTTTTTTTAATTGATTAAAAATAAAAAATAAAAAAAATCAAACATTCAACAACGCAAGTGCATTAAACAGCGAACCCTATCTTAAAAAAAAAAAAAAAGCATTCATGAAAACAATGCAAAACAATTTAATTAAAACAATAAAAACAAAACATAAAAATTTAAAAAAAAAATTATTAAAAAAAAAAATAAAAAAAATAAAAAATAAAACAATCAACCAACGCACTAATAATAAAAAATTCAACCAACCAATGCATACGAAGCTGAGAATAGAGGAAAAAGGTCATCGCTGGAGTTTGGCATCAGTAAACTGAACGCAGAAGATCCCTGAGGCGTTGAATCCGGCAAAATTATCATTGTATCTCTTTAGGGCCACTTGAAGCCGTCGGACGCTCAGTCTCTGTAATATTCCGTCAATTGTGTGGGTCGGAGAGGTTCATTAGTCGAAATGGGAGAACATCCAGAGGAGGCAGCATCTTTTCTGGACAATGCGTCGGAGAAGGTCACCGATAAACTTCCCGGGCATGACACCTCTTATTTTGTTTGTCTGGTCCAACGCATCAGCCTTTATTAACAAACAACCTGTCTCTAGCAATTAAAGTAGCGTTACAAGGCCCTCCGCTATCGCAAATCCCTCAAAAACGCCCACAAAATCCTCCAAAACGTAAATTAAAATCCGGCTCTTTGTCCAGAAAATCAGGAAACGATAATACAAATTTCAATTTTGCAGGAACAAATCACTGCACGATAAGTCAAATCGGATTTTTCTATTACTAAATATCAAGGAGGTAGTTTTAATCAAGCGTTGAACCAATTAGCACCGCATGGGTGGTTTCCAGGATCTTATTCACCGGCTTAAGCTCTCTGTCAAGCTGGGAAAGAGCAAACCAGTGTTCATTGAAAGTTCGAAATCCATGAGTTCTTTGAAAAATCAACGACATGACCAAGTGCGGCACCATGGCAGCCATTAATTACATGACCTGTGCAGTATTACATGACCAGTATTGTTGTCAAAGAAAGAAACGTGAACTAATTTGTCAATGTGATCCATTATGGAGTAAATACCGTGTGCTACGACTAGCAATATAGTTGCAGAGATGACGAAGCATGTGAGCAAGCAGGTTTTGGTCTCGATTCTATGGATCGCCTTGGTTCTCTTGTTTATCGGGAAATCAGAGTATTGTTCAATCGAAGGAGAGGGTGCATCTTGTTACTAAGTGCCCAGTTGCCATAAATGCCCAAATTATCAAGGTTATGATTGCAGTGGTGGATATTGCTGCTACACTTGCCCACACTGCAAGTGCGCCTCCATCTCAGCTAAAGTTCCGTGACATTTAATGGATTTACATATGCTTGGACGTCCTTAAATAAACATTTTCTGTTATATTGAAACATTTTCTGTCATAGTATTTGTAAATTATTTTGCTTCCTCGTTCGCGGTTGTTCCATGCAATGACAGTTGTGTGTGTGGAGTGTTTCAACATCACAGGCAGTTGTGTGTGGGGAATGTTTCAATAAATATTTGTCGTAGACTCGTAGGTCTCTGTCCTTGTTGTCAGGGTTTAGAAATACTATGTTGCTTCATTCAATAATGGAACGGTAAAACCTTACGCAGTTTTCGGCATGAGCTAAAAAAATAATTAAAAAAAATAAAAAATATATATAAAAAACCTTCATAAATTTGTTGTTGAGTTGTAGTTTGTTTTATTATTTTCAGTTTTGTTTAAAAAAAAAAAAAAATCAACATAAATAATAAATTAAAAACTATTGTTTTTTTTTAATTTGTTATTTAAAAAAAAATATAAAAAAATAAAAAAATAAAAAAATAAAATTGCCCACATTCATTCATAAACTAACTACTTGTTCCCTAACAAATGCAAAAGCCTTTTCAATTGTTTTAAATCAATTTTACTGCAAACCAATAAAAACATTTTGAAAAAGTACATTGCATGGGGACATGCAATATTTCTAGTTGGGGGGAAATAAAAGTATGGGATTTTATCATTTATTTTAAAGTGAATTTGCACGTAAAAGTTAGGATGCATATACTAACAAGTGAAATGAGATTGGTGTTATGTGTAGGTCAACAAGAAGCTTACACAGAAAGCTCAACATTACGATGTGACACCCTTTTCATCCACAATTAGTATAACTCCGAAAAATAATTAAAAAAAATGGACATTTCATAAATTCTTGAAAATGAGCTAATTTGTTTTTGAGTCACTTCATGCAGGAATGATCGATGGGGATGGCACACAAAGGCGGAAATTTTTATGCAGGAATTGAAGACAATCATGAAGGTGAGATCTCTAGAGATCACATGCATCATGTCGTGACATTTACCATTACACAAAAAACCCTTTTGCATCATGACATGATTACTCAAATTTTTCCTTCCAAGCGCCTAAATCATTCCTATGTTGCAGCCCATCTTCCATTTCCTTATCTTTCACAACTTCATGCACGCCTATTTTTCTGAATCGCATACATTCCGTTATCCTTTTCAGTTTATTTTTGCCTTCTAGTTTTCCTTCTGAATAGAACTCATTCCCTTTCCATGATTACATTGCCTTGTTTTCCTAGCCATGCTGATCCACACTGCTTGTCTGTGAGTTCTTTCCATTTATATTCCTACCAAATCTTTTTGTACAAACTCGCGTTGACTGATGTGGGATTCCTTAAGGCCCACCTTTCAACAAGTCTTGCCCCATCGACATCAGCACCTTATCTGGGAAATAGACTAGAGTTCCTTTTGAGTACCTTGAGACTTGCATGCCTTAATGGCAAGTTCTCTCGCTGAAAATCATGGGAATATATCAATGTCCCTTGATCGTCAGATCTTGCAAATGGCTCGACGTCAACCCCTTTATTCGCATTTCGCAAGATGTACTCGGGTACCTTGGCACTCATTGACATCAATGGTGAGTTTGCCTCGCATTGGTTAACGGCATGCATCAATGGCCGGTAATCCAATGATTTCTTTTCATGCTCGACACCGACACATTCTTTCGCATGATTAGACTTGTACCAAGAAGTTTTGTAGCGGGTGAAGACTATACACTTTTTCACGACTCCCTCAGCAGTTACAGCAGCATGAATTTTGATTTATGAGAGTACACAGTTCCACTTTCAGCATTTATCTTTTCCATGATTCAGCATCAGCAGTTCAGATTCCTTCATTTTCCATGATCCAGTTACAGCAACATCAATCACATTTTCCTGATCCAGCAGCTACATTCCTATTGCATAGTTCATCATTCTTGGGTAAGTAGAGGTATGTTGTTTTCTAATCTTTAATCATGCAATTCCTTATATGCTAACTTGAATATTTTGGAAAATTCCCTCACCATGCTATATTTCCTTTCATGAGCCATGTCAAGTTGCAACCAATTCAGTTGGGGGGGGAACTATATTCGCTACATATTCACTACCATGATTCCATTTCTTCACCACTATCACTCCATTTTTTTTTCTCATTTACCATTCACCAACATTTATTTTCCAACGATACTTTGTTGCACTTTTCTTCATATGCATTAAAATACATATTGGCATACTTCATTAATATTACAAAAGGGCTTTCTTATGCACATTATGATTTCCAGTGAATGTTTACATTATTATTGCAGCAAGAGAACAGAAAACGAAATGAATGTTGTTAACACAAGAACCAACATTCTTTGTATTCATGAGAACCAACCAAAAGAAAAGAGAACAGAAAACGAAATGGATGTTGTTAACACAAGAACCAACATTCTTTGTATTCATGGTTGTCACACAAGAACCAACCATAAGAAAATGTAAGTTGTTACTCATGTCTTTCACATATCCTGGAAACATTCATTATTAAAAGACATCATCATGTAAAGCCAAAGTTCAAGATGCCAAATGTTCTTAAAGAGACCCATGCATGGTTGCATGAGGAAATGCAACAAGTTCAGTTGGGGAGGATGTTGGGACTCAAAAATGTCATATTTTCATGCACCTTTTCCTTCACTATTCCTTACATTTCATCATTCCATTAACCTTTTATCATATCATTTTCATAAATACATTTGGGTTTCACCTTCTTATTTTCCATTTTATTCATTTTTGTATTATAAGTGAATTTATGATTAAATATTAGAAAATATACATATTTTTATATATATATCTCAAGAATATGAGAGCTTTGTAATGTGTAGGAAATATGTGAAGGATTAATTCCAAGATACGTCTCAAATATCTCCTCCACCATATTAAGGAGATAATTATTCAAGCCTATTCCTAAGGAGAAGATCATGGAGGATTTGGTTGGCATATCTTATCCAAGATATGTGAGAGATGTGTGGAGGATTCAAAGGGATAATATCTTGTAATAATGGGAAATTAGTTGAGAGTGCTTGAGAGAATACTGGATATGTAATTATGAGATGGTTATCTTCCTCATGTATATAAGAGAGTGCTCTCTCTTCATTTTAATAATAATGGAGAAATAGTTTTGTAATTAGGAGAAGGGGATTCTTAGTTTTGAATTCATCTTTTACTGTTATGCTTTCATGAACTGTAATTTGATTCTTGTAATATAATTGGAGATAGCTTTATTGTTGTGAGCTCACATATGTTGTTTGTCATTCAATTCTTCACCTGTTGTATTGCTTTTCCTTTATGCAATTTCCTGCTTTCCTAGTTAGTGTTTCAATGCCTTCCTAGATTAATTTGATTTCAGTAATTTATACTAAAATAGTTCCACTTCAGTCCTGCATATATAGTGCATGTGTCTCGTAAGCCTACGAACCTCGGATTGACAAATTAAATAGTTGGGAAAATACTACAACAGAATTAAACGAACATATTTTCACCCAAACATCCTCCTTCCCTCCCTTGGTCCATGATGGATGGTGACCCAAGGGAGAGGTGTGATTCCATTGTGTGCTCAAATATTCTTTTTCGTGCTCACATAATGTCTAATGAGGCGCTAGTGGCTGTATTTAGGCAACTTTCACATAAGGAGTAACTGTCCTTTGCTTGTTGTGGTCCCGGAAAGTAAATTTTTTCCATTTACAGAAATGCGCGCTTATCAGGAAAAAAGGCGCGTAGAAGGCTCTTCTCGAAGGATAAAGCGCGCATTTGAACATTTATGACTAGTTCAAATCTAATTTTCTCAAAAACTTAGAAGTTTTAAAAACTTCTTGATTCCATAATGTATTCATGTCCTGTAAATCCTTGGGCTTGACATTAATTGATGTTGTCTTCTGTTGTATGATTTTCCAGTGTTAACAGTGATTTTATTTCTAATTATGATGAGTTGTTTCAAGAACCCAAAGGATTGCCTCCAAAATGAGAGATCCAACATGAGATCCATTTGTAGCATCATGCACCATTTCCAAATATTGGTATGTACAGGATGTCATCTATCGAGATGGAGGAGATCAAAAAGCAGGTACAGGAATTGTTGAACCAAGGGGGTCATTCAACCAAGTACTTCTCCTTGCGGCTCATTAATCGTGTTAATACCCAAAAAATATGGCACATGGAGAATTTGCATAGATTATCGGGCACCAAAAAAAATCATGGTGAAAAATCGATACCCTCTCCCTCGCATTAATGATTTGTTAGATCAATTAAAGAATGCTATCTATTTCACCAAATTGGATTTCTGTAGTGGTTATCACCAGGTCGGAATTGTAGAGAAGGACGTGTGGAAAACTACCTTCAAGACCAAACAAGGGTTTTTCAAATGGATGGTGATGCCATTCAGACTGTGCAATGCTCCAGCCACTTTCATGAGGGTCATGAATGATCTTTTTAGGCCTTTCATTGATGATTTTGTCCTGGTGTATTTAGATGATATTCTTGTCTTTAGTAGGACTTGGGATGAACATGTATTCCATGTTAAAAAAGTGTTTGATGTATTAAAGAGGGAAGAATTGTATGTAAAATTGTCAAAGTGTGAATTCGGGAAAGCCTCTTTGGTTTACCTTAGTTATATTGGTAACAGTCAATTAAAAATAGACCCCTCCAAAGTTGAGGTGATTGTAAAATGGCCTAAGCCTACCAATGTAATAGAGGTCTATAGTTTTATAGGTGTGGTACAATACTGGAGGAGGTTAATTTCCAACTTCTCCATTATTGCATCACCCTTACACGCACTAAAAAGTATCAATCAAGCCTTTCAGTGGGGAGGAAAGTAGCATAAGTCCTTCGAAGCAATGAAAGAGAAAATCAGCATTGCACCAGTCCTGGCTTTACCCGATGTCCAGCAGCCTTTTGAGATCGAAATCGATTCCAGTGGGTGTTGGGTACCCGTTTTGTACACTTTTACTACCTTTTTATTCCTTATTTTTCCTCTTAACTATAACCAATGGGAGTATCTTTACCTCTTTGTCCTACCTTTATACCCTAACATGTGATGTTTCACCTTGTTTTTATTACTCTGTCAATTCACCGATTATTATGATATATCGTACCTTTTTATGACTAATTGATGGTGAATGTTTGGAGAAGATCGATGGTCTTTGTGTTGTCTTTTCAGATTTCATTTATAGCACCAAAGATCCCAAGCACGAAGTTCACAAGAGAAGTTAAGAGGGTGATGTTACAGCAAAGTGATGTTGTTACACCTTGCTGTTATAGACCCATCGACGAACTGTTGTTACACTATTTTGTTACAGACCTACTGGAAAACTACTGATACAGTTGTACCGTTGACTGATATCATCAACACTTGTTGTTGATCTGTCCTCTGGCTGTTACACTACAACGTGATTCTATTACGAAAGTTGTAGAAGTTGTTTAGCATTGTATTTTTGGGATAGCAACCTAAGGGCGGTTTTGATTATAATCTTTTATTTTCTACTCATAACTTTATTAGGAAGTGGTTATAACTATATGTGTTCTATTTCGACTAGCATGAGAATCATAAGATTCTCATGAATGATCTATCCCTTGATTTTCTGATGTAACCACTATATAGTTCTCGGACTTAGAGGTCAAAGGGTTAGCGGAGAACGGTGTTATTTTGGCTCTGTAATTGTGTTCAGATTAATACAGATTATCCTGTTATTGTTGTTACATGCGTTATTCAATTTATTTTTCGTTAAGTTATTCCTCTACCTACGCCCTGTTAGGGAGGAAGGGCCTTCCTTCTTGGCAGGGATTGAAGTGATTAAAGTAGTTGTATGTATGTAATTATATTTCAGTTTATGTATCAATAGAGTGTTGTTGCTGCTATTCAGCTGTGAATATATCCACTTCAACCTCAATACTTTGTATGTTGTTACACATATGATATTAGAGACACCAACTGGTTACTTGTTGTGTGGTGTGCTAGAATAGATTAATTGAAATGTGATTCCAGTCTTGTAGATCCTTTTAATTATGCATGAGTGATTTACTTCCAGCATTTACTTCAGCAACAATTTCTTTTCTTTGAAATTTCTTCTGGTTGGTGTATCGACATAGACAGTGCAATTCTCATTGGAATAAACAAATGTCCCTGGATTGATAATTAATGTGTGTTTTCTAGTCATTTAACAAGTGATTTATATAGTCCAACATTTTTGCGTCATTTCCGGGGATGGTAGTGACGATCCAATCAATCAGAGTTGTTTCTTAGAAGTGAAATTTCTGTGTGTTTTCATAGAGTGTATCCAGTGACACAATTTCCTGGTAGTAATACGAGAGTTAAGAACCTGCGCAGCGCTCTAAAAAACTTGAGCAGGCTCACCAATGTCTTATTGGGACACTTAGGAGTTGAATTTCTAAGCATTTTTTTTTTCTTAGAGTGTCTTCGGTGACACAATTGTCGGGCGGTAAGATGAGAGATAAGAACTTGCGCATTTCTCTAACAAACTTGATCGGGCTCACCAATGTCTTTCTAGGACACTTAGGACTTGAATTTTGGTTTTTTTTTTAGGGTGCCTTCATCTATACAGTCGTTGGGCAGTAAGAACCTGCGCATCGCTCTAACAAACTTGGGCGGGCTCACTATTGTAGAAACTGAAGCACTTGTAGGATGAATTGATACACATAGGGTCCATGTGTACCAGTAGGACAACATCAACATCTACAAACACCCCCACTCTACTGACTATAGGAAAGACAGGTTGTAAGAAGGAAAATAAAAGCACAGATTTGGGAAGGAAAGCATTCTTTGGAGATCTGATTTCAAGGGCAGAAAAGGAACAGTCCACGTCATACAGAGATAATAGGAAGACATGACCACATAAAGTAGCTACCATATCAAGGCCTAGACCATCAGTGTCTTCCGTGTATGGACCTCACCATCCTTCGAACAACATATCCACTCCCGATATCAAAACTCCAAATTCAAAACAGTAGTGTAAAATCATTGATCAGGATCTAAGAATTGAAGGACACAGAGAGACTAGTGGGGAGCATCAGGGACCTGAGGAACAAAATTCAGTTAATCATCAATTGGACGTTGGTAGTGCTATTAAATATTTGGTCCTGGATCAGCTCGATCCTTCTGTTTTTCAATATCCAGTATACTCCGAGGTCATTTCATCCCATCAGGAAGAATCAGCCATGGGGGACGAAAATATCAAGACCAATAGCTCTGTTACTTTTGAAGTCCCAATAGCAGTAACATGGGATGAGGCTCTTATGAAGAATATTCCTTTATCATCCCTACCATCCTTTCAGGGGATGGTTGTTGAAGATACTGATACCTTTCTGTTCGAATTCAATGTGTTGTGTAGAGGTTATGACTACAATTTAGATGCCTAGAAGCTGAAATTATTCCCTGCTACTCTGAAAGGAGCAACATTAATATGGTCCATGAGATTGGGTGTTGGCATGATTCGAACTTGGAATGACATGAGAGAGGCATTCCTCTTTAAGTATGAGGACTACCGTCGAACCAGGGATTTGAAGGACAAGATTTTTAGAATTGCACAGGAGGAGGAAAGCCTGGAAGACTATCTGGAGCAATTTCACTACAATTTATAGAGGTTTAAGTTCAGTGACTTAGATCTAGAAATTCTAAAGCCAATATTAATAAGAGGTTTAAGAGATGATTGTCTGGAGCATCTGAACATAATAAGAAAATGAGACATATCGCAAGAAACATTTGATTAGATAATGAAGTTTTTCCTACGTAGCTCAAGAGAATCAGTCAAGGGGAGAGTTTCAGTTCGGGACCCTTCACTTTAAATATAGAAGTCCACAAGTGGAGGAGTAACTAGAGTAGAGATCGGGAAATTATTTGAGGATTTTAAAACCAACCTCCTTAGCACTCTCTCTGCCCAGAATATTGCGGTACAAGTCAAGAAAGCACAAGCAGAAGCTGAAGCGGCCTTAGCAATATTGAAGCGACCTTAGCGGCCTTACACTGTGGGTGTAGGTCTAGGGGCAGTTATTAATGTCATTACTAAAGACCTATTCATCTCTCTAGGACTTCATGGACTTAGAACTACACCCACAGTGCTTGAATTAGCAGATAGGTCTTGTGTCAAGCCCGAGGGAATGATTGAAGATGTGGTTATCACTATGGCTTCCTGGAATTATTTTGCTAACTTTCTCATTTTACAAACCAAATACAACCTGGGGGGTCATTCTTTAATCTTGGGAATACTGTGGCTAGCCACTGCAGACACATATATAGGATGTAGGTCCGGATCTATGGTGATCTCAGATGGACAGGCCACCCAAAACCTAAACCTTTATCCCCTAGCAAAACCTCATATGGATTCGAGTAGTCCTTGGTGGGACGAATTTGCACCTGAATCTGATCTTTCCCTACCTCTTCTCATGCTTGGAAAATCATAATACTTTAAGGATGAAATAGAGGACGATATCATTAATGGTTTTTTTAGTAATTCACTCCCTGTTGCCTCCATTAGAGATTTGGGAGAATAATATGAGGAAGATGATGCAATTATTGAAAATTTGAAAACAACTCCACTTACTACCTAGAAAATGTTTAAACATTAATCCTAACCTGACTACTGAAAAAAACAGATTTTTGATAGGGCTATTACAGAAATACAAAACAATATTTGCATGGGACTATATTGATATGAAAGGAATCCATCCTGGCCTATGCACTCACCGCATTTGCCTTAAAGAGGATTGCAAACTAGTTAGACAACTTCAACGCCAAATGAACCCCGCACTTAAGGAGATAGTAAAAGAAGAATTGCAGAAAATACTTAATCATAGTTCCGAAGAAGAATGGAAAACGAAGATTATGTGTTGACTATAGAGAACTTAACAAGGCCACTCAAAATTACCATTTTCCTTTACCATTCATTGATCAGGTCTTGGACACTCTTTCTGGAAAAAAATTCTTTTCATTTCTAGATGGGTTTAGTGGCTATAATCAAATATAGATTGCCCTAGAGGACCAAGACAAGACAACCTTTACTTTCCCATGGGGTACTTTTGCATACAGAGTCCTTCCCTTTGGCCTCTGTAATGCACCAGCAACCTTTCAAAGGGAAATATTGGATATTTTTTCTAATCTTTTGAATGATCGTCTTGAAATATTTATGGATGATTTTACACCCTACAGGGATGCCTTTGAGACAACATTAGCTAACTTGGAAAATATTTTGGATCATTGTGAACAAACTAATGTGTCCCTGAGCACTGAAAAATGCCACATGATGATGACTGAGGGAATTGTGCTAGGAAATTTCATTGCAGTAGATGGAATCAAGGTAGATCCTACAAAAATTGAGGTAATCTCGAAAATCTCGACCCCTAAGACTCTGAAATAGGTACATAGTTTTTTGGGACATGCAGGATACTATAGGAGATTTATAGAGAATTTTTCAAAGATTGCATCTCCTCTATTTTCATTACTCATGAAAGATGCGGAATTTGTTTGGATAGGGAAGTGTGAGCAGGCCTTTTTAAGGTTGAAGAACTATGTAACAACAACACCTGTTTTATGAGGACCAAACTGGGAATTTCCGTTTCATATTGCTACAGACACATCTGACATGGTTGTGGGTGTTGTTTTGGGGTAGTTGGAGGAGAAGAAACCTTATGCCATTTATTACATCAGCAAGAACTTAACTCCAGCAGAACTCAACTACACTGTTACTGAGAAGGAATTCCTAGCAGTAGTGCATGCTATCAACAAATTCCGACACTACATCACTGGGTATCAAGTATTTGTACACACTGACCATGCTGCAATTCGATTTTTAATGAACAAACTTGTTACTAATAGAAGAGTTATACAATGGTTATTCCTGTTACAATAATTTGATATTACTATTTTAGATAAACCCAAGAAATATAATGTAGTTACTGATTTCCTTTCTAGATTAACTATAAGTGATGACTGCACTGCCACTGAGGATTCTTTTCGATATGAATATTTTTTTTCCATCTCTACTCCCTCACCATGGTATGAAGATATAGCCAACTACCTTGCTGCAGGAAAATTCCCACACTAATTGTCTTCCAAGGAAAGAAGGAAGATTATACAACAGAGTGCTACCTACTCCTGAATAGAAGGAAATCTCTATCACACCAGGCCAGATTTTCAGATTAGGTGATGTGTTAGAGAAGATGAATTATTTGAGATCTTGAAGGCTTGTCATGAGGAACCTTATGGAGGACACTTCGCGAACAAGAGGATGGGACATAAAGTACTCTCAACGGGTTATTACTGGCCAACTATATTCCAGGATAACAAGAAGCTTGTGAAAGGATGTGATAACTGCCAAAGGATGGGAAACCTATGAAATCAGATGAGATGTTGTTACAGCCTCAAATAATGATATAATCATTTGAGAAATAGGCCTTGTACTTTTTGGGGCCAATTAATCCTTCATCACAGCAAAAATCATACATATTGGTCTGCACCGATTGTGTCAAAAAATGGGTCGAAGCAAAGGCACTAACTAGAGAAACAGAGCAGGCTATTTCAGACTTCCTGTTTCAAGACATTTTTGTTCGCTTCGGGATACCCAGAGAGATAGTGACAAATGGGGGGCCTCAATTCACATCTCATTTGATCAAGAAGTTGGTTGAAAATTATGGAATTCATCACAGAATCACTACACCATATCACCCACAAGAAAATTTTCAAGTAGAAAGCACCAATAAAGTCATTGAGGGAATCTTAACAAAGACAGTAGCTAGCCACTAAAGAAACTGGGCTGAGAAACTTCCAGAGGTATTGTGGGCTTACAGGACAACATGAAGGAATACTACAAGCTTATCACCATATGAATTGGTGTATGATAAGAATCCCTTATTCCCCATAGAATTTGAAATAAATGAATTAAGAATAGCATTGCAGGTCAATCCAGATTTGAGTATAGCACAGACTCAAATACTAAACCAGCTCAATGAGTTGGAAGAGAAATGACTAGATTCCATTTAACAAACAGAGATCATTCAGTAGCAAAGAGCCAGATGGCATGATGGTTTTATTAAGAAGAAAAATTTCCAGAAACGAGATTGGGCTCTTTGGTATGATTCAAGGTTTAAATATTTCAAAGGAAAGCTCTGCACCAGATGGCTAGGTCCTTACGAAGTGGATATGGTTTTTGACAATGGGACTGTACAATTGGTCACCATTGACAGTGATAAGACATCGTTACCGGTTAATGGGCACCATCTAAGGTTATATCATCAACCCACTTCGAAGGAATCATTTGTCAACATTTTTGTAGACTCTAGTCTTCATGTTACGATAGCAGGGGAACATTGCCCTATACAACCTTAAAAATTGAAATTCCAGTAAGTGCAGTAGTTGAAAACCACCTTTGTGGAAATTTTTACACATTTAAAAAATAAAAAAATTTAAATTAATTAAAAATAAAAAAATAAAAACAAAAATAAATCTAACTGTGAAAACCCCTTTCTGAGGCACATTTAGACAATCAGTAACAGTTGAAAACCACTCTTGTGGCGGTTGTTACACCCATGTTTTTCTTCCTAAAACGTCTTCCCTTTCTGATATATTTTATAGGATGATGGTATTCATGTAATTTATTTTATTCTACCAATTTTTGTTGATTATTATGTTTTTTTGAGAATAATCTAAGGGTTGTCTTGGTTGTTACACATGTAACAGTCAACAGCCATGAATACTGTTTTTTATGACTCATTCCATAAACAACAATAACCGTGCTGACCAAACACAACAACACAATCGCTACAAGCATAACGCCACCAATTCAAAATCTTACTCCATGTCACCTCGGTATGTCATTAAAAAGGTAAACGTTGTCATTGATGACTCGGTGATTAATTGGAAAAGTAATGATATTCCTATGACGGTCATGGGCGACCATCACCATTAAGGCGGGGGAGGGGATATGTCTTGAAATCATTGCAAAAATCCATAATGATAATTATCTATTAAATCCACATGCACCTAATTAATAACAAAATTGCCAATGATGACCAAATCCAGTTGGAAAAGAGAGTGTGTACGAAATCCCATTACTTTCAATAATGAGCCATTTATGAGTATCAGTGTGAGGTACGATTTAGTAATTTTGTAAAATTCGTCACCTGCCATCAACCTCCTCGACTGAAACATTGCATCCTAATTGTCACAACTCATTGATTGGGATGAGAAAAGATGTTGAGAAGTAGTGAATTCAAAAACACAATAATGTTACAGTCGGGTTGAACAGCAAATAAGCGAATCCAGAAACGCAGTGATATTATAGTGCGGCTGAACAAAAAGAATAAAATTTAGAAACAAACAACAGAGATGGGTGGAGCAGCAGTCAGGCACAAGCCGGATTCTATGGACACCTTGCATAATTGTCCAAAAGCCTGCCATATATTTAGAGATGCCGGATGGATTGAGTTTTTCCAGAAGCTTGAAGGCTCAGACAAGGCAGTGGCAATTGAATTTTCTCAGAACTTGAACAATAATCAAACCCGAGTAATGGGCATGCAAGTGGAGGTGACTGAAGAGCTAATTTCTCAGATAACTTCATTTCTAGTAGAGGGGAGAAGGTGGTTTAATCGAAAAATCAATGACCCCTCCTTGAAAGAAGACTTCCTAGTAGGAGAAGAAAAACTAGAGAAGAAAGGGAGAGGAATCGGAAGATTGTCACTTCCTCATCCTTGGGAAGATGTTTCCGTGGGTTAAATTAAATATATCACTTATGAGGGAAGATCCACGATAGTTTTCAACTATCACTTTCCTCTACTTAATCACCTTCGGCACCAGAAAATAATTAATCGTCCATTCTATTTGTT
Source organism: Pinus albicaulis (assembly GCA_034641835.2). Taxonomy (NCBI): domain Eukaryota; kingdom Viridiplantae; phylum Streptophyta; class Pinopsida; order Pinales; family Pinaceae; genus Pinus; species Pinus albicaulis. The sequence continues at coordinate 976,970,505 of CM076569.1, forward strand.
AGGGAATATCAAGCATATGGCGAAAGCAGTAAAAATAACAGCACACTCGGAGGCATGTGTGACGAATCACAGACTCATTAAGCTAATTGTGTTGGATTCCCTAGTCCAACAAGGAAAAACTTGGGAATAATTCAAGCGAAAGAGGCCGAGGACAAGCTGGGGGAAATAGACCACGACTTCAGGAGGAAATCAGACAGAGGTGGAAACCTAGACTCAGGCTTCTGGAGTTAGGATTGGGAAAAATCCTATTGATGAACCAATTGGGGATAGAAGACCAAAACAAAGAGTGAAATTCAGCATACCTGCAAAACCTTTGCCTACGGTCGAAAAGAAGATGGAAGCAGAAGTTTTAGAAGAAGAAAGGAAACCCTCCTCATCAGGTAAGGGTGAAACCAATGCCCTGTTTTTAGAAATCGAAAATATAATAAAGGAGAACGAAGAATTAAAGCAGAAATTATCTGAGGGGAAGGAAATCCTGGTGTTGATGTGCATGACATGTTTTCAAGACTTAACAGTAGCAGGATATAAGGTCTGTAGAGAAAATATCAGGCCAATGGAAACAGAAACAGAACAGCAGGAGGCTGTTACACAAGACCCTACCGATGATACTACTGTTACACAAGAACCAGCAGTTAAAGCAGAGGCTCCTATAATAATTGAACTAAAAGCCGACCCACAAGAACCTGTGGAGGCCACTCCTATTGTAGAAGAAAAAACAATGGACACAGAGGCTACTCTAGGTGGAAACAAAGGGGATGACACACAATAACTCACCGAGGAAGCTGCTATTACACAAGAACCAGCAGCAGAGGTGGAACAACCGCATGTAGTAGAGACTAGTACACCCATTTCTGATGTGGATATTGAATGAAGAAGAATGTTGAGTCCCATCTCAAGATGGAGTTCTGAGAAAATCTTGTTAATTTCTGAATTACAAAAGTGGAAACATGAAGCAATCTCCCTTCGGGAGGGGACGATTTCACTAAAGGAACATCAGAAAGAAATAGACACTTTAAATGAAAGGTGGATGAAAGAAGAGTTGAAGAAAGGATGGGAGAATTATAAGAAGAAGGAAGATCTAAAGAAACAGGAGGAATATTTGCCGCTGTTACAGCAGCAGGTTCAAGACCTCACCATAAACAAGAAAAAACTTCATGACCTCACCCTCAACTTGCTAGGTTATAGGTGCCCTTCTCCATCCTATCCTATCTTTCTATGGGAACGTTACTTCTTGTTTCAGATGAAAACCATTATGGAGGATAAACCTTACTTATGTTCTTCCACTCGTACATTTCTAGACATTTTCCATGCCTCCGATTTTGATGAGAAAAGCTTGTTGTGTGAGTTATTCTTACACAATATTATTTGTGAACACGTGAGTATGAAAATGGTTATGACAATATTCTCCTATATGGCAGATATTCAATTGAGAAATTTTGTGTCCTTCATAAAGAATCAGATTGAATGGCATGTGGCCATTAAATCTATGGAAACTAATGAGGAGAAGACGACATTATGGGTTCGGGTAGAACCAGGACAGGCTGCCAAGTTGAGACGAGAATTTAGGAGAATGTTGAGTACCCCTGGGATTAAAGAACCGACTGCCACTTATAGAAGAATAATTGTGAACTTCTACCTCAATCAGTTCTCGATGATAAAGAGCCAAGCTTTGATAGGATTCTTGAAATGCACGGAAGCTAGAATTGCTAATCTATTGAAGGGGGATCCATTCTCATTCCAGAATTTCGTGGTGGTTGTTACACATGTACCATCTTATGCACAGATTGTACAATCCCTTGGTTCTTTGTCGCTGGGATTGAGATTCAAGTTTCCTTTGATCTGGCTGCCAATTGAGGATTACCATATCAATTATGAATTGAGTAAGTATGAGTCAGAATCCTGGGTACGGCAGTTGATGGCCAATAAGGGATACAGATCTATAGACGAAGATACAGCTGATGCTTATGATCTCACCAACCTACACCAGAGATACTCCCATGAGAGATGAGCTTGCATGAGGACATGCAAGTATTTCAGTTGGAGGGAGATGTTGGGTGCCGGTTTTGTACACTTTTCATACATTTGTTTTCCCTATTTTTCCTCTTAACTATAACCAATGGGAGTATCTTTTCATCTTTCTCCTACCTTTCTACCCTAACTTGTGTTGTTTCACCTTACTTTTATTACTCTTCCAATTCACCAATTATTATGATATATCGTACCTTTTTATGACTAATTGATGGTGAATGTTTGGAGAAGATAGATGGTCTTTGTGTTGTCTTTTCAGATGTCATTTATAGCACCAAGGATCCCAAGCAAGAAGTTCACAAGAGCAGTTAAGAGGGTTTTGTTACAGGAAAGTGATGTTGTTACACCTTGTTGTTACAAACCCGCCAAAAAACTGCTGTTACACTCTGCTGTTATAGACTCGCTAGCGAACTGCTGATATAGTTGTATCATTGACTGAACTCGTCAACACTTGTTGCTGATCTATCCTCTGGCTGTTACACTACAACTGTGATTCTATTATGATAGTTGTAGAAGTTATTTAGCATTGTATTTTTGGGATGAAATCCTAAGGGCAGTTTTGATTGTAATATTTTATTTTATAGTCAGAAATTTTTTAGGAAGTGGTTATAACTATATGTGTTCTGTTTCGATCAGCATTAGAATCAAAATATTCTCATGACTGATCTATCCCTTGATTTTATGACGTAACCACTATATAGTTCTTGGCCCTAGCGGTGAAAGGGTTAGCAGAGAACTACGTTATTTTGGCTCTGTAATTGTGATCAGATTAATACATATTATCATGTTATTGTTGTTACATGTGTTATTCAATTTAGTTTCCGTTAATTTCTTCCTCTACCTACACCCTGTTAGGGAGGAAGGGCCCTCCTTCTTAGCAGGGATTGCAGTGATTAAATTAGTTTTGTGTATGTAATTGTATTTCAGTTTATGTATCAATAGAGTGTGGTTGCTAGTGTTTAGCTATGAATATATCCACTTCAATCTCAATACTTTGTATGTTGTTACATATATGATATTAGAGACACCAGCTGGTTACTTGTTGTGTGGCACGCTAGAACAGATTCATTGAAGTGTGATTCCAGTCTTGTAGATCCTTTTAATTCTGCATGAGTGATTTACTTCCAGCATTTACTTCAGCAATGATTTCTTTTCTTTGAAATTTCTTCTGGTTGGTTTATCGGCACAGGGAGTGCAACTGTCATTGGAATAAATGGAAGTCCCTGGATTGATAATTAATGTGTGTTTTTTAGTCATTTAACAAGTGATTTATATAGTCCAATAGTGGGTACGCCATGGGAGTGGTACTATTGTAGCAGAAGAAGCTGATATGTCCCCATTTGGAGAAGTTCTCCCAGGTTGTAATCAATTACCCCACTTACGACAAGGAACTGTATGCCTTGGTCCAAAGTGTGAAAAAGTGGAAACACTACCTAATCGGTAAGGAGACCATCATCCCTACGGATCATTAGCCCTTGCAATATCTTCAGTCATGGACCAATCTACAACAGTCTCATCATTTCAGGTGGATGGGGTTTCTACAACAATTTCATTTGGTAATAAAGTATAAGAAGGGAACTAGTAACAAAGTAGCAGATATGCTCTCTCGCTTTCCTATTGCCGCTTCTATTATTTTACATAATGCGTCATTGTCTTTTGAAAGTTATGTTGAACAATACGCTAATGATGATGTCTTTAAAGCAATATATGCAAAACTAACTCACGGTTCACAAGTGGACAACTATCATTTGCAGGGGAGGTTGTTGTATCACCTTGGCAAATTGTGCACACCCATAGCAGAAAGGGTACATGTAATTCGAGAGGCGCATACCTATCTTGTTTTTGGTCACTTTGGTGTTGAAAAAAACTTATGCAATTTGCAAAGGTTTTGATTTTGGCCCCATATGAAAAAACATTGTAACCCATTTTGTAAAGGGATGTGTGATGTGTTATGTTTCAAAGCCCTCTAATAGAAAAATTGAGCGCTACACACCACTCCCTATTTCGGGTCGTCCATGGGAAAGTGTGTCGATCGACTTTGTAGGAGGTTTGCCTATGTCTAGAAAGGGTCATGACTATTTGTATGTTGTCGTCGACTGCTTTAGTAAAATTTGCATATTAATGCCTCGTAAAAAGCAGGTCATTGTTGAGCAGAAGACTTGTCTTTTCTTTTAGTATGTTTGAGTCCACTTTGGGTTACCCACGTCAATTTTGTCAAATCGAGACTCTTGTTTCATTGGAGATTTTTTTACCAGCTTGTGGCATATGATGGACAACAAGTTGAAGAGAAGTACGACATTCCATCCACAAACCGATGGATAGACAAAGGTCGTCAACGATACCATGGTACACTTGTTGCGGGGCTATTGCAGCAAACATCCCAAGTTGTGGGATGAGCATCTTCCATATGTGCAACACACCTACAACTAAGTAGTGCATTCCTCTACACAGCATTCACCTTTTGAGACATGCTTTGGTTACTTACCAAAGGACCCTTTCGACATGATCTATGGAAGGGATGAAGATGCAAGTGGACATGATGACAGGGACAAAGCACAACGGGTCATCCAACGGATACAGACAATTCACCAAGAAGTGCAAGAGTATTTGGAAAAGATTCAGGCCCGATATAAGGCCCGACATGATAAGTACCGAGCTGACCATCAATTTTAAGTTGGTGACAAGGTGTGGTTCCACATCAAAAAGGATCAAATGAAGGGGGAAGGCAAGAAATCGTGACCAATATAGTATGGTCCATTTACCATATTGGAAAATATTGGGAATAATTCTTTCCGACTCAACTTGCCTCTATACATGCAGATGCACTCAGTCATGAATGTCGAAAATATGAAGCTTTGTTAACCACCATTGATTATGGACACCAAGGAGGTAGGATCAATTCCTACAGTGGATGAATTTGCACCAGAACATCTCGATGAACTGCCAGAGGACATCATTCTCAATCGAAGAACCAGGACTTCATGACAAGGGGATGTGGAATATCTCCGTGTTGGTTTCAAAGGGATGCACGCAAGTAAAGTTGAATGGCTTGAAAAGGAGAAAGTGAGGAAGAAATTCCCTCACTTGCTTGTTGATTAATGAGGCTTTTAGGGTCCAAAATAACTTTAGTGGGAAGGAATGATCCAGGTGGATCGAACAGGTCCAGGTACAAGTGGCTTGAGTACAAAGGCTTAAAAATCAAAGTGTCTAGAATGTGGAAACCTTAATGTCAAGTTGTAGATCTCGTCTTTTTGATTCCAATGGTGCAGACAGAACTCAATTCCAAGTCTGTATGAAGGATTTAGGAGCAGTTAAAGTTTGAAGGTTGACTTGGTGATGTGGCAGCTTAAGGAGGCAACAATTTTGTTGGAACCCGGCCACTAGATTCTGGCCAAGGAGAATTTTTGGGACCGTTATTTTCACTCCTTCGGTCAATTTTCAAAAATTCCAAAACAACCAAATTGTTTTAAAAATAACAAAAACCAAAAAAATATATGAGTTTGGTCGTGACACATGGCCTCCCATCCAATGAAAATAACACCATATATTATTAAAATGGTGGCGGGAAGGGGTGGGGGGGGGGGGGTGAGCGGTGTTGACAGCAATGACCCCACTGCCCCCACACTCTACGGCACTACATGTTATGTTGGGAGGGGCGGGGCTATCAACTCCGCCGCCCCTACCCACATATGCAACCCTTATGCTACCATATCTGTGACGATCGGTGGAAAATCGGGGGCGGGCCGCCCAATGCGGGCCCGAGCCCCAATGTTGTATATTTCAATTGTTTAGCAGGTTTTAAAAAATTAAATGCAAATTCTTTAAAACATTTTTTTCATTTAAATTTGAATTGGTCGAGGTTTGACCACCCGACCTCCTCCCGCCAACTCAGATCTGAAACCAACTCATCCAACAACCAAATTTGAAAAATCCGCCAACCCAGCATTATAAAAACCTTCATTTCTACAGTGCGCCCAAGGAATATAGGAGTGGGCATGGAAACCAAGGCAGTGAAACCATGAGCAGTGTGTAGGAGGGGGGTGGAACCATGATCTGAGCCATTTTCCAGAGGGGCCAGATTTTCACTTTGTCAGATTAGGGAAAATTTTATATGGATTTTTCACTACTCGATGCCACGAATCCGACGGTGTTGTTCATTTATTCATTAGAGGTCTACAATTTTCAGGCACTTTCAGTCATGGAGGTATAAGGGTGTTAGTTCTCATTTTTGTACTTGTACTTTCAATTTTACCACTTAATGAAGAAAAGGGCCTCCCCACTATTTGAGCATGGCCCAGAGACGTAGTCCCTCCTGTATGAACTCTGACATCAATTATGTGTCTTCTTGAATGATGTTAAATTCTTCTCTCTTCTTATGTTTATGCCTTTAAAGTTTCTTGTTTTTAAGCTACAATTTTCACATGTAATTCTTTAACACATCTCAAACAAAATATTTTGGATCACCATCCTGAACACAAGATTCACTATGAAATTTGCTTTATTTTCTAATGGTGGGGAAAAGGCTACAAATTGTCATAAAGGGTTGAATCAATTATTTTTCAGAGCATTTTGGATCATCATTGCTCCATTATGTTATTTGTCATCTCATGTATACACATGATTGATCATCATTTCCCTTCCCCACCTATTCATTCCGATTTCCTATTTCAAAAAAAATTCTTTACCCTCATCCTTGTAAGCTGCTTCAATTGTCTTGCCAGCGGTCTAGAGGTTTAGGTTTTGTCTAGCAGTTGTCTTAGGCTAATTTTTACTTGTGTCAAATATTTTGTGTGTTATATCAAAAATATTTTTCAAATGTCAAGGAAAGAGTTGATCAACACATTTTGAAGACATGACATCACAAAAGAAATTGCATAAAGTTGGATTTGTTGTTAGATATAAGCCCATGTATATGAGGATGCTCGAGAAAGACCCCACCTTCTCATTGACATTTGCTAGTGTAGGATTATTTCGATTTTTCCAAAAATTACAGAGATACCATGCACACATTTCGAAGGATTTTTTTGTCAATTTTATAGGTACAGGGTCGAAAGTAGGCATATTGAATTTTGTTGTGTCTCCTTGTAGAATTTCACAAGCTACTGAGATCCCAAGATTAGGAGAGTCATGGTTTAAGGTAATGAAATTCAAGTTCCAGAACTGTGATAAATTTTTGAAAGAGGAGCATACAGGCATGGATATGAGTTCAGGCATCCCTAGAACATGACTTAAGGAGAATTTTTCCAAGCTCTTAATGGTGATTCAAAAATATTTCACCTGTGAAGGTAGATTCCATACGATTTATTAGTACGACTTCAAACTACAGCTACACTTCATAGGTAAGAAACCACTAGATATTCCTTTTTATTTTCTTAGGGGCTTGGGAAAAATGGAAAATAAGGTTCAGGAAAAACCTGAAACGAGTGATACCTCTATCTTTCATCATGCTTTGATCAAATTTTTGGTAGTGGAAAAATTGAATAAACTGAAAATAGATTGATCTAAATTCTTTTTTATGAGTGGTGATGTAGTAGATGTCCTCACTCCTAAGAAGACACCAAAATCCAAGTCCAATACACCAAGGAAAAACAAGGATTCTGGAGCTGAAAATGTAGTTGATCATGACGTATAAATATAGCCTATGGCAGAATCTATGGAGCTAGAGATTGAACAAGTGCAGGAGACTATGGTGCAAAAATAGAATTCTACCAATAGTCAAGTAAAAACATACACAAGGACCCACAAGAAGATTACTAGAATTCAGACTGAGGGAAGAGGCAAGTTAGTAGACATACTGGAGGCAATTGAAATTGAAGAGACTCCTTTTGCAAAGCCTATTTAAATCAAGGGATAAGAGGCTAAAAAGAAGAACCTTAAGGGCGAGAAATTGCACTTTTCACAAGACGATTGAGGGTTTATCTCTAAACCTAGGAAGCCATTCACTAGGTCACAATTTTCTAAGGGAAAAATGCCAAAGATGATGCCTAAGAAACTAGAAAAGGAGAAGTTTCCATTAGGGGAGGAAATAGTAGAATTGTCTTCAGCATAGGCAGAGTTAATCAAGGGAAGAAAGGGTAAAGAGCAGGTTCAAGAAAATACTAAGATGGATCTATTACAAGAGAGATTGAGGGAAGTTAGAGTATAGGTTCTAGAAGCTAAGTTGGAGTTGGCATATATCAAGAAAGAAAGGCTGGAGATGGAATATTTCAAAAAGGAAGTGAGCAAGCAACTAGATTTTTACAATGAAATGACAGATAAGTCAGGGAATATGCTAAATAGGACATTACCTCTACATAGTATGATGAAACATATTTGCAGGAGGAATAGATGGCTACAAGTAGAAAGTAGGAACATATAAGATCAAGTCAAAAACTTGGAATCACATATGGACTTGGTACAAGAATAATTGAAGAAAAATGGTCTTAATATAATTATGCAAGATGATGATTTTTCTCCATGAAACATGGTTAGGAAAAACATTTTTGGATCATGTTTTGTCTTGTATTATCATATCAGGCATTTATAGGCTTTAGTAGTGTTTATGAGGCAAAAAAAAAGAAGGAGAAAAATATTAGTAAACTAGGTACTTTCATAGCGAGTCTCGGGCTTAAAGACGTAATTTTGCTATGAAAGTGTTGTAGGTTTCTTTGAGGGTAAACTTCTGAGAAAATATCATAACAAGGGTGACTTAGAGCATGTGTTTACTTCATTAGTCCCAAGGAAGATCCTCCAACAGTCAAAAAGGTAAAACATTGTGCAGAAAGTGGATTTTAGAGGTTGCTATGAAAGTGCACTATGAAAGTTCTTATACTATGTTTTTCTTCCAACGCTATGCTTTTTTGATATTTTTGAGCATTCAATGCAGTGAAGAGGTGTCTAAATCATCATATAAGATCATGAATATTATTGTGCCACTTATTCAAGGGGGCAGCTCAGTAGTCAAACTCCAGATGACTGACATGGCTGACAACTCATCATGTTGCCAGCTCATCAATTGGACAACTCATCATCAAATCAGGTTCATAAAGATCTTAACTACAGTGTTTTAGTTGGCCAACACCTCATCATTACAGTTTGGTTCAATAGGATGAAAAGCATGGGTTATTAGAGGTTTTTTTGAAGTTATTAATGGCCATAGAACCCTTTTTTATTACCAACTCCATTAAAACAAAAATATCCCTATTAATCTTCAATATGATGTAATCCTATTTGAATTAGGTCTCTAGGTCAGTATCAAAGTCTAGCCCGGGTGGCAGACCATTGTAAAAGAGATCTCACTCTATAAATGAGGGGATTTTTGAGTTTGAAAGGGTTGATGAATGTAATGAGAAGGCTATTATGTAATTTCTTTCTATCAAGCTAATATACAGTTGCAACCGTTGTCTTTCAAACCTGAGATTTATTTTGAGCTTCATAGTTTCATGATTTCTTGGAATTCATAGTTTTATGCTCCAATTTCCTTCATGTAATATGTTTTTGCTGTAAAAATTTATCTTTTAGGCTTAATTTCCTCAGTTTCCATGGATTAAATTTTCTTGTAATTGAATTTCCATAGTTGACTCCATGCCTAATGGTAGCCTTCATACAATCTTCCACCTGCAAAATCACTTAAAACACAAAAATATTTAGCCATCTACAATAGAGATCTTATCTTGAGTATTCATTTGTTTTCTTTGAGAGAGCCCTCTCTGATTGGAAGGGCTAACTTCCAGTCCAAAGTGGTTTTAAATAGTTGCACTAGGTTGAAAATTGAACATCCTAATTGGTTTCATCTTAGTGATAACATTTTGGTGCATCTGCCAGGAGCCGAAGCTATATTATCTTGGGAAATGTTTTCCAATAAAAGTAAATAAGCTCTTGAAATTAGTAGGAGATCATAAATATTCAAGGTTGTACTTCTACCTTGGTGACTCCACTTAGATCCCTAGCTTAAAGGTGGCTTCTAAGAAGATTCACACGAGGAGTAATTCAGACCCTGATCCACTAGAGTTAGTTGATGATCTCGAAAAGTTTCTCAAAGGTATTGGTAGCTCATCAAAATCAGGTAATCCATATATTACAAGAGTTTCATATTTACCTTTTGAGGTTGTTCGAAGTTTTGAAGACACAAAGTTTGATGAAAAGATAGAAGAAATTATTTTTAGATCTAAATCAGAGAATGAATTGACTAAAATTTTATTAGATCTACAAAGGTTAGGAATTGATACTACATCTGTTGTTTCAAAATAAGATAAAGAGGGTTTTTGGGAAACTGTCACATCAAAATTATCATTAGAGCAAGAGTCATTTGAAAAATTGAAAGAAATTGATCCTTTTGACTTCTTGCTGAGAAGGAGGGGTGGTGTCCCTTTATTGAGTGGAGCTCTTTTGTCTCTAAGCTGCAAATTCTTACTAGTCAATATTCTAATATCACATCCTCTTTCACTACTTATTTTCCTAGTCAAAAAACTACTCCCTCTATTGCATTTTCAACTAGCAATCTCACTTCCAGTATGGCTAGAGTTCCTCCTCCTCATCCTGCAGGCCCTACCAGGTATGCTCCTCTTGTTCTGCCTTCCCTACTCCATGATCTCCCAAAAGGATACTCCACTAGGATAAAGACTTTTGGAGGTGAATAGAGAATCACTGCAGAGAAGCATGTTGACCAATTCAATGATTTCATGGACTTAGAAGAGGTATATGATGAAGATGTCAGAATGAGATTTTTTTTACAAATGTGTATTGGTGAAGTGAGAAAGTGGTTTAAATCTTTAACCCCATGAATTTTTCAAACTTGAGATGAATTGGAGGATTTTTTTTTTAGATAATGGTGAATTAAAGTAAACCATGTTCAAGCCTTGACTGAATATAATAACTCGAAGAAAACTAACAATGAGTAAGTCCAATATTTTTCCAACAGATTCAATAAGGTTTACAATTCATTCTTTCTCATATCAAACCTCATCCAGGGGCTACCGAATTGCATTATGTTGAAGCCTTGATTACTAGTTTTCCATTATACTGAGGGAGAGAGAGTCTGTTACTTTGGTTGATATGAAAAATGATGTTGTGAAAGTTGAGGTTAATATGGCTATAGTAAAGAGGTCCAAAATGGGAAAAGAAATATTGAAAGAAGAATAACAACCCTCTACATCCTCTGATGTGAAATTTGACACCATGATGAAAAATATAGAGAGGCTTATGGATATGATTTCTCTTGGAAACAATCCTCCTCCTGTTGCACAACAATAAACACAAATCAGAAATCCTCATTTTGGAAGACCTCAAAATCAGAAAATACCAAGAGATAATAGAAATCAACGTGACCAACAAGTTAGGCCTCCTTTCCAACAAAACTTAGTGGATGAAGAAGAAACAAAACCTGAAATTCAAGAGGATATCATTCACTGTTTAGATGAAGGTGTAGCAGGGGTGTTCTTAACAAAAGAATAACATGATGAATCTAGCCATGAAATTAGAAATCATGAAGATGAAAAACAATCTGACTATTTTAAAGGCTATCAGCATGCTATTTTTGAAATGAAAAAACAATACAACCTTAGGAATAGAAATGTTACTATAGTGGCAAATAAAAATAAACCTAAGAAAGATACTCTGAAGGCTACTAAACAGAAGAAATATACCTCTCATGGCAAAGAAATTTAAAAAATACAACCTACTTTCAATTTAGAAAATGAAATTTCAAAGATCAAAATTGTTGTCCCTTTTGGTGAGATCATAAAAGTTACTGAATGCAGAAGCTAAATTGTCAAAATTCTTAATACTCAACCTGGACCCTCTGATATTCTTAATTTGCAAGAAGGTCATCCTACTATCTTCTTAGCGCCAAGAGTGGAAGATATGAAAATTGAATAAATTCCACCTTTCTATGTGATCCTAAACATTCATGACATGAATTTACATAATGTTATGCTAGATTCATGGGCGTCTCATAACTTAATGCGTAAGGTCATCATGGAGAGAATGGGTTTAGACATAACCAGACCTTACAAATACTTATTTTCCTTTGATTCCAAAAGAGTTCAATGTATTGGTCTTATCAAGGATGTGGTTGATGGTTTAACTCAAGTTCCTGCTAAGACAATATTAAAGTAAATAGTTGTGGTTGATATCCCTCCAAAGTTTCGCATGTTATTATCTAGATCTTGGGCTGCCAAAATCAAGGAAGTTATGCAAATGGACATGACTTATGCTACTATCCTTGTTTTTTGTGAGTAAAGGAGGTTATATAGGGAGTCTAGGATGGCATACACCGTTAGTAGTAAATATAAACCCAAAAAATTTCCAATCTATGTAGTGGAAAATTAGTTGGGATCTTCCATCCTCTTCAACGAAATCACTAATGAGGTAGAAAATCAGAAATTGGAAAAAAATCAGCAAGCATAAATTCAACAAGTTGAAGAGGTTGACAAGGAAGGTTGGTGGCATATGGATTTTGATGGTGCTACTAGAAGAGAGGGATCTAGTGCAAGTATGTGGATTATCATTCCAAGGGATGAGAGTAAGTTTTTCTCTTATAAATTGAATTTTGGTTGTACAAATAACATGGCAGAATATGAGGCACTATTTTTGGGTCTAGAAGTTTTAAAAAATTTAGGTGCCAAGAGGATTTCAGTTTGTGGCAATTCTTAATTGATTATCAATCAAGTAAAAGGAACTTACCAAACTAAATATGTCAGAATGATGGCATATGGAAATCTAATCCTTGAAATGCTTGAAAATTTCGAAGAGCATAATTTCACCATCAAATCTAGAGATCAGAATTTTGTGGCTGATTCCTTGGATATATCAGCCAATTTTTTTACCATCCTCATCCATCCTAGCAAGAGGTATGAAGTTGAAGTTATACATATGCCAGCCATTCCTGATAATATAACCAACTTGCAAGTGTTTGACAGTGATCAACAAGTCAGAATTTTCCTTGAATTGAAAGAGGAATTTGAAAACATCAAAGTTGACCAGAAAAACATGTTTGTTGAAGCCAAAGCTAATTCTGAGGTCATACAACTGAAGAATAATTTTATTCCTAAATTCTTAATCCCTCTTAAAAAATTGTTTGATCAGAATGATGTGGTTAAGAGTCCTAAGATGAAATCTAACGATGAGGAAGTTGAAATTTGTAACCTTCGTACTGCAAAAAAAACCAAGTTGATCAAGTTGTCCAAGCTTCTTTCTTCAGAAGTAAAACAAAGGTATGTTGATTTGATGAAAATATACATTGATTTTTTTGCATGGAGTTATGCATACTTGAAGAGGTATGATCCTAGCATCGTTGAGCACATAATACCCATCAAAGAAAATGAAAAACCCTTTAAAAAAATTTGAGGAGGATTAATCCATTTCTCATGCCATTGATTGAAAAATAAATTAAGAATTTGTTTAAAGAAAAAATCATTGTTCCATTGATATTTTCTAAGTGGCTTTCTAACTTGGTACCTGTGAGGAAGAAAAGTGGGGAGAATAAGATATGCATTGATTTCAAAAATATGAACAAGGAATCTCTTAAAGATAACTATCATCTTCCCAAGATGGACCACATACTGCAAAAAATTGTTGGATCCCAAAGGATTTCAATGTTAGATGGCTTCTTAGGTTATAACTAGATACTAGTACATCCAGATGACCAAGAGAAGACAACCTTCACTACACCATGGGGAACATTCATGTATGCCAAGATGCCCTTTGGACTCATGAATGCAAGAGAAACTTTTCAAAGGGCGATGGCCATTGCATTTGCAGAATAAAAGGATAGATCCATGGTTTTTTATTTAGATGACATCACTGAGTTCTCAAAGAAGGTAGAAGATCATCTCAAGCACTTGGAAAGAATTCTCCAAAAATGCACAAAATTTGGTGTTTCTCTCAATCCTACCAAAAGTGTTTTTTCTTTGGAAACTGGAAAATTATTGGGTCATATAATATCAAAAGAGGGAATAAATATTGATCCAAGTAGGTTCCTAGAAACAGAAAATAAATTCAATCCTTTTTAGGCAAGGTGAATTTTGTTAGAAGGTTTATTCCTAATTTTGAAAAAATTGTTAGGTATATAACCAAGATGATTAGAAAATATTATTTTATTAAATGGACAGTAGAGGTGATGCATTTTATTAAAGAGATCAAAAAGGCCCTTACCCAAGCACTGGTGCTCATAAATCCTAATTTTTCTAAGGAATTTCCAGTTTTTACTTTTTCTTCTGAGCATACAATTGCAGGAGTTTTATTGTAAAGGAAGCAACAAGGTAATGAATAGAAAATTTATTTTTTCAATAGGACACTTGGAAATTCTGAACTAAAGTACACCATTATGGAGAAGAAAACATATGCTCTAGTGAACACACTCAAATATTTCAGATTTTATATTGTTTATTCTCATATTGTGGCTTTTGTTCCTAATGTTGTGATAAAATACATATTGACTCAAGATGATTCAGATGGCAAGAGGAGTAAGTGGATTGCCACTTTGTTGGAGTATGATTTGGAGATTAGGCATACAAAGTTGTTGAAAGGACACGGGCTAGAAAACTTGATGACACAATCAAATTTTGATTTTCTAGGTGTGAATTTTATTCCAGAAATTTGAGAGGTGGTTGAAGAAGAATAATTTAACCCTGTAGAATAAAGATTCATTATATTGGATTGGTATAAATATGTAATTTTTTTTTTGTAGCATCACGAGGCTCATCCTGAAGTGACCAAGTCCAAATCCATATTTTTCAACCTTAAATATCTAAGGTACTTCATTTTAAATAAAAAAAATGTATTGGAGGGATACTGGTGGGATACTCCTTAACTGCTTGCTAGAAGATGAAGCTAAAAAGGTGATTGTTGAATTTCATAAGGGTGACTGTGGAGGTAAACATTATTGGAAGGCGATAGCAAACAAGATACTTAGAGCAAGCTTCTGTTGGCCTTCAATGTTCAAGGATGTTTACAAAAATATTTCTGCCTCCCATGAGTGTCATATTTTTTATGGAAAAAATAATTTGTCATCATTACCTCTGAAACCCATATTTATAGAAGCCCCTTTCTAACAATGGGGATTATATTTTATTGGCGAGATACATACTGCATATTTAGGCCCACTTCAGTGGATCTTAACAACCACTGATTATTTCACATAGTGGATTGAAGCAGTCCCTACAAGACAAGCTATAGACTCAACCATCATATGTTTTCTGGAAAAATAATATTTTATCAAGGTTTGGCTATCCCATGAAAATTATCACTGACAATGCTCAGGCTTTCAACTCTAAAAAACTGATTATTTTCTGCAATCAATACAATATTACCCTTGGTCACTCCACAACCTATTATCCTCAAGGTAATGGTTTAGTTGAGTCATCAAATAAGAGCATAGTATGAATTATCAAGAAGTTTTTGCAGGAAAACAAAAGGTCATGGAAATTGAAGCTGAAATTTGCCTTATGTGCTGATAGAATTTGTACCAAGAGATCTATAAGAACCTCCCCTTATGAGCTGGTCTATGGAACTGAAGCAATATTTCCTAGTTCCCTTGGAGTTTTGATGATGAAATTATTGCAAGGATTGGAGGAAGATCCAAATGTAGTCCAAAGAAGGATAAATCAACTCATTGATTTGCAAGAAAAGAGAGAAGAGGTGGAGATTAATTATCATTAATCACAAAAAAGAGTCAAAAAGACATTTGACAGGAAAACAGAGGAAACTTTCAAAGTTCTAGATGTGATTTTGAAGTGGGAGGCCAAGATAGAAGATAAAGGGAAACATGGAAAATTTAAAAATATCTGGAAATGACCCTATAATATTGCAACATATCATGGAAACAACACCTTCTTACTCCAAGAGATGGATGGACAGTTGTGTCAAGGAGGACCTGTCAATCGCAAGTTTCTGAAACACTATTCTTCTTAACTCAGTATGCTGAAAGACACATCATTGTATATATTTCATTTTCCTTTATCATGTTTGCAAAGGAATGTGATATTTTCATCAAGTTTGAGCCTGAGGAGAAGGCCATAAATACTTGGTGAAGACTTCATCAAAATTATAATTTTTAGTTTTCAATAAGGCATTGGAGTTGTTGCTTCTTTGTTGCACCACACGGGTGCAACATCCCCATTGGAGCCACTTTTATCCATGATAAACATTAGGATGGTCTTAAGTTAATTAGGTTGAGTCACTTAGGGTTAAATAAGGTCATTTGAATTCATAATTTTCAAAAATTTCACATATCTGGGGGGTCTTGAAGGTCATAATTAATGTGATAGGTGTCAATTTCAGAGAAAAATCCAAAAATATATCATTTGGCCATTTCAGTAAATTTGGCACTTTTACCAACTTCCGTAGCAAGGTCAGGGTTTTCTATGGAAGTTCCTAACAGTTCCATAGCAAATTCACCCTCCCGGACATAGGATTCGCTATGAAATTTGTTTTATTTTCCAACGATGGGGAAAATGCCATGGATTTTCATAAAGGGTTGAATCAGTTGGTTTTCAGAGAAATTGGCTCATCATTTCTCCATTATGTTATTTTTCATCACATGTATACGCATGCTTGGTCATCATTTCCGTTTCCCACCTATTCATTTTGATTTCCTATTTCAAAAAAAATGCTTTAGCCTCATCCTTGTAAGTTGCTTCAAATGTCTTGCCAGTGGTCTGGAGGTTTAGGTTCTGTTTAGTAGTTCTCTCTGACTAATTTTTTCTTGTGTCAAATATTTTTGTTCTGTCTCAAAAATATTTTGCAGGTTTCAAGGAAGGAGTTGATCAACACATTTTGGAGACATGGAATCACAAAATAAATTGCATAAAGGTGGATATTTTGTTAGATATGAGCCCATTGGTATGAGGTTTCTCAAGGAAAACCCCACTTTCTCACAGGAATTTCTAGTGTGGGTTGACTTCGATTTTTCCAAAAATTACAAGGACACCATGCACAATTTTTGAAGGATTTTTCTGTCAATTTTATAGGTACAGGGTCGAAAGTAGGCATATTGAACTTTTCTATGTCTCTTGACACAATTCCACAAGCTACTGAGATCCCAAGAATAGGAGAGTCATGGTTTAAGGTAATGAAATTCGAGTTGCAAAAATGTGATGAATATTTGAAAGAGGAGCATAGAGGCATGGATATGAGTTCAGGAATCCCTAGAACATGCCTTAAGGATCAATTTTCCAATTTCCTAATGGTGATTCAGAAATATTTCACCTATGAAGTTAGATTCCATATGATTGATCACTACCACTTCAAAATATTACTACACTTCATAGGTAAGAAACCACTGGATCTGCCTTTTTATTTGTTTAGGAGCTTGGGAAAAATGGCATATAAGGTTCAGGAAAAACCTGAAACCAGTGATACCTCTATCTTTCATCATGCTTTGATCAAATTGCCGGTAGTGTAAGAACTGAATAAATTGAAAAGAGATTGGTCTCCATTCTTTTTTATGAGTGGACATGAAGTAGATGTCCTCACTCCTAAGAAGAAACCAAAATCAAAGTCCAATGCACAAAGGAAAAACAAGGAGTCTCAAGCTGAACCTGTAGTTGATCATGAGCTAGAAATATAGCCTATGGCAGAACCTATGGAGCCCGAGGTTGAACAAGTGCAGGAGACTATGGTGTCCAAACAAAATTCTACAAGCAGTCAGGAAAAATCATACACAAGGACCCTCAGGAGGCTTACTAGAAGTCAGACTAAGGGAAGAGGCAAGTTAGCAGACATCTTGGAGGCAATTGAAATTGAAGAGACTCATGTTGTAAATCTTGTTGATATCAAGGGAGAAAAGACTAAAAGGTAGAACCTTAAGGCCAAGAAATTGGAATTTTCACAAGAAGATTCAAGGTTTATCTTTAAACCTAGGAAGCCATCCACTAGGTCACAACTGTCTAAGGGAAAAATGCTCTCCTCATGAGACCTAATTCAGCCCATACAATTCTCTCTTGAGTCTGCACACATGCGACTCCCTGTCAAAGGTCTCAAAACCTTATGGATACTCAATGTACACTTCTTCCTCAATAAATCCATTGTGAAAGGTTGTCTTTACATCCATCTAATGTATCTTCCATCCCATCTGCACTGAGAGTGCAAGGATAGATCTAATCGACGAGTACCTTGAAACCGGTGTAAAATTATCCTCATAGTCAATCCCCTCTACCTGTGAGAATCCCCAGGCCAAAAATCTAACCTCATATTTCTCCACACTCCCATCTGCTGCCTGCTTCACCTTGTAGATCCACCTAAATCCAACCACTGACATCCCCACTGGTCTTAGGACCACTTCCCATGCACTTTTTTTGATAATGGAATCATATTCCTCAACCATGGAATTAACCCATGTTGGATGTTGCACTCCTTCCTCAAAAGAGGATGGTTCTATCATAATACACTCACTCCTAAGAGTCATGTATCCAGGGTACCTGTCTGGGGAAATTCTCTGTTTCTGCTATGATGTAGGTGCTCCTACATGCTCTATCGCATCTAGCATCAATCTGTCAACTTCTCTGGTGTGCTTCCTACCATTTCTGGTGGATGGCTATGCATGAGTGGTTTTTGCCACTCCATGATCCTCTGCTTGTGGCTACTCCATATCCTAAGGTTCATCCTTTGGAAGTAAGAGTTCCTCCTATGCATGCAAATCAAGCTCCCTCTCAAGAGACAATCACATGGCTTTCTCCTCATAAAATCTAACATCACTCCTGATAACTGTCATCCTGTTAGCTGAAAAATACACCCAATAGTTGTGGGGAGTATTAGTGTACCCCAAAAATATCCCAACCTCTATTGTTGGTTCTAGCTTCTTCCTGGAATCTTTGGTCACATGGAAATAAACAGATGAGCCAAAAATTTTAAAATATAAAACATTCAATTTCTTACCTAAAAAATCCTCCTCTGGTCTACACATGCCAAGTATCCGATGAGGACTTCGGTTCTGCACAAATACCATTGTCTTGCATGCATATGCCCATAGATGCAATAATAGGCCCTAATCATGTAACATAGCTCGTGTTTCTCCCACAATTGATTTGTTCTTTCTTTCTGCAACCCCATTCTATTGTGAGTTATGAGGTGCAATAAATTATCTCTGAATTCCTTCTTTGGCAAAGAAGTTCTTGAATTCATTAGATATATAATCACCACCATTGTCACTTCTTAGAGCCTTCACGTTCTTCCCTGTATCTTTCTCTATCAATGCTTTTAACTCACAAAACTTGGAGAACACCTAATCTTTATTATGCAAAAAGAACATCCAACACTTTCTAGAAAAATCATTAGCCAAAATCACATAATACATGTTCTTTATTGTGGAATTCATAGAGAATGGTCCACACACGTCTGAGTGAACTCTCTCAAGGGATTTCATTTCTCGGTTCCCCTTCTCATGAAAGGTGGCCTTAGTATACTTCCACATGATACATCCCTTGCATGTGTCTATATGCGCAAGAGTACCCTTTGGAAGACCTGTATAAATATGTTGCATGATCCTCAAAGCACTATGGTATAGATGGCCCAATCTCATGTGCCATAACTCACCTGTATCCCGGCTCACCACCTTCCCTGCTTTACTGCTCAATGATATGCAACCATCTACATAAAAATTTTAGAGGTTCTTCACATGAACCCCAATCTTTTTTACCTGTGTTGTGGATTTGTGACAAAGTAATGCCTTTCTTTCAATGAAAACCACATCATATCCAAGATCCTCCAACATAGCAACTGAAACTAAATTCTTTTTCAAGCCTGGTACATGCATGAAATATTTTAATAAGAAATGTTTACCTGCCTATCTCTGGAAATTAACTGTACCAATCCCAATAGCACTATACCTCTCATCATCACCCATCTCGATGTGCATATAAAGATCCTTATCCTCCAAGCTACTAAAGAGCTATTTGTTTTTGGTCATGTGGAAAGATGTTCCACTATCCAAGTACCACATACATCCCATCATAGTTGACACGATGCATGCAATGAGAGAGAATTCCAACTCAAACTGTGAGGCCAAAGTTTCACCCGCTGCAGCTTCTGGAGCCTTCTTGTTGTTCTTATTCTTTTGTGGAAAATTTGTGGCATAGTGTCCATGATCATGATAGTGAAAACATTTCACCTTTTACATATCACGATTATTTCCTTCTTTGCTGATCTCAGATTTTCAATAGGAATTCCTCCCATTCCCCTTCTTTTCCTTACCAACCAAGGCACGATTTTCCTCATCATAATTCTTGGATGAGGATCCATCCCTACTATTCCGCTGAAACTCTTCTTGTACCAAACCTGACCAAAGTCACTCCCAATCTAGTAACTTCTCCCACCCATTCACAGAGTCATAGTAACTATGCCAGCTCTTGGGAAGGCCTAGAAGTGATAGGATCACCAAGTCGTCATCAACTACAGTAATCCAAACACTTCTAAGTTCATCTCGACATTGAGTGAACTTGGTCAAGTATTTCTGGATTATGTCGCCCTTCTCCATTTTTATTTTCCTAAGCTTGTCCTTGAGTGCCAATTTTTTGTGGTCACTGCTGCTTTGAAACAGATCTGTCAAGGCCTTCCACATAACATATGGAGTTTCCTTTCCATGGATACTCGAGATAATATGATCTCGAACTCCCTCCAACAAGATCCTCCTCGCCTTTGCTACCTTCTTCTACCATGCATAAATAAATTGGGCATCTACTACTACGAGTTTTGGAATATCATTATATATGAATTCCTCCAACCCATTGTCCTCTAACATTTCCTCCGTCATGTCCTTCCATGCAATATAATTTGAACTACCCTTGAGTGCATATTCGAGTCTCAAGCCATTGAAAGACATCTTGATCTGCTTATAGATCCAAAGAAAGTACCTGCAAATTTGAATATTTTTCAACACAAACTCAATTTCTTCTCCACTATTGTGATTCCTGGCGCTCTGATACCATGTAGACAATATCTAACACTGTTATAATACCATGTAGAAATTATATCAATGTACTCAATCTGATCATTCAATGTACTAAAGCAAGATACTGAATCCTTCTACAAAATATGCGGAATATAAATCATGATAGCTCAATCACATGCAAGTAAGAGAAATAAGTAAGTCAATACACCACACCAGATATTCCTGGGGAAAGAAATAGCTCAAAAACCCTCCATCTTTACTATATAATCAACCAAGGAATCATGAAACAATATAATTTATTTGTGATCACCACAACCTCATACACTTTGCCAACTGCTTCACACTGATCTAGGAAAAATTAGATAAACACAGCCAATTATGAGCCTACCCTCAACCTACCTTGATTACGCAATCCCTAGAGAAATAAACCCCTATTAAATAGGAAATTCAGCCTTCCTTGATTGCGCAATTCATCATGGTCTTCCTATGGTTTATAACTACACCTAGGAAGTTTGCCTAAAATACAACTGATAGTTTAATAGCCCTAAACCTTTGTCTCAACTAGGTATCCACTAGAATTAGCATGCATGTAGCTATAAATAGTGAATCATTAGTTACTTGGTAGATCACTACTGGTGAATTAAATCTATTTTAATTCACTTGATCTTCCACTAGCTCATCAAACAATTAGAACTAGTTAAACTGATTTCAACTCAATTATTGTGAGTTAACTGATCCCACCCACACTACACTAGTGCTACAACTGCAATTGGACCCTATTAATAATATAATCACTCCACATGCCTATCCTTAGACCCTCAACTCGAACTTCTTGAGCTAAATAAGTCTATCACACTTAATTAACTATTACAAGTTGTTATGAGATAAGATTACAATTAATTTTCCAATTTATTTAATAAATTGGTTGCACACTAATGTATCACTAAGACCCATCACTATGTGATCTGTGATCCCACACTAGTGTGCGTGTTTCATTTTATTGTTGAATTTCAACATAAATCTGTAGAATTCATATTTGTGACATGTTTGATGGAATTTTTTATCATGGCTAGTAGGGGTCCAGTCAAGTCCTTATTCAATTATTTGCATGAGTATCATTGTTTCGATGTTACTTTTCTTTTCTGGAAGTTTCATGGAGTTCTTTTATGTGGCCTAAGTCCTAGCCCTAAAAAAGTGGCACAAAATATGGAGTTTCTAGCACATAATTACCTGGAAAATTCCCTAGATGCATGCATGCCTTGTTGTGGGAGCGATTAGAGGGTCCCAGACGCATGAATTTCCATGTCAAGGGAGAGATTAGGGATTTAATGCAGCAAAATGTCAATTTCTCTCAGGGGTTGGTCACTTGAATGGGTTGGATGGCTCCTAGGGGTTCTGTTGCATGTGTAGAAAGTCAGGTTGGCTATGTTCTGTCAGTTCCACTTCCTTAACTGTACTTAGGGAGTTGAATAATATCATAGTAACTCTTTGTTACATGTTTACCCCGGTTTGTTGGTTAATTGGGTAGATGTGTTAAGAGGGTGTTACAGAGTGGTATCAGGGCATGGTTTTGTTCTCCTTGGGTGATGTCTGGTTTTCGTTCCCCTTGGATGAATGTGTTTCCATATGTACATGTCAGTTGCATATAGGTCCTTAGGCTAGTGGTCTATATGCTTGTTTTGAATGCAGGGCCTCGGTCACAATTGAAGTTATGTCATCATGTGAAATTTGATGGTGTCATTGTTGAATGTATGTGTTCTAAATGTATATCGGTCATGCATTGGTTATGTGTGTTAGTGTCTATATGTTTTTGTGCATACATGTACTTGATGATGGTCATCGTGCATGAATTCATGGTACATGGTCAACATTGTCATGCATTGATAACTGGATAATGGCCGAAAAGATGTTTATATGTTGATTAGATTATGTTTATATATATATATATATATATATATATATATTGCACTAATATTTTCGGTCTTACAGACGAGATATCCTCCCTGAACTATACTAAGGTATGCTAGTTTGTTTATGATTTGGATTAGCTAACATAATATACCTAGTCGGAAGAAGAGATCAAAGATGAATCGAAATATGGTAGAATACATAGATTCTACCTATGAATTATATGAGCAGTGTGGTCTTGGGCACTCTTCTGACTTAGCAAATACATTGAGGAATTTGAAGGAATAAATAAGGATTTGCAAAGCAGACAATGATAGAATCATGCATGAACAGGAGAAACAAGTAGAAGTAAATGCAGTAATTCTTCAGAGCTTTTCAGAATTGCAGATACAAGGGCCACTTCGGATCAACGATGGATAGGAGGATATGACTAATGGGGCATATGGTAGCAGACTCGATAGTGGGAACAGGTCAGATAGAGATGACACAATTAGGGATGGAAGGTTATTGGATACTATGGATAGGAGAAGTGGTGGACACAAGTACTATTATAGTTCTGGTTCTGATAGGTATCATGTTCGTCATCATTATCATCCTTACAGGAGGAGTGATAGGGGATATTTTCCAGATGATTTGAAATTTAATGCAAGGAATAAAGGGAAATTAGATAAGAAATGAGATAGGCCTCAGGATACAAGTAACAAAGAGAATGTACTGCCACATAAGAAGTTCAATGCATCTGACAAAGGGCATGAATTTCAGTTTGAGGAGAAGAACAAGGGTGCAGGTTGGAAGCCTATACAATGTTGGAATTGTGGAAAAGATCATCGCACAAGAGATTTTTCACAAAATCGGGGTGGTAGACCACAAATCTACAGTGCTCAGGAAGTGTAGATAGTGGGGGATGTTGGACAGAGTGTTTCTTGGATATTTGCAGTGTTGGATAACATGAAGGAATATCACGAGGTATCTATTATCGAGATGGATGATAAGATTTGTGATTAATTTGTTTCTATTTTAATTTACTCTGGATATATTATAGTTATGTTAATCCCGACCTGGTAAGTGCATGCAGATTCTTAGTTAGTTCAGTTGGCTACAGGTACAAAGAAGTGAGTTCATCATTGGGTAAGAGCTTATGCATTTGAGTTGAATGGTATGTCTACATCAGCACATTTTAATGTATTGTCATTGGGTTCATATAATATGTTGTTGGGTATGGACTGGTTGTATCTACATAGGACCAAGGTGTATTTCTATAGCAAATCCATTGAGTTCTTGGATGACAATGGAGAAAATAGAATATTATATGGTAAGAAGAAGTAAAAATCAGTTAGGATGGTGACAAATATGCAGACGAAGCATAGTCACAGGGAAGGGTATGCGCTATTTTCAGTTCATATTTCTAGTGACAAAGGTAAGGAAGTTGAGGATATGGATATCTTAAGCAGGTAACATGTTTTACAATAGTTTTTTGATGTTTTTCCAACATATATTTCATATTTACTGCCTCACAGGGAAGTGGACTTTTCTATTGATTTGGTACTAGGGGCAACACCAATATCAAAAGCACCATACAGGATGAGCACTCCAAAGTTGGTAGAGCTTAAATTGTAGTTAAAGGAAATTCTTGACAAGGGAAACAATAGGCCAAGTGTATCACCTTGGGGTGCACTGGTATTTTTTGTGAAGAATAAGGATGGTACCCTGAGGTTATGCATTGATTACAAGCAGTTGAAGACGTGACCAACAAGAACATATATTCATTGCCAAGGATTGATTATTTGTTTGATCAGTTGAAGGGAACAATAATGTTCTCAAAGATTGATATGAAATCATGATGTCATTAGGTACGCATTAAAAAATATGACATTCACAAGAAAACTTTCTAGACCAAGTACAAACATTATAAGTTTGTTGTATTTCCATTTGGTTTGACTAATACTCCAGCTACTTTTATGTGCTTTATGACTAGTATGTTGTGTCCTTATCTAGATTAGTTTGTTATTGTATTCATTGATGATATATTGGTATATTCTAAGAATGAGGAAGATCATGTTGAACATTTAGCAGCAGTGTTGAGACTGCAAAGAGAGAATCAGTTGTATGTTAAGCTTAGAAAATGTAGTTTCTTTCATACATAGGTACACTACTTTGGGCATGTGGTTTCCAAGGAAGGTATAGAAATAGATCCGGAGAAGATAAGGGATATCATGGAATGGAAATATCCTAGGAATGTGGATGAGGTAAGATAATTTATGGAGTTAGCAGGTTACTATAGGAGGTTATTACAGCCAAAATGTAAGAATTTCGAATGGACATAAAAATGTGCAACAAATTTTGAGCAATTGAAACAATTGTTGACAAATTCTCTAGTGCTAAATATTACAGGATGAAAAAAGAGTTTGTGGTATGCTCAAATTCTTACAAGATATAACTTGGTAGAATTCTTATGCAGGAAGGACACGTAGTATGATATGAATCACAGAAACTGAATGAGCACAAGAAGAATTATCTGACACATGATCTTGAGTTGGAAATGATCATTTATGCACTGAAGATGTGGATGCACTATCTTCTTGGCAATAGATTTGTACTGATGAATGATCACAGTGGGTTGAGATGTTTATTTGACCATTTGAATCTAAATGTCAAGAAATCTAGACAATTGACCATGATCAATGAGCTTTACATTCAGATCGGCTACATCAAGGGTAAAGAGAACAAGGTTGTAGATGCTCTTAGTAGACAGATATAGGTGAATAATATAGAAGCTATTATCTCTTATGGGATATACTTGCAGGATCAGATCTTATAGGCAGGTCAATAGGATGACGGGTACATGGAGCTGAGGGACGGGTTACAACAAATTACATGTAGTGGTATAGGTACCGGTATAGGTATAGGTACAGGTAGTGGTACAGGTGCAAGTACAGGTGCATTAGGCATGGACTATCATCTCTCAGCAGATAGCTTGATCATATTTAGGGACATGATATATGTTCCATATGAAAAAAAATTCAAGAAGATTATCTTGAGAGAGTTTCATGTGAAACAGTATTCAGGTCCCCAGGGATATGAAAAGACATTGACAGCGGTGAAGAAGTTCTGCTACTGGCCGAACTTGAAGAAAGAAGTGGCATAGTTTGTGGCGATATGCTTGGATTGTCAGCAAGTAAATTTAGAGTATAAGCATGCAAGTGGGTTACTACAACTAATCTCGATTCCAATGTGGAAATGGGAGGTCATTTACATGAATTTCATCATAGGTTTTACATCTAGACAACATGACTCAATTATGGTTATGGTTGACAGGTTGAAAAAGGTAGCACACTTCATTCCAGTGAAGTCTACTTATTCAAACAACGACGTAGCTCAAATTTTCATCATAGATGTAGTGACGTTGCATGGTGTCCCAGATAATATTATGTAAAAAAGGGATGCTAATTTTACTTTGAGGTTCTAGAAAAATTTATTTGCAGGTTTGGGTATAGAGTTGGCCTTCAACATAACTTATCATCCACATACAGATGGATAGAAAGAGAGTGTCAATAGGATATTGGAGGACATGTTGAGAATGTATGTGATGCATCAACATTGAAAATGGGAAGATTATCTTACATTGGTAGAGTTTTCATACAACATTGGGTATTAAGAGTCTTTGAGGATGGGTCGGTTTGAGGCACTATACGGTCGAAGTTGTAATACTCCTATTAGTTGGAGTCATCTAGTTAACAGTGTATTGATAGGACCAGATATGTTGGAAAACATGGAACAAGAAGTACAAGCTATCAAGAAAAATTTAAAGACAACACAAGATAGACATAAAATTTATGTGGATCGGAACAAGTTTTTTAAGGAGTTTATGGTTGGGGAACATGTGTACTTTCACATCAAGAACAGGAAGAGCTCCTTGAGGATTGGATCATGTGCCAAGTTGGCACCTCGGTTTTGTGGATTTTTCAATATTCTTGAAAGGATTGGACTAATATCCTATCGACTTGCACTACCTCCGATAGTGAAATTTCATGATGTTTTCCATGTGTCATTTCTTAAAAAGTATGTTAAAGATGTATCTCATGTGATTGACTAGTTTGTACTGCAGGTGGATCCATAAGGAGAATTCCAACTAGAACCATAGTGTACATTGCAGAGAAAGTGCTCATGCTTTGGAATAGAGAAATCAAGCAGGTTAAAGTGCAGTAGAAGCACTTTGGGATAGATGAAGCTACATGGGAGATGTTAGATCAGATGCGGGATATGTATCCTTCTCTATTCATTGGTTGAGAAAACGTCCTTGATATATATTTATTATATGTTTGGTATGATGTTTTGGTATATGTTTGGTATGATGTTTTGGTATATGTACATATGTATATGGATGTAAATACCACTTCGAGTTGTGTTATAAAGCTCAAATAAGTGGTATAGTGTCATGTCATTATCATTTCCATGTTGTTATGTTGTCATGTTGGTTGCTTCTCAACAGGTTGATCATTGTAAAAATTGCAACAAGCTAAGTTATAAAGCTTCATGGGCAATATGTTTTTCTTTCAGTAGTCTTGTTGGTTTTAGATTTCATTGAACACTAGGGACGGTGTTCCACCAAGGCAGAGGGTTCTGTAACAACCCTATTCAAAAAGCCATGTAAAATTTATTAAAGGTAAAATAAGATCTTGTTCATGGGACACACACTCCAAGCTAAATGTTGGGAAAAACATCCTACTACGGGTGTTCATATGGTTTATTATGGCCATGGAAATTGGCAAAGGAAATGACTAAGGCTTTGGAAAGGAAAACTCACATTTATTACAATTTAGTTATGAAAATAATGGAAAATAGGAGAAAATGAAGGTGACAGGTCACAGGTTGCATGTGAGGAGGAAAATGAAGGAAAATGACGGAAAATTGAAAAAATTAGATGCCTTTTTAATAAAAACGCTTCTAAGGATCATTTCTCAGACTTTTTTCAACTCAATTTTGGAGCTCTCATTCTATTCTCTCTCTCTCTCTCCTACTCTTAGAAACTTAGAGTTTTCTCGGAGCACTCTTGGAGAAGTGTGGTACACTTGGGATTTATAGCAATAAAGAAAAGGAAAAGTACAAAAGCGCAAGAGGACATCAGGATCAACAACTACAATGTGTTTTTCTTGCAGTTATCGAGTTGCATATATGATTCTCTTACTAGTTTTGGCATGCATGACATATGCATGTGGTTATTATATGTCATTGGCATGGAGTATTTCCTAGATTGATAGTGGTTTTTCCTAGCCTTTCCATTTCTTAGATATCCATGGTGTTGTGGGTTTTACTTCTTTTTTTTTCCAGTTGGTTTTCTTGTGCCTTTGGTTGTGAGTTGAGTTATTATTTCTTGGAAGCCTTGGTTGGAAAAACACTCTGGAAGCCTTGTAATAGCTTGGGTTGAGTTACTAGTCCTGGAAGCCTTGGTTGGAAAAACGCTCTGGAAGCCCTTGGTGGGTTGAGTTACTAGTCGTGGAAACCTTGGTTGGAAAAATGCTTTGGAATCTCGGCGGAAGCTATGCATTGAGTTAGTAGTCCTCAAAGCGTTAGTAGTAACAAATGAGCTAGAGCCATAAACATTTAGGTAGAGACCAATCTGGTGATGGTTAATGATGTCTGACCGTGAGGTGGAATAACTGGTTGAGGGTTGAGGTGGTTTTGCCTCTGGAAGCCCTGGTTTGGTTTTCATTCATGTGTTTTATGAGATTCCATATTCATGCTTGGAATATGGCACAGGGGTGACTGGTCGAAAGAAATATTTGGTTCATCCTAGTTTATGGTCAGGTGGTTTGTGGAAGTATCATACCGGGTCGCCCTATGCAATCATCAATAAGATATCATTTTACTTCGTATTTTATGGGTAAATATACTTGTTTATTGGTTTATATGGCTGTTATATCCTTGATATTTATGTCGGTTTTATGCCGGTTATGACTTTGTTTTATGACAGTGATAATACATGGCTCTCATCATGTTTTGGTTAAACATTGTGTTAGTGTCCAAATGTCCAGTGATCAAATGTACTCTTTCAGGTTTACTTCGTAGTGGTACTAGGTCAAAATTTCATGTTTCAATTC
Source organism: Pinus albicaulis (assembly GCA_034641835.2). Classification (NCBI taxonomy): domain Eukaryota; kingdom Viridiplantae; phylum Streptophyta; class Pinopsida; order Pinales; family Pinaceae; genus Pinus; species Pinus albicaulis. The sequence goes on from CM076569.1 coordinate 976,999,404, forward strand.
AATTTTCAAATAAAATTTTGTTCATTGAATGTGTCTAGGCCTGAAATGCTACACCCTTCAGTCCATTTATGGTCATGTCATCCATTATCATCTAGGTTCATAGGTCATTCACCACACCTTCATCTAGGTCAGATTCTAGGCCTCATTTGTTTCGTCACCATAAGCATCAATTATGTCATGAAAGAATAAGAAAAAAACCTCATTTTCACCATACTAGTCATTTACATAGGGAGTTAGCAAAGATACGTAAATAAGTAAAGGAACTTTTTCTTTCATCACATGAAGCATGTTACATGATCAAGTTGTTCAAAAAAATAGAAAGAGCTTCTCAAAGCGTGTGATTTCATTAGAAGACAAAAAAACAATTTTTTGATCGTTATAAAAGGAAAAAGATGCTTCTTCAACTCATTTTATCCTTTTATTTTTGATAAAGCTCCTCTCTTCTCACCATCATACTCCAAAGCTATCAAGGGTTGAATAAAAACAAGCAAATTTGTGCCAACACTACCTATGCTACAATTTTGGTGTGTTGTGTAAGTGTTGCGCTACGCTTCTGGCATGTGCTATGTTTTTGGTATTTGAGCTCCAAATTAGTTCTCCAAGGTTTCAAACCACTACAAAAAAATTCATACACCTCCAAAAATATTAAGTGGACACCCTCCATACCTCACTCAAGTCAATTCATTAGCAAAATGAGTGGTTTCCTTCATTAGGTTATCTCCACTATGTTTTTGGTGTTTTCCATATTTGGTTTGTTTAAGCTAATAAAAACCTAATTTTAACATATAAAACATTTATACAACCTTCATAAACCATACCCTCACACTCATCACTCACAACCCTCCTTTCCATCAATTTCATCAAAATCCTAATTTTCACTACATTATTGTAGAAAATATAGTAAATCCCTGTGTTTTTACCATTTGGGAATCGTCCTCATGCCCATTTCCAGAAATTTCACTTGCAACCTATTTCCAACTCATCAGCATACCTCCTCAAATTTTTGGGGATTTTTCCTCAATTTCCTTCCACCCCATTTATGTCCCTAAAGCTACCCTACCACTATCCCCTGTTTTATTAATTCTACACCTCCCCTACCCATTTCATCTAGATAGGGTTTCATATTGTTGACAAACACCTTGGAGGGATAAAATAAGATTCATAAGGGAGGCCACCATTCCACTTTTGAGACAACTTAGGCCCATGGCATCATTTTTAGAGCTTCATGATCATTTTCTAGGGTTTATATTGCACACAGGGACAATTTTTTTTTAAAATTAGTTTCTGAAGTAATGGAGATGAATTTTATAGATGTGAAAGAGGTTTTGTCAACCATAGGAAAAAGAACAAAAAAATCCTTCATTCTATGCACAAGTGTTATGATTTGAGAGAAATACCAAAACTAAAGTTGCTTCGGGGAATTTTATGCACTTTTGAACAAGTTGTCTTCAAGTCAATTTTCAGGGGTTTGGAGCAGGGGTTTGCAGTGCTTGATGAATCCATTTTGTAGAAAAAATCCTAATATTTCCAGCCATACCACTTTAATCCCAAAAATCCTTTGGGAAGGCCTCCAAAATCACTCTCAAATTAGGCGAAACACTTCTACTAAGAGTGTGCTACGCTTCTGCAAAATTTTAGCGATCAACTTCAAACTTTGATTCTGAGAAAATGGGAAAGTATTTTGGAAAACTAGAGGAGGTTGTTGTTCACACCATAAAAAAGAACAAAAAAATCTCTCATTTTTTCAGAAAACTTTATGGTTCGAGAGATATTAATCCCTCTTTAATCCTTATTTTTACAGAAAATGTTTTGGAATTTTTGGAAATTTGGTCATTGCAGAAGCGTCGTGTAGTGGCACGACACTTTTTTTTCAGGGAACTCAAATGAAGAATGGCTTATGTAGATGGATGGATTTTCACTTGAATATTCTAGATCATGTCCTGTTTTTTCCATGACACCTCTTAATTGTGGAGAAAAGGCCAAAAAAATGCATTTTTTTCATGTTTCTGCCAGTGATTTTGACCAGGCATGACACTTCTAGAGTGAGGTGGGGAGAATGAATTTGTGAAGGTCTTCCAGTGGGTTTTTTCCCAGTTTTGAAGGTGCATTTTAAATTAGACAAATAAAGCTACCTAGCCCAACCTTCAGACTTGCAAATAGATGTTTTAAAGTGGATCAAATTCACCTATAAATAGGTGTGACGCTTCTGCTGGAGAGGTGCGACGTTTCTGTAAATGGCGTGACATTTATGCATTAAATTTCCTTTGGAAAAATGGCTTTTTTGCTCACAACATACCAAAGAAAAAAAACCTCTCCCATTTTTGTAAAAACTAGTATGGTTAGAGAGATATTGATCCATCTTAAGCCCTATTTTTGCATAAATGTTTTTGGAAAATCTGGAAATTTGGTCATTACAGAAGTGTCACACAATGGCATGACACTTTTTCTCAGGGCACTCAAATGAAGAATGGCTTATGTATATGGATGGATTTTCACTTGTGCATTCCAGATCAGGTCATGGTTTTTCATAACACCTCTTAATTGTGGAAAAAAATCCAAAAAACGACCTCTTTTTCATGTTTCTGCTAGTAATTTTGACCAAGCATGGCACTTTCGAAGTGAGGTTGGGAGAATCAAGTTTTGAAGGTCTTTCAGTGAGTGTTTTCTTAGTTTTGAAGGTGCATTGGAAAGTAGACACATAAGGCTACCTAGCCCAAACTTAAGATTTGCAAATAGATGTTTTAAAGTGGATCAAATTCAACTCTAAACAGGTGTGTCGCTTCTGCTGGAGAGGTGCGACGTTTCTGTAATTGGCACTACGTTTCTGCATTGGATTCCCTTTGGACAGTTGTCAAGCTAGGAAAACTCTAGAATTAGAAGTTTAGTTGTCCCATGAGGTGAAATTTGGATAATTTAGCTTTTTTTTTCCTCTTATGAGGAGGAAACATGTAATTAAATGAAGGAGACACACACTCCTAGTCTTTAGCTGAATTTGAGGGAATGGTTTCTAACTCCCCTATATTATAGGAAGTGACTCATCTTGATGTAATTATGATTTTTTTTGGATAGGATTTCGACCCTATGAGGTTTCATGACCCTTATTTCCTATATGTAGTCCAACTCAAGCAATTTTAGGGGTTGGATAGTTGTTATTTGCAGTGGAGCTACTGTACATGATTTGTTTTTAATGAAATCAAAGATAATGTTGCAGACATAGTGTTGAGACTCTAGCGGTATGCCTTTGAGCATTTTTTTTCTTTGTAATCTTATCAAGTCGAATGTTATGTTATCATTTTTTCATATATATATACTTATGTATGTTAATATTATCATTACATAGAGAGAAATCATGTTTTCCATGCTCTATTTTAATAATATTTACATGAACATGTATCTGCTCTTCTGATGAATGAATTCATTTTAATGCTCATTCTGACTCTCTTTTTTCACCCTATACACAATGAAAAATTAAGAATGTTCCTAATCTTACCTAACTGGCCTCATCCTTGCCTGTACAATCTAACCTTTGAAATCTGACTTAAACCCTGGACCTAGTTCCCTAACTATCATTATTATCCAGCAAAAACTCAAAACAAACAAAACCCCAGTTTATTGAACTTTAATACCTAGCATAATATCATTATATATCTAGTCATCTCACTGACTGCTAAAGTGAGCCCTCTCTGGATTTTGTAGGGATAGCTACCTAACCTAAATACTAGTTTGTGGTTACCTTCCTTAAATTCCATTATCATCCTTGGGAGCGAGGGGAGTGATAACACACAGAATGTACAGTGAATGTATGGCTTAATAGATGGTAATACAGTTATTTTGATGAGGCGTCAATATTTCTTAATGATTCTTGAATAAGTGTGAGACCCCTATGCTCATATATATTGTTTAAACCTATAGAATGCATATTTGTGACATGTTTTGTGAAATTTCTATCATGGCTAGTAGGGGTCTAGTCAAGCCTTTGTTCAAGTATTTACATCAGTATCATTCTTTCAATGGTAATTCTAATTTCTGGAAGTTTCATGGAGTTCTGGGTAGTGTCCTGAGTCCTTGCCTTGAAAAAGTGGTACATAAGATGGAGTCGGTGGCACAAAACTACCTGGAAAATTCCCCAGTCGCATGCATGCCTTGTTGTGGAAGTGACCGGAGGGTCCTAGTCGCTTGCATTCCCATGTAAAGGGAGTGATGGAGGATTTAATGTAGAAAAATGTCATTTTGTTTCAGGGGTTGGTCACCTGGATGGGTTGGATGGCTCCTGGGGGTTTTGTTGCATGTGTAGAAGGTCGGGTTGGATGTGTTTCGTCAATTCCACTTCCTTAACTGTACTTGTGGAGTTTAATCATACCATAGTAACTCTTTGTCACATGTTTACCTCGATTTTCCAGTTACTTGGGTAGATATGGGCAGAGAGTATTACAAACGCCTACTAGTAGCATAGGTAATGCCTGTGGTATCAAATCTAAAACTTCACCACCAACCTGGTTATCCACTCTATCTTTACACTTTGTTAGTTATTGGTTCTCTAAAAATTATTTTGATTTTTATTTATGATGTTTTTATTTGCTATTTCCATGTTGAACATGTTTTTATTAACATATTAATTGTATTCAAATATGCATACAACAATCCTTTTCATATTTTTTTGGAATTTATTTTTCTATAACATCTCATCTTTGTCCTTCTTTTAATTTATTTTGAGGCAAAGATAATTGGTACATCTAGAAATTTACCATTTGTTGGAAGCCCAAGTGACTTCCGTCTCATTTTTGAAATGATATGGACCCCTCTCTTTCTATTTGCATTTTTATTTCGATATTTTTAATTAATGTTTGAAGCATGGGCCCTAATTTGGAATTTAGTAAGACATTTTATTTGTTATTAGCACATTAACTTAACAAAAATTAGATGTTTATTTTTCATATGTTGATTTTGGTTATTTATCTTGATTCCGTAGCAATAATGTAATCTATGTTCTTATATTATCCTATATGGTTACGCATATTAATAACCTAGCCACTCTTCATTATGAAAATCTAGGTCCTAGTTTGTGTACATACATTCATATTGATAATGTTGCATTTCAGTTAGTTCTGTGAATTTTCATTGGCTTTTTGTCTTGTAACAATATTGATTTATTAAAGCTTGAATTTTTATATATTATGGTGTTAACATTTTTGTGAGTTTTATTGATTTCCAAATATACATTATATGGGATTGCATGGTTATGGAAAATCATTTAAATGTTCCTTTGTGATGTTTTTTCAATGCACATGCCATATTGTTGGTATTGTTTTGGTACAAGGAATAATGTTGTGGGTTGTGTTATAACAATATAATGTATTGGATCTGAAGGTATTTTTCACCATGCATGATTTGATCATATTGTAACTTTGGGATTGAAAAACCTTTGGCGATATTACACTCGTGTTTATGGTTTTATTATATCACATTTAATGATATAACATATGGCTCCTGATGATAGGTCTTGATCTAGACCCGAAACGTAGATGCAAAAATGCATACTATGGAGATTCTGAATTCAACATCTCAAAACCTACACCACAAAAAACTTCAAACTATTAACATACGACTCTTTGTATAATTTAATTTTGATAATGTAAGTTTCCTGGATTTTTATGTCTGAAAAGATGTATGGCGGTGTGAAAAATATTAAGTGGGATTTGTTTTTGATAACATGGAATTGTATACTTGACATGGCAGTCATAATTTGTGACAACTATTCAAGTTGGAGATTGTGATCATAACTCAAATCCCTAGGCCGTAATACCCTCTAGTCATAATGATTATTATGTGGTTCGTTTTGGAAAATGTCTATACCAACTAACCCAGTCATGCCATAGGGTTTACCTTCTATATTTTCTCCAGTCTCATCTCATGATTCAACTTTCCCATCTTCTTTGTAAACTGTCTAGGTTTCAAACTTTCATTCACTTGTTCTTACTCCTGTCAAGCTCGAATCTAGCCAGAATTATGTTAAGTTTTTAGCTATGCCACAACTAATTAGAACTATGCTAGTGGAAAATTTTCTTGTCGAGGCCTATAATGAATGTATGTCACTCTTCCAACAGGTCAGCTAGTGGAAATTTATCCATATCTTCCAAGGGTTTAATGAAGGAGTGGTCAAATGGAAATGAGTGAATCTTGGCGATATAGAAATGTTGGTCAATGTTGATTTTAAAGCTAAATACACCTATCTTCCCACATATGGTGAACATTGGTATAATAATTGCCTTGTTTGTGACATCCCATGATCTGGATTTATGAAGAAAAAAAATTATATACAAATTTAAACAAAAACAAAAAGATACAATGAGACAGAACTTAAATTAAAAACTAAAAAATGATGAAAATTGTTTACATCCAGAAAGGAAACAAACTAGCTCAGGAGATGGTAGCTTATCTCTGAGAAGAGATGTGACATATAACTGCCTTTTGAACTGTGTTAAAATGAGGCTCGAAGGCCTTTTTATCATGAATAAATGATGAGAATTCCTAAACATCCAAAAACCTAACCCTAGGAGATGAAGCGCTAAAGGTATGGCTCTAATGGGTTTAGCTGGAATGTCAACTTCCTGGGGTTGTATATTTGGCATGTGATATATGTTTGGCATGCACAATATCCCATTAGAAAGGTCTATTCGAGGACACAAATTTTCTACTACTCTATTGAATTTCTTGTTTCCCCAAAAAATGACGTTTAGGGCCTCAAAACAAATTCAAAAGTTTAGGACCTGAAAACTGCCAAAATCAAAAATTGTGTTGAAAAATAAGAAACTAATGGAAAAAAATTTTGGGGGTCCAAGTTGAATAGGTAGGTGGCCACCAATATCCACTTGGATCATCCCTTGCAAGAACTTTTTAACACACGAGGAATATACCTATGACGTAAAAGGTATGTCAGTGTCTTATCTCAAACTGAACTGGAGGGATCTGTTGCATTTGTTGTGTCGCTATATAACCAATGAGGGTAGTTATGCTCTAAAATTTTTATACCATATTTGTTTATTCAAGGTTTTTCCTGGTCATAATCTTAATTTTCCTTATTTCTTGTATAACAGCCTAGCAAAAATGGTAAAGGTGTATCGGTCAAAGCGTCCAAACCTTGATAGGACATTGTTTCACCACATCTCATATGTATTCTAGTGAAACATCATTTACCTAAGAACTCCCACCAATGGAAAAATTTCCTTCTTTAGAATGGTTACCAAGAATCCCATGCTTCTAAATTTGGTGTTGTTGAGGAAAACGAGTCTGAGAAGTTTGTTTACAAGGAATACTTGTATTTTTCCAATGATGATAGGGTCAGAAACCATGATATTACACATGTTCGCATTACCATGAGTAGGGTTAAAGACACCCCATTTCATCATACAAAATTGAAAATGAAATCTAAGAGACGAGAAGAGTAGTCAAATTTCCTATATTGTAACCCTTGTTCAGAACCTACACATCAAGAGCTAGAAGGCCAATTTTATCAAGATCTTGAGTCTAGAGATAAATTTAAATAGACATAAAGGAAAATATCTAACTTAAGACGCAATAGGCAAAAGAAATACCCAGTTAAATAAGTGTTTGTGGATCTGGAAAAAAATACTGAACATGTAACAAAAAATACCAAACCCGAGACTTAGGATATTTTTGATTTTCTTGATGATAGAAGAAATGCTCCTAATGTTGATAGTATTTATGGAAAAGATTTTTAGGATGATTCATGTTCTAATGAAAACCTATTAGATATGTATTCACATCAAAAATTATTATTCACTATGCCTCACTTGAATGGTTGCATCAACTAGTTGCTACACGAGAATGTACAACTCAGGGCATCAAATCAAGATAGGGAAAAAAAAAGGAACATAAATCTTCCAACCCAGAAAGACAATCAAATTCCTTTGATACACATATTTCTATTAAGTCATCCAATTTAAAAGTGATAATCTCTCCAGATTTAGATGATTTTAAAAATGTTAAATAAATGTTTTTATTGTTAATCTGTTTTTCAGGTTCGAAGATTTGAAGGTATGCTCTCACTATGATTTTTATTGCTAAAATTAAAAGGTTGTTATAGAACCTAATATTTTTTAACAACCCTCTTTTGTCAACAATATCAATTATTGATATTTTCTTTTATTTGATTGTAACAAATCTCCTTATAAACTAAAAAAATGTTATTGGTTTCTACGGAACAAATTGCTCTAGATATACATGCGATTGTCGCGAATCTAGTGAGGGATTCCTACTAGTTCGTTGAGATATGGCTAGCAGGCCAAACGAACAATATGTATTTTTTGTAAAAATATTGTTTGGATTTTATAGTTCGAATTTAGACATGTTTAGGAGAGGTAATTTTATATAAACCTATCATTTTGAAATGAGGTACGAGGGGGTTATTTTTCGAGAAAGGAAATGCTAGTTAATTTTTTGAATGTGAAATACCATTAATAATAATCATAATGTTATGGACTTAGTTTGATTCAACTGCATATTTGATCTAAACGATAAAAATTATGCTAAAAAATGAAAGTTCTTAAAATCTTCTGATACTAGCACCAAATGGTATATCTCATTGTTCTGATTCCAATGACATGTGAAATGTCTCAATTCGACACCTTGTGAGGAATTTATCATGTTTTGAAGTTTTTGGAAAACAACAAAAAAAGGTCAATTTGCAGGGTTGACTGTGTAGACCATATGCTGATGTGGTTCTAACTTCAGTAGGATGATTGGGCTATACATATGACATATGGGTCAATCCCGTGAGGGCACGTGGCACGCGTTTATTGGGTGGTATGGATATTTTGTGGACCAACCACAAGCCACCACGTGGGCCAATCATAGAGTGCCACATGGCCCTATGGGAGATTTCCAAGTGGTCTCAGTTTCTATGTCAAAAAACTCTTATGGACCAGATTAAGCCTCCACAAGACTCGAACCATCGACCTCCAATGCACAATTATACCGCCCAACTAGTGGGCCATGGGAACTACTTATTCATTGTCAATGAGTTATATTTAAATTTTAATTGTATGTCATTTGGCATTAACATTGGGCCAACGGGCTAGCTTGCTTGGCCTAAGGCTTGGTTACATGCCTCATGACATGACCACACCCAACTAAGGCAAGAGCATCAGGGAGGCCTTTACCCACTATTCCATTTGATGCATAGGGCCCCAGTGGAGGTATTAGAGATGGGCGCGGAGGTTAGGCCAACGACCCACGGTTATGTTGAACGTTGCAACCATCGACATGGAGTTAGGGGTTTGGGGCACGTGGCACACTGCTCACATCCATGGCATGTGGTTATGTGGTGACAAGAAACCAAGATCACAGTCTTCAGGCGGAGGAAAGGAGGCCCATTAAAAAATAATATATTTAAAGCAATCCACAAAAACAACGGTGGGAGGTGTGGGTTGAACCTATAACCTTCACCTTACCACTCCAACATGCCCACCAATTGTTCTATCACCATTTTTTTTCTATTTTGATAGGGCCAAGAGATAATATGGTGAATTTGTAGACCAGTTTTTGAAAAAGGAGGGTTTCTTGCTCATTTTTTAAACTTTTTGAGCTCAAGAAGATCCTAGAAAAGGGTTTTTGAGCATTCTGGACACGATGAAAGTGTTATTTTTGTATATTGAAGTTTATATGTTGGTGTATTGAGAATATAATAAAAAAGGACACCATTGGAAGTTGTACCCAGAGACGTAGCCTACGAGGGGTGAACTTCGTTATCAATTTGTTTTGTTTGATGTTGCATGTTTTCCTAAAATACATAAACTAGCTTGCAAATAATTTCATGAAACATTCACTTTTTAATTTTGGATTAGTCTAGTATAAGAGCATGGTTTTGTGAAGGTTTGACAAAATTTTCAAGGATTTTGAATGCTTACAAGGTCTAAATTGAGAAGAGGAGAAGGAGCACTTGAAGAACCTAACTCTCAAATTGGCTCAAGGAGGCCACCAACTCCACAAGTCATGGCACATGAAGAAGGACAAGGAAAATAGTTCATGTCTGAGGATGAGAGAGCTTTTAGAAAATATGTCTTTGATATGTCTGAGATGGTGAAAGTGTTGTATAATGAGAGAACAACATAGTTGCAAGGAGAAAGTTCTATTCAACCAAAAGGTGATGGTGGTAATGGGAGAAAGCCTCCACCTCCTCCTCCTCCTCCACCTCCATCCTCACGTCCTTCTTCCCCTCCTTTATCACATATACCTACTCCTCCTGAATCTCCAAGAAGACATGCTAAGTCTCCTTTTATTAACTTGATGTCTATTTTGAATTACCAATGTACAATGGAGAAGTAAATGCTAAAATTTCTGGATAATTGGGTTCATCAAATTGAATTCTATTATAGGATCGAAAATATTGATGATGATGTCACAATGATCCAATTTTCTTCTCTTCGCTTGGAAGGTGTAACCTTCATCTGGTGGGAGGCTAGAACTCAAGAAGATTTTAAGGAAAGTGGTAAAATTATCTCTTCTTGGAATGATTTTGTAGTTGCATTAAGAAGGAATTTGTATCCATTAGCTTACCTACAAAATAAATTATGGATTGGAAATTTTTTAGACAAGCTAAAGCTTAGAGTTTCCAAAGTTACATACAAGAATTTATAAGAAGAGCTTTAATATCGGGTGTTGATTTGACCTCACAAGATACTCTCCTTAAGTATATATGTGGATTACATAGTTATTTGAGACATACTATACTTATGTTTAATCCCACTAATCTAGATGAAGTATGTGTTCAGAAACTCATTTAGAATCAAGACGCAAGAACGTTCCTCAAGAGTCCAACAAGAAACATTTTAAATTTGGAGACAAAGGAAATGGGAAATTTAAAGGAAAAGGTAAGAAAAATTTTATTATCGAGAAAGAGGGAGAGAAAATTACTTGTAAACATTATTCAAAGGATGTCCATGATGAAGACCACTACTGGAAACTACATCCAGAATTGAGACCAAAGAAGTTCAGTAACAAGGGGAAACAAAATATTGATGCTACAAATCGACAAGATCTAGGATCCTATTCAGGTGATGAAACCAAAATCATAGCCATGGGAATGAAAGGTATAGCTTATAATGCAAGTACTGTTTCTTATAGAAAGTCTCTTGCATCTCAAAATGATAAAGAAAGAAGTGAGTTTTTTCATATTAGTCATTACAAAACATACAAAGGTTGATATATTATTTGAAAGTGGATCTCAAGTCAATCTTATCTATGAAGAAATTGTCAAGAAACATAATTTAGAGAATACTCCTCATGCAAAACCTTACCCTTTAGGTAGGGTATGTGATGAGGCCAAATTACAAGTGACAATAAAATTTAGACTCGAATTTTCCATCACCATTAATTTTATAGATGAGGTAGAGCTTGATGTTGTACCACTTGATATTTGTGGGATTGTCTTAGGGAGTCCATATTTATATGACCGAAAAGCGATATTCTATCATCATGAGAAAAAAAATCATCTTTTCAAAGATGGATTTGGATATATTATTAGATAACATCACAAGAAGATGAACTTATCTCTTGTTAGTGTTGGTTAGATGAAAAGGCTTGTGAATTATAGTAACAATTTTGTGGTGTTGATCATTAAAGCCAAAGATACTTCTAAATTTGAAGCTTCCTCAGGATGTGATTCTAAACTCAAGCATGAATTGGTTGAAGTTGTTAACTCTTATGACAATATTTTCGGGAACTTGAAGGGTTACCTCCAAAAAAAGGAATCCAACATGAGATTAAATTGCAACAGGATGCACCACTTCCAAATATTGGCATGTAGATAATGTCATTTTTGGATAATGTAGAAATTAACAATAAAATTCAAGAGCTGCTTGATAAAAGGGTCATTAGATGTAGCACATCTCCTTGTGGGTATCCTATTGTTTTGGTTCCAAATAAATATGGTGCATGGCGCATGTGTGTGGATTTCTGAGCTTTGAACAAGATCACGATAAAGAATTGATATCCTCTTCCTTGCATTGATGATTTTCTAGAAAATTTAAAGGATGTTGTTTATTTTACTAAGTTAGGTTTGAGAAGAAATTGTCATTAGATAAGGATTGTTGAAGATGATATTTGGAAAACTACTTTCAAGACAGAACAACGTATGTTTGAGTGGTTATTTTTGCCATTTGGGATTTGCAATGCACCTGCGACATTCATGACAGTTATGAATAATGTATTGTAACCATTCCTTGATGTTTTTGTCATAGTATACTTAAATGATATTCCGATTTTTAGTAAGACTCTTAAAGAGAATGTCAAGCATGTAAAACAACTTCTAGATGTTTTGAAAAAGGAAAATTTGTATTTGAAGATGTCTAAATGTAAACTTGGGAAAACCTCTTTGGTTTACTTGGGTCATATTGTAAGAGGCGGTGAATTGAAGATTGATCCCTACAAAGTTGGAGTTATTGTGAATTGGCCTAAAACCAACAATGTAATAGAGGTTAGGAGGTTTTTGGGAGAAGCCCAATATTGGAGAAAATCTATTGCTAACTTCTCATTCATTGCAACGCCATTACATGATTTGACAAGTGTGAATCAGGTCTTCCAGTAGGGATGAAAGAAATAGAAATCCTTGACACTTTGAAAGAGAAAATCAACACAACACCAGTTCTATCACTTCCATATCTTAAACAACCATTTTAAATTAATACGAATGGAAGAGAATATGCTATGGGGGAATTTTTGATGCAGCATGGTAAGCCAATATGTTATCATTCAATAAACCTTTTCCAATATAATTATTAACTATCCATCTTATGATAAAGAGTTGTATGCTTTTCTACAAAGTGTGAAGAAGTGGAAGCATTATTTTATGGGTAAAGAAACGATTATTCATTTTTACCATAAACCTTTGCAATATTTACAATCGCAAACCAAGCTACAACAAACAAGACATTTCAGATGGATGGGATTCCTGCAACAATTTAATTTGGTAATAAGGTATAAGAAATGTATATACAACAAAGTTGCAGATATGTTATCAAGGCCTATTTTTAATGCATTTGTCATTCTTAAGCATAACCCAATTATGCATGAAAGTTATATTGAAAAATATGCTCAAGATGGATATTTTAAAGATGTTTATGAAAATTTTCCATCAAGGCAATCATGTTGAAGTGTTGGACTATCATGTTCATCACAAGTTGTTGTATATTATTGGAAAGTTATGTGTTCCACAGGGTGAAAGAGTCAATGTCATAAGGGAAGCCCATACTTCTCTTGTTGTTGGTCACTTTGGTATAGGAAAAACACTTTCTCAGCTGCAGTGGTGTTGTTATTGGCCTCATATGAATGAAATTGTATCAAGATATGTAAAATGATGTTCTGTGTTCGCTACTAGCAAGCAAAGCAATAGGAAATAGGGTTTGTACACTTCAGTTCCTATCCCTTCTTGTCTCTGGGAAATTATTTCTATGGATTTTTTTGAGGGACTACCAATGTCTAAGAATGGTCTTGATTATTTATATATTTTAGTGGACCATTTAAGAAAAATGTGTGTGTTGCTGCCTTGTAAGAAATAGGATACAACTAAACAAACTACAAATATGTTCTTCCAAAATGTATGGATTCATTTTGGGTTACCTACTTCGATTATTTTTTATCGATATTATCGATTTATCGGGAAGTTTTGGTCAAGTTTATGGGAACTCATTGACACAAAGTTGAATAAGAACACAACATTCCATCCACAAACTGGCGACCAAACGGAAGTATTGAAAATAATAGTAGTGTATATCCTATGAGGATATTGTGGTAAGCATCATAAAATTTGGGATGAGCATTTGGATTACATCCAACATGCCTACAATCATGCCAAACATTCATCTACATAACTATCTCCATTTGAAGCTTGTTTGGGATATTTGACAGAGTCACCTTTGGTAAATATATTGCAGTAGACGGATGTAGTGATGTGGAAAAAGCTAACCATTTCATTGAAAAAATCCAATTAGTGCATAAAAGGGTACAAGCACAGTTGGAGAAAATCCAAGCAAAGTACAAAGCAAGACATGATAAGCATCAAGTTGATCATGATTTCCAAGTGGGAGATCAAGTGTAGTTATACATCAGAAAGGAAAAATTACAAGGTGAAGGTAAAAATCTCAATCCAATCAAATATGGTACTTTCAAAATCTTGGAGAAGATTAGTAACAATGCTTTCCGATTATATTCGCCACCTTACAGGCAAAATTATTTTTTTATGAATGTGGAAAAATTGAGATTGTATGAGAGTCCTATAATTTATGATAGAGAAGAGAATGTTCATATTCCATCTATAGATGATTTTTATCCTAAATATTTAAATGAGTTGCTGGAAGACTCTATTATTTACAAGAGGATAAGAACTTCACGCATATGAAATGTGGAGTATCTTCGTGTGGGGCTCAAAGGTACCAATCCAAGCAAAGAAAGGTGAGGGAGTTGTACACTCACTTGATGAGTAAAAGTAGACTTTTGGTGGTCCAAAAGCTTCCAGTGGGGTGGAGTGATCTAGGGGATAAAAATTATACTTGTTGGGCCAGAATTATGAATTACGGATAAATCACGCTTCCTTAGACATGTGCTAGTCTAGAACAACAGGTGAAAGTCTATACAACTATTTCTCCTAACTCAGAACAGATACAGAGAGAGGATTGGAAGCTTATTTGTTTAGTCGCTTCCAAATGGCTCCTTCTGCCGCTTCCGTTGCAGCTTTAAATTCAAGCGGTTTGTGAGCTAAATGCTTCCTGCAAGAAAGAACACTGAAACAGTAGAATATGTAATAATATAGATATCTATTCAAGATAGCTAGCTAAATCAGTAAAGCATAAAACATATACATAAACTAAGATCTTGTAATATGGAAAATCAAAGCCAATACAGATGCATATAGGGAAAAATAAGCAGTACTCTTTATTGATGATAAAAGGAGAGGTTACACCCTAGTGATTGATTTGAAGTGACCTTCCAACAATGTTCCCAAGGCTCATCACAATATAAATCTCTCCAGCAGTAGCTACACAAATATAGCTCTCAATTGAAAATTATCCAGCATTTCTCTACTCAATTTCTTCCTTCTTAAGCACTTTGATCTGTGCTCAATTTATAGATGAAATTTAGGTTGTTTTTCAATCAATAAGTTTCCAAAAATAGGCAGGAAATGTTTCCAATCATGTAGATGTCAAATGGACACTTGGATCCGAAGCTTGACATATTTGAACTCTTCTAGAAGGCACTGGCCAAGTGGAGATTCCGGAACAATGAGAATTTCACTCCCAATGTGACCAACGCACCTGTGAATGTTGGGAAGTTATTTGTAGAGCATCCTTGCATGGGGCTACCTGCATATGCAACGCACTTAGGCCCCTTAGAGCCTGCATTGTTGAGCTATCATATGCTGTTTAATAAGCTTCAAACCATGGAAACCTTTACTTGATGAAAGTCTTGCTTGATTTGTCTTGTTTCTTGTCTTAGGGCATATAGAAACTGAAATGATAGGGAATTATAGACCCTTGATCATTGGTCCTGGAGATGATGCCCAGTTAGCCAATTCATTGGGAATGATGCCAAAATTGACCTATAAAAATTTCCCCCTAAAGCATGAGATCCAAATAATAAGAACATTTGATTGAGATGCTTTACACTGTGATGAGTATGGAAATGAAGCGGAGTGGTCACTTGCATCAATATTACAATACATTACATCATGATATATCCTCTTTTGATCATAATTGCTGAGGGTAGGCATTCCCATATTCAGCACATAAAACAATCTAATAGCATGTACATAATTTAGTAAGTCGTCTTCATTGGAATTTTGCCCAGATGCATACATGCCTACAGATATAGGCCCATGTTTGGATGACAATATGTATGTAAGGTCACCGTACAGATGATGTGTACAACAATATTGAAATCGCAGCCTGGACGGATGAAACTAGATCCGGGGTCTTTTTATCTCATTCACTCGATCATTCTGGTACAAGTCTAGCCATGTGAATATATGATTTGTAGTCGAACATGGAAAGACATAATTTGATTATTAGCTAATAATGTGAGTTGTTAACAAACGCGAGAGAACCACCATTAATGTCAATGGCTCTCAAGTTACTGCAGTACATTTCGTAAGGCGTGAATAGATGATTTGATATCGAACGCCAAACAAAATATTTCGGTCAAAGGTCTGGAAGTGAGGATCTTTTCGATGCTGTAACAAGCCTCATGGTACTGGAATCTAATGTTTCTAAGTGAACTTCTTGGATATTTATTTTTTGTCGACAGGAAGTCACCTTATTGCAAAACAGGAGTTACTGATTTCAGAGACAAGGGTATGACTTGATATAGCAATTTTCAGGGATGACGGTCATGAAAATGAAGGTTTACGAGTATTCCAAAAGGATGAGTTTTTAATCACTGGATGACTTCTCTTGAACATATCGGCGACACTGTGATGATTTGGCAGCATTGACCCAAAACCAAAGTGAAGGTATGATGAACCATAGGTGTGAATGAACCATCAAGATGATTACCCAACCCAAACAGTCACGGACATGGAGTGAAAGAAGTGTCATGTTCAAGAGCGACTTGCTACCAAAAAGAAACTTTGCTTACTTTTCCCAAATTTTCCCCAGTTATTTGTCGACCAGTACCTCTTTATTTTTTAACAAGCTTGAGGAGTATAACATTTTCTTGATCTATAATTCAACCCTTCGGGTGAATAATGTATCACTATTTAATAATTTAACAAGTCTAGCAATGAATGAAACTCGATTCTTGCCATGATCGACAAGCCCGTCGCTATTTTATGTTTTAACGAGCTTAACGACAGTGAAAGCTCAGTCCTTTTTCATATTTAGAGAGTCTGAAAAAAAGGATGAAAGAGAACTCCATAAAGTACTTTTTCGTAAATTTGTCACTCAGATCCAAAAAAGTGTAAAATAATATCTAAGAGAACCTCTTTGGTCATGTTTAACCAAGGTATTCCTTTTTCG
Organism: Pinus albicaulis; assembly: GCA_034641835.2. Lineage (NCBI taxonomy): Eukaryota > Viridiplantae > Streptophyta > Pinopsida > Pinales > Pinaceae > Pinus > Pinus albicaulis. The sequence goes on from CM076569.1 coordinate 977,016,428, forward strand.
TAAATAATCTATCTCAGTCCAGAAAAGGGTTAAACTTATACTGAGTATATATCAATTCATTTACTTTAACGAGCTCGAAAAGACAAGTGCTCGGCAATCTTTTCACATTATCGGAGTCTTAAAAGAGCTGAAAGAAGACTCCAGGGGTTCATTTTTTGTTGTTATCGAAGCTCGAAAAAGAGATAAAAGTGTTCTTCAAATCCTTTTTCGTTTTTAACAAAGCTCGAAAAATAAGGAGAAAAAGTATGCTTTGTGGTCAAGTCATTCTTTGAATAAATCTGCACGATTAATATGTTCATCAGTTGTATTTCCTATTCAGAACAACATCAAATGGATTAAAAATACCTATTTCATGATAAAAACATAATAAAACTATAGTCATAGTAATAAATTTAACTTGCAAACAATTAAATGACTATAAAAAGTAGTTTCACTATTCATTTTTACCATTCCATAGTTACCATTTGCATTTTGGAGCTCTGAACCTAATTTTTCCCTCGAACTTCAGTCGTTGATTGTGGTCGTTTCTGTGGACGGATTTCATTGCCATTTGATCCAGGTTAGTGCGATGAACCTCCTCTTCCCTTTGGTATTCATTTCATTTCCATTATTTGCAAATTTTTAGGGTTTTGAGGCCCCCTAGGGTAAATTCTGCCCAAAATGAGGGCAATGCACCCCTGCATGTCGAAACCTGCGTTGCATAGAAGGTACATTGAAGGGTACCTACATGTGCAACACACTATCTCAGCCCAGGGAGTGCGTTGGGCGCAATTTAAGTTTTTGATTTTCATGTTGTGCCCAAAATTTGCCTAGTTTTTTGCAATGATTGGAATCTAATGGATCTTATGGTTGTATTTCAAGTTTCCATCTGATTATAATGAAGATTACATGGAGGGAAAGAGAACATGAAGAAAAAGATATGATTTCCTTGAATGATCTGGGTACTGTAAGAGCCCTAAGAGATTGTGGAATTCTTAAGTACTTTAAATTGTTGGGAATGAGGCAAAAAATAGAACTCTTGGAGTTCTTAGTTCGAGCATAGGATCCAGTGATAGAGGCATTTCACATTAAAAACAAAGTGGTTCCCATAACAGTTGAGGATGTGTATTTTCTCATAGGATTGTCGAGGAGAGGTTTTCCCATTTCTCTCACAGGGCCTACCGTTAGAGGAGAGACAGTGAGAGATTATGTTATGCAGTATTTCTATCTAGGGCCAGAACCTAGCAAAGATGGAAAAATAAACATCCAAGATGTTAGGGATTTGTCTTTGAGAACCATCCTTTTCACGATCGCTAAACTTGCTGGCACCGTTACACTACATGTAGCGAACAGATCATATATGAAGTATGCACTAGAGTGTTTAGAGCCAACAGTCTTCAACTAGTCTGAAGTTGTTCTATCTCAGATAAAGGAACAAATGAATAAAGCAAAGGGAGGAAGGAAGAAAAATTTCAGTTATGGTTCAATCCTTATCTCCTTCACTTTGGAATGGATTCTACTAATGTAGCCACAGCATGTAACATTGGATATATCGAGTCCTAGAGATCCTCAGATGCAGAGATGGGTAGAACTCATGGGTCGGCATGCAGGCCAATCGACCATTGTTTTCTCTAATGCATTCTTCACCTAGTTCCAGCGACATATTATCGCCATCGATGAGTATGCATACACAGGCATCGACTTCCAAGGAGATCCAGATTTAATATTACCAGAAGGAGCTCAGTGGGGTGCAATAGGTAAGAATGTTTTGACCATGTTTTTTTTTTTTCTAAGGTTTATACAATTTTTTTGTGTTTTGATTTCTTTCCAAGACTAAACTAAATGTTTGATGTAATGCAGATATTGATCGTGTTCAACCAGTAGAGGAACCAGAGCGCGAAGCAGATGCACCAGCAGAGAGGGTTGTCAAGAGATTAGTCCTTCAAGACCTTGATATGGCTGAGACTCTGGCTGAGCTTCAGCAGCACATAGAGGGTTTGACCTTCAGGATTCCAGATTGCTGGATCGAAGAGCTTCCCATGCGACTGCAGTGACACACTATTGGGGTTCCTGACCATTGGATGCGGTTGATCCATAGGATTTCTAGATCTATAGCATGTTACCATGAGCACCACTAGTTTACTTGTGACTTTTTGCATACATTTTGAGGTCAGATGACCAATGTGTCTTGGACACAAATTTTGTAAAAACCTATAACTATCTATCTATATGATTTCAGAGTTTTTCCTGTGTTTAATGCACAATCCTATTCAATGATGTGAATGTTTTCTTTACCTATGTCGCAAATTTCTATGTAAAACTTGATTAGCTAATAAATCAGTCAAAATGTTCAAATTTCTGGAAATGTGTTGATATTGAATGAAATCAAAATGTCTTTCCAAAATTTGAACTCTTAGGAACAATATAAGAAGTGTTGAATTTCTAATAGTATAAACACTAGTAAGTTGTAATACCACAAGTTGTGAGTCTAACCTTATGATTATGCAGTTAATACCAAATGAAATGGCATTAGAGAGAAGTTTGATCAACACACTATACTCAGCGATATTGTTCATTGATCTACCAATACAAATCCCTTGAAAACTCACTAACTCATCGTTCGGAGCAAAAATGGCCCACGCTGCAGAGGATAGATTCTGCGTACTATGACGAGCACCATCAGCATATCCAAAAAATGGTTCCGAAGATTCAATCATCTACGATGAAATGTAAAGCGGATTTCTAATGTCAAGAAAACTCTAAAAGCAAATTAAGATAGTGAATGCAAATCAACAGCATATAAACAATATAATACAAAAAATTACTACGCTCATTATTAAGCATAGCAATGTTTCAAATACAAACCATTTCTAGGTTGTGCCAATGGAATTCGATCGTAATCAACTAACTCGTAGGCACCCTTATCAAGAACTCTTTTGACAATATAGGGGCCACCCCATAATGGCTCGAATTTTTTTGTACCTATTACATCAACTTCTTGATCGTAAAGAAGGACCAAGTCGCCTTCTGAGTAGATGCGAGGCTGGAAATTTTTGTCATGTTGCGCCTTTATACGTCTCTTATGCGCTTCGCTGGCCAATTGGGCTTCATGACGCGTTTCATCTAGATGGATGAGGTTAAGGATATGCACTTCTTCTTCTGAGGTGTTAGGTAACAAGTCTACCGCGAGTTTTAACGATGATATTTCACATTGGATTGGTAAGATAGCTTCCAGACCATACACCAATTGAAAAGGATTAAATCTAATTGCGTTTCTCACCGAGGTTTGATACACCCACAAAGGAGAGTACAAGATCAAGTGCCAGTTCCTTTTACAGAATCCTATCATTCGTTGAAGCATTCGTTTAAGAATTTTGTTAATAGCCTCAACTTGTCCATTTGATTGTGGATAATAAGGAGTAGAATTATCATGTGACAATCCTAACTTGGTAGTCAATTCAGACATCATATGGTTGTGAAAATGCTTCCCATGATCTGTAACTATAGCTTTTGGGACCCCAAACCATGCAATAACGTGGTTAAAGAAAAACAATGCAGCTATCTATCCTGTGTTGTTGAATGTAGGCATCGCTTCGGCCCATTTGGTAAAATAGTCGACTGCGACAATAATATAACCATGCCCCCCAGACGAAGGAGGGTTATAGGTCATGAAGTCAATACCCCATTTCGTAAATGGTCTAGCAGAGACAACAGGATGCATTGGTACTGGCGGTTTCCGGATTTTACAATAAAAAATATGGCAGGCACGACAACTTCTAACCGCGAGGATGCAGTCTCGAAAAATAGTAAACCAAAAGTAACTGGCGTGGAGTATCTTCTGCGCGGTAGCATATCCAGATAAGTGTCCACCACAATCCCCAGCATGACAATAATTTAACACTTTTTCGGCCTCCTCATGAGTGAGGCACCTCCTTAAAATGGTATCGATACCACGACGATAAAGTGTATCGCCAACAATCAGATAATATTTGGCTTGGTATCAAATACGTCGTTGATCAGAGCGAGAGGTATTAGGTCAAAAATTTTGGGTTTGGAGATAAATGATGAAACCCCCATACCAAGGATCAAATGATCCAATCAGAAACAGAGAATCGTCTAGAATATATGGTTATGACGTAGTATTAGTACTATCAGAGGGAAGGTCACAGAGAAGCTCAACCAAAACTAAGGACTTCTTTGACTTGGATTTGATGAATTCCAAATCAAATTCCTGCAAAATGACAATCCATTTTGAATATTTTCCCCCCAGCAATTGACGTGATAAGATGTAAGTTATGGGGTTGCAATCTGAAACTATTGTTGTTTTTCAGAGCAGGATATAATGGCGAAATATTTGGACAACTTGAACAGCTTCCAAGGCAATATTTTCCACGTACGAGTACTTAACTTCCGTATCATTGATATTACGACTCAAATAATAGATCAGATGTTCAATTCCATCTTCTAATTGGACCAAAACCATAGCGATGGTCGTTTCAGCCGTAGCGATATATAGGAAATAATCATTTTGATAATTAGGAGGATACATTAATGACACTTGGACAAGATGGTCCTTGACAGCATCAAAATAAGCTTGCACAACTTTGTCCCAATGGAAGGGAACCCCCTTTTTCAATAATCGAGAAATTCCTTTAGCCATTTCGGCATAGTTTGGAATGAACCTTCTTAGAAAGTTAGCCTTTCCTTGAAGTTTTTGTATCTAAATTAATTTTGATGGTGCAGGCAAATCAAGATTTTCCTGTACCTTTAGTGGGTCTATTCGAATTTCTTATTTTGAGACTACGAATCTGAGCAATTGACTAGAACCAACACAACACACACATTTGTGTGGATTGACGTGTATCTTGTAGTGTTGGCAGCGTAAGAAAATGGCTCTCAAATGCATCGGGTGATCAGTCTGATTTCGTGAATGCAGTGGTAAATCATCTAGATATGGTTGAACAATGTGTTTGATGTTGTTAAAAGCATAATCCATTTCTCTCTGAAAATTTTCCACAACATTCTTTAAACCAAACAGAAGCTTCCTATATGTGAATGTGCCCCAGGGACAGATGAATGATGTCTTATGTTGGTCGTCTAGGTGGATATTGATTTGATTGTAGCTGGAAAATCTATCCATCAACGAAAATATTTTGCATCCAGCACAATCGTCAATAATCTCGTCGATAAAGGGAGTAGGATAGTTGTCTTTTGGACAAGCATGATTAACATCCTGATAATCGATGCACACTCTAATTGTTCCTTATTTTTTCATAACAGGAGCGATATTGGAAACCCACTCAGTTAGCAGAATAGGGTAAACGAAACCAGCACGCAAAACATTTTCAACTTCTACTTTGATGGCAGCGGCTTTCTTTGGATGAACAGGACGAAGCCATTGACGCACTGGTTTGACATCAATATACATATTAATAGTGTGTTCAACTATACTAGTATCTATGCCTGGCATTTCCTCGTAAGACCAAGCGAATACGTCACGAAATTCACGAAAACGAGAGCGATAAGAATCAAGTTCTGATGGAGAACAAGATACACCAACATGAATATTTTCTACAACACCAGGTTTGGTCGAAATATCAATAGAAATCATTTCTTCGATATTTCATAAATTTCGCTTAGAGTGAATTGCATTAATCGGTAAAGAATTCGAAGAAAAAAAAATTTGATGGATGGGTGATATAGTTCACTGAGATTGTTTTCTTCATAATCAGGAAGATGGGAAAAATGATGATAATCTTCCCATGGTTCTCCTTCTGACATCATAGCTTCCAAAATATTTTCATCTGTCAAAAATTTTGAGGAAATTGGATTAGATGGAGTACCAAAATCTAATGAATGATCAACCCAAACACTCAGCGACGTTGATTTCAGATTTGTTGCCCAAGCCAAATAGATTGATTACTATGCTAGCTCAATAGGGTTGGGCGGTAAGACATTATCCAACGTAGAAATATCAGAATCACCCTTACTCTCCCTTAAGCCAGATAGAGTGGAAGAGATCATGTAGCAGGTCTCTATGCTTGCAATTTCTGCCGACGTCGCGAGCGGTGGTAATGCAAAGGTTCCCATAAGAGTGGAATACTTTAAGAGTCCTACACCAATGTTCTGAATTTATAGTTGGGGTAATTGAACAAATGGAACGCTTCCAGTTACCTGCAAAGCGGAGGCAAAAATGGATAATTGATTAATGACTGTGATTGTACATTTATGTGGAAAGGAAATCATTCTAAAGTATGTAGAAACAATGGCAGTCATTTCATATACCCATGGTCTTCCGAGTAAAATATTATAGACAAGGGGTCCGTCAACAACCTCAACATCAATACTTATTGTTTTTCCCCCTAATTCAACATGCAGGTTATTGATAATACCACAAGGTTTATATGTTCTTCCATCAAAAGCCTTCAATGTCATTGATGATTGTGATAATCGCGACGAGCCAAGTGACTTCCAACAGTTTAGAGACATAATGCACGTAGATGCTCCCTCATCAATAATAGTGTGATGAAAAAGGTGACTGAGAACATTTACTTGTATGGAGAATGCCAATTCTGCTGGTAATTGTGGCACATAGCCCGTATGATTAAAGATGACAAGATTAGAATCAGTCGGATCAATTCCACCAATGGCCAAAAATAAAGTCTGCTTCTGGGAGGGATAGTTTTGTAATACCTCAAGAGCATACATAGCTGAAGGGGATTTAGCCAAATCTTCAACTATATTATAATTTTGTGCAGTGCTTGCTCGAGGATTATATTTCGATTTATGAATTACTCCCTTTGGTGGCTTAATTGTCAATTCATGAATAACAGTAGGTGGTATTTTTTTAGTAGATGGATTCGTTGTCGAGGTAGTAGGTTGATCAGTGGTTGGACTACCATATTATTTATTTTGCATCGACACCAAAATATCTTGTGAAGGTTTTGTGGTGGATAACATTAACACTTGAGAACTAGGAGTTGGATCTGTAGCAACCAAATTAGTGTCTGGATTTGGAAATGGGTCTGTCAACACAGTTGATGCATGAGAAGTCTTGATGATTTTTGAGACTTCAGCACGGTGAGGAAAATCCCTAACAAAGTGTTCCTTGTTACAGATTATGCATGGATAACGAGGTTTCCGTGGTCTAGACGGTTGATCAGATGATCTTTCTTGTGGGTTAGAAGTTTACTTTTTCTTTGATTTCCCCTTTTTCTTACCTCCTGGTTTCTTGTCACTTTTTCCTTTTTCAAATGACACGGCATTAATTTCAGAGGTAGAAGCAGGATCAGATGCAGTAGTGTGGTGTGTGTTTGCAGTGCCTATCAAGCCGTCTCCGGCATGAGAGTCCTTTATTTGAGGAGGAACTTTGAAATTAGATCACGACGCATTAGGAACTTTTTCATAAAGTGTGCCAGACTGAGTGTAAATCAAGTCCAAATATTGGGCACGAGCGATAACTCTCTCTTCAGTGACAACACCACCTTTAGCCACATCCTCAATTATAGATGGTAACAGGGACTTAATGAACCATTCAACAAGGAGATGATCGGGAACAAATGTCTTAACCATTTGTCGATGGTGACGCCACTCATGAATATGATCGGAAATGTGAGTAGCATTGGTCTGTTTGAATTTGGTCAAGAGTTTCGTTCCAGTTTCATATATGATCGGTAACTGGAAACAGGTCAAAAAGATAGTAGCTAAAGCAGTGAAATTGTCAAAATAATCTCTACGTAACTCAATGTGCCATTTAGTAGTCGGACCTGTGAGCATACGCTGGAAAAGACGTAGTCGAACAAAATCATCATTCAGGGAATTTAATGAACACCATAGATGATAATTCCTGACATGAGTTGACGAATCTTCTCCAGGGTTTCCATTGAATTTAAGAATATTAGAGGGTAATTTATGAGGTATCACCGGCCACCAAGGAGCATAATTTATAGGATCATTGGTTAACTGGTTTAAATCTGGTAATTCTAAGGTTGCAACAAAAGGCAACTGTCGATTAAGGTCGGGTTGAGCATAGCCAGGGTAAGATGGAATTGCTTGGGAAACAGGTCTTTGAGCACCAGCATAAGGAATTTGCTGGTGATAACTTAGATAGGGGTTGTTTTGCATAGAAAATGCTTGAGAATTCTATTGACAAAAACCTAGATATGATACTTGTTGAAATGAAGTTTGAGGCATTTGCGCTTGTGGCTACCAAGGGGTCTGTCCACCAATGTTATAACCCAAATTAGTATAAGTTGGATTCGGTTGATATGTATAACCAGGTTGCGTTTGTGACATCCCATAAAATGGTACACCACCTTGTGAATAAATGATTCCTGATACAGCTTGTTGTATATTAACCAAAGGATTTTGAGTCTGTGGACCCAAAATTTGATGATATTGAGTCGAAGAACCCGCCTGATAAGGTTGATGTACAATATTTTGATTCTGTAACAGGGGTATAGATGTATTAACAAGTGGTAATGAAGTGGGTGTAATGGGTTGAACAGGCTGATATGAGTATACAACCGTTTGTGGTTGGATAGGCAGAGTGGGTTTCCATTGAAAAACATTCATGTCAACATTAGTTTGACAAAAAAGTGACTGAGTACTATCATATTAGGTGACCAAGGGTTTCCCCCCAGCATAAGGAGGATAATAAGATAGAAAATAATTTTCTCCAAATGCTGGGAGTCCAGTTGATATGGTACTTAAAGGAATTGACCCAAAAGGACCAACTTGATATTTCCCTAATGATGTATGTAATGAATCAAGTCGTTCAGTACTAACGATAGGACTACCAGTTAAAACACCAAATGATGACATTGGAAAATACCATGAACGTGAAGATGCACCAGAGAAAGTGCCATACAATGATTTGTAGCTTGTTGGGACCGAAGGGCCACCGTGAAAATATGACTCTGGTGAAGTTGTGAATATTGATGAAGTAGCGAGGGTAGGAGCTGACGTAATTGGAACAGCAGACCCAACCGAAGATGTTGGTTCAAACATGGTTGTGTGACCAAATGTATACCCTCAAAAATCGACGGGAGATTGAATGGCAATAGGATCAACAAAAGCAGATGGAAACGATTAAGGAAAAGACTCGTACAAGTAAAGGTCCCCCCAAAATGGGTTGGAGTTAAAGGTGTATCGTCTTGTGGGATTTCTTCAATCGCAATTAAACCAGGAGGAAGAACTTCACCGTCGGGCCCAAAATATATTTCAGATAGTTGACTGTGTGATATGGGAGTTTCAATAGCTACAGAAGTTTGTGGGGTGACCAAGATAGGAACAACTTCTAGTCGTTTGACTTCAAGATTCAGATTTGTTGGCAAAGAAGAGACAGGATCTGGATCAATTTGTGATTGAACAACGTCGGGTCTAGGAGGTATGGTCTCAACGATTGAATGGATCGTGACCACAGGTAGCTATGAAGATTCCGTTTCGACAACATTAAACGAACTGGGATGTGTGGAAACAATTTGAGCTAACTCTAGTTTAAAATATGATGTTTCTCTAGAGGTACGAATTGTACTTGATTCAGCATATCGTTATCGTCTTCGCCTACCATAAGTAATTTTCGGTGGTAAAGGTTGTTTTAAAGCTAATCTACGTGAACGACGGGGAATAGGATTTTGTTCTTCCATGATTAATGACTTATTTTATCCAAAAAACAAATAAAAAAAAAGATGGTAATGCTAGGAAAAATGGTTTACCAAGAAACTATGAACTGCAGAATACCTCCTGGCGAACCAAGAAGTACGAGCAGGTAATCTCCCCGAATGTTGTGTTCGGTGTATCACAATTTCAAGGCGGCCGACTCGGTTTACTATGGATGGATAGCACCTAAAATTTGTCCTCCTAAATATACCCGAAGGTACGTGGAGGTCCAAGTCCGTATTAGTGTTGTCTGATGCAAAACCGCACAGTGAGAGCACTCCTTTATACTTATCGTATTGTAACACCACCTGATATACCCGAAAGTACGTGTACGAGCTACGATGTACTTACGTATGTGGAGTGAGGTATCACACTCGGAATGTATCGCAGAAAAGTTAACGACAGCTGCTATGTTTTACGACACCGGAACACGTCTCTAGCCTAGACCTTCTAAATGTTATCGCTATGGTTCCAATGCGATGTTAAGTAAATTGAGATTAATTTTATGTTATTCTTGCTTAACAATTTGCCTTTCAAAGGTTCACCGCGATGATGTGTATGAAATTCCTAAAATGCAAGCTAAGAATGATAAACAATATTTCACTTTCATCTTTTTCAATGAAGAACCTAGCTACTAAGGGAAGAGAGAAAATAATTTGTGAGAAAACAAATCAATGAGCACAAACTAAATGCAAATTTCCTAATGTTACTTTTGCAAAACACACACAATCCTACATGCAAATGCAAGTTTTTCTTTTCAGTTTCTTTAATGTTATGAATGCAGAAAATAAACTAGGTGCACTAGATCAAAAATTCAAATGCTTTTTACTTTCGAGAAACAAAGAATTAAAAAAACAATTTCTCTTTTGAAGGAAAAACGAGGATTTCAACAATAATTTCTCCTAACAAGGAAATGAATATTTTACGACAATTTTCTATTTCGAAAGAAAATGATTCTTAATGCGACCATAAAAAGTACTTTGAAATCAACTTGTCAATGATAAAGAAAAACATTTTTTAAAACAACATTGAACAAATTTATAGTCAAAGGAGGAAGAAGTATATAGATTCACTGGTCAATTAAGCATCAAACTTTTCATAACATAGTAGCAAACAAAACTGAAGCAATTTGCAAAGTCAAATTCAAGGGAATTTGGGCACTTTCAGGAGTCAATGCAATCTCCAAGGGGAGACAGTGCTCTGCAACGTAGGCTAGGAAGGGAGACAGTGCTCTGCAAAGCATTGTGTCCAGTCTAAGGGTGCATTGGGCGCATTATGCAAAGAAAAATACTACTGTTTAACTCACTCTATTTGAAAATTAAGCTCTGAAAAAAATTAATCTTTATGTGTAACAGCTACCAGGTGGATAAACAAAGCAAATCAGAGGCTAAAACACCTAGAACTAAGAGAAATTCTCCCCAGTGGAGTCGCCAATTTGTTGGGTCAGAATTGTGAATTACGGATAAATCATGATTCCATAGATAGGTGCTAGTCTAGAACAATAGGTGAAATACTATACAACTATTTCTCCTAACTCAGAACAAATACACAGAGAGGATTGGAAGCTTACTTGTTCAATCGCTTTCGTTGCAGATTCAAATTCAAGCAGTTTGTGAGTTGAATTCTTCCTGCAAGAAAGAACAATGAAACAACAGAAGATGCAATAATATAGGTATCTATTCAAGATATTTAGCTAAATCAGTAAAGAATAAACCATATAACTCAACTAAGATCTTGCAATATGGAAAATCAAAGCCAATACAGATGCATATAGGGAAAAATAAGCAGTACTCTTTATTGATGATAGGAGAGGTTACAACCTAGTGACTGATTTGAAGTGACCTTCCAGCAACGTTCCCAAGCCTCATCACAGTATAAATCTCTCTAGCAGCAGCTACACAAATCTAGCTCTCAATTGAAAATTATCTAGCATTTCTCTACTCAAATTCTTCTTTCTCAAGCACTTAGATCTGTGCTCAATTTATAGATGAACTGCAGGTTGTTTTGCAATCAATAACTTTCCAAAAATAGGCAAGCCATGTTTCCAATCATGTAGATGTCAAATGGACACTTGGATCCAAAGCTTGACACATGTGAACTCTTCTAGAAGGCACTAGCCAAGTGGAGATTCTGGAACAATGAGAATTTCGCTCCCAATGTGACCAACGCACCTATGAATGTCGGGAAGTGCTTTGCAGAGCAGCCTTGCATGGGGCTACCTGCATATGCAATGCACTTAGGCCCCTTGGAGCCTATGTGGGTGAGCTCTCATATGCTATATAATAAGCTTCAAACCATGGAAACCTTTGCTTGATGAAAATCTTGCTTGATTTGTCTTGTTTCTTGTCTTAGGGCATATAGCAACTGAAACGATAGGGAATGATAGACCCTTGATCATTGATCCTGGAGATGATGCCCAGTTAACCAGGTCATTGGGAATGATGCCCAAATTGACCTATAATAATGCTAAAAAATGAAAGTGCTCAAAATATTCCCAAAATAGCACCAAATCATATATCTCATCATTCTGATTCCAACGATGCTTGAATCACCTCAATCTAGCATTTTATGAGGAAGGTATCATGTTCTGAATATTTTGGCTGAAAAAAAGAAGAAGTCAACTTGCAAGGTTGATTGTGCATACTGTACTTTGACATGGTACTAACATCAATAGGATGATTGGTTTGTATGGACGACATCTGGTCCAATCCCATGAGGGAACGTGGCATGTGGTTATTGGGTGGTACAAAGATTTGGTGGACTAACCACAGGCCACCACATGGTCCAATTATAGAGAACCACATGGCCATATGGGAGGTCACAAAATGGTCTCATATTATGTGTCAAAAATTAGTTATGGACTTGATTAAGCCTTCGCAAGACTTGAATCATCGATCTCCAATGCACAAGTTTAACGCCCAACTACTGGGCCATGGGTACCACTCATTATTCATTGTTGACAGGTTATATTTATAGTTTAATGGTATGTCTATTGGCATTAACATCGTGCCCACGGGCTAGGCTACCTGACCTAATGCTTAGTTACATGTCTCATGACATCACCACACCCAATGGGGGAAAGAGCATTGGCGAGCCTTTGACCGATGATTCCACTTGACGCATAGGACCTCGCACGAAGGTATTGGAGATCATGGGCACGGAGGTTGGGCCAACGACCCATTATTATGTTGAACGATGTGACCAACGATGAGTTAGGGGCTTGGGGTGCGTGGCACACTACCCATGGCCATGTGGCGAAAGGAAACCATTAGTGGAGGTTTCAGGCGGGGGAGCAGAGGTCCATTAATTTTATTTTTTATTTTTGAAACAATCCACAAAAACAATGGAAACAGGTGTGGGTCAAGCTTGTGACCTCCACCTTACAACTCCAACGTGCCCACCAATTGAAATATCACCATTTTGTATCCAGTTTGACAGGGCCAAGAGCTAATATGGTGAGTTGCAGACCAATTTTGGAAAAAGGAGGGTTTTTTGCTCATTTTTAAACCTTTTCGAGCTCAAGAAGAGCCTAGACAAGAGTTTTTGAGCATTCTATACATGATGGAAATGCTATTTTTGAATATTTAAGCTTATATTTTGATGTATTGATAATTTTAGCATATAAATGAAAAAGTCAACCATTGGAAGTTGGACCTGGAGACGTAGCCTAGGAAGGGTGAACACTATTATCAATTTGTTGTGTTTGATGTTGCATATTTTTCCATGTTTAATTGTTAAAATTAAGCAAAAATTGCTTAAGTTTGTGTGTTTTTGCAATCATGAGCCATTGCCTAAAAGACATAAACTAGCTTGCAAATCATTTCATGAAACCTTCACTTTTTAATTTTGGATCAATATTCTTATACTGCTTATATCTTCCGTGGTCATTTTATTGTCTTATTCGTCTTGTGTAATTATACTTCTCAAGGTTTAGAAGATAGAAATTTGTTGTTTTATGATTGATTCCATAAACAACTAGCAATGCTCATTACATTTATTTTCTAATTTACATTACTTCAATTTGTATTCATTCACATTCAATCTATATCATTCTCTAGTGACTTGTGCCTTGAGATCAATAGTTGATTTGGACATTCATTTTATCTAAACAGCAATGATTTTATTCCAAATATTTAAGTTACAGAGTAATGTTATTCTCTGTATAACTTTTATTATTGGTTTATTATTTTCATTCATAAATTAATGGTTGAAGTATGTGTTGGACCTTGAAATTGTCATTCATTTCCATTACATTTTCACTTATATTTCCATATTACCACCTTCACTCCACCTCCATTTCATTACATTTACCTCACCATTACCACTATTGGGTTACATTTATGTTTTTCCAAACTTTATTAATTTTTAGCATTTTTAAGTGAATTTGCGGTTAAAAATTAGAAAATAATGTGCATATGCTTATACCTGACAAATGGGATGAGATTGATGTCATGTGTAGGTCAAAAGGAAGTTTCTAAAAGACCTTTATGTGGCCTCCCAAAACCAAATTCGAATTTGAGTGGAGAAGATCACGGGATCATGAGGATATGTGTCGCATTTCCTTTTTGTATTGAAACTTTAAGAAGATATGTGTCTCGTTTCCTATTTGTATTGAAACTCTAAAAAGACTTGTGTCTTATCATTTCTTATTTTGATTGTAACTACTAGAGATGGAGGGAGAGATTCATGGACTCTCATTAATGAGATAACTTTTCATATTTTTTTATAAATAGGAAAATATTTCTCCTATCAAGGATGTGAAAAATAGGAGAAAAAGAGAAAGAATTATAGAATGTTTTGTAACAAGGCTTGAGATGGAATGGGATGTAGAGTTGTGAGTTTATCAATAAAGAAAGTTCTTTTCTATTATTGAGCTTTAGAATGTGAACTTTTGCAAGTTGGAATGCTATTGGACAATGGAAGGGCCCCCATCAACCATGTGCACCCATTTATAAATTTGTAAGATTAATTAGTTTGTTTTACTTAGATTCATGCAAATAGTTTAGTTTTCTATTTGCAATTGTTATTTTATTTTTTAATGTAGATTTACTTCACTGTGTAATCTTATGTTTCCTAATAAGAATCTCAATAAAGTAGTGTCTTATCTATTTTCCAATTGGATTTCTTTGGAGCAATAAGAATTCATAGTTATCTAGTTTTCTTTACTATTCCTGCCTTTTATTTTCATTAAAATAGAGTTGTCAATTGCTGTGTCAAACTGATATTTATGAAAGCCATTTTCAATATTCTAAATTCTACATTAAATGGTTAAATGTCTCACATGTGCAGTAGTTGAATTTATCTTGCTTCTTGTCATTTGCTTACAAAGAACTAAAGACATAATTGATTTCTTCGAATACATTTCAAGAGGTTAAAAACTTCACATTTGAGTGTGACTGATAAGTCAATTATACATTTGGTTGATCATAGTTAAATCTTACATGCTTTCATTTTCAAGACCCTCACTTGATCGCAAACAACAATCTTCCTAAAAACCACTCTACAAGGAACTAATATGAACATGTTTAAAAGGGATGGTTGAATGATTAAATGTCATGCAATTTTTGAGTTATTTATTTACAGAGCTTTCCTGGTCCTTTAGTTCAAACAAGTGTAATCAGTTTACTCAAACATTACTTCAAAGAAAGTCAGTCTTTACAAATTGAATAATTGGAGTAGCTAAACACATCTTAGATATTTTCATTTGCATTCCTTGTTTTTTGTTCTAGGACCTTAGCAGACTAGAGTACAAACAGTTACTAAACTCCATCACAATATGATCATACCTAACAATTGGATGAGAGATAACTAAAGGTACAATAGTTGATTCATTTTATGCTTTCATATGTATTGTAATTCTCAATTTTAGTCTTTTTAGAAATAGATCCATGGATTAAGATTAACAAAATAGATAAATGCTTTAAACTTCCAAACTAGGTCTTAAACTAGCTCTTAGTTTTAAGTTTGATTTTATGAAAATTAGATTAGTTTTAGTATACTTCATTTTCTTCCTTCTAAAAATCAATTCACATAAGTCTTTCGATAGCTTTAGATTAACCCTCTTTAGAACTCAAAGAAAAAAAAACCCCTTAAAAACAACATAAAACACAACACAACGAAGTAAGGAATATGTTGCTTAAGCACATATGGTGCACCACACTTCATCAGTTTACTAGCCCTGGTTGATAATTTATGTTAGCAATTTAGGGCACTAAATTGGCTAAACATTTTGGCACCGTTGTTGAGGAAGTGTAATTAAGAAACCTTATTTCTTACATAAATTTATTATAAAAAAAAAGAAAAAAAAGAATCAATTAATAATTTCTCAAGTATGCTCTCCTCCTGCGCTTTGTGTGATCTAGAGTATCAGAAAAATAAAATTTTTATGTTAAAAAAAAAAAAAAATTTATGTTTTTATCATTTCGTTTGATTCAATTTTACAATTAACTTTTAAAAAATGATGAATGAAAAATTTTAATTTCAATAAATTGTTGATATATATATATATATATATATATATATATATATATATATATATATATATATATATTTGAAAATATAATATATATATTTGAAAATATAATATATATAATTTTATTAACAAATCAATTTAAAAAAAAAAAAAAAAAAACATAATAAATTTTTTTTTTTGCTCATAGATAGGAGACCCACACATATGCTTGAGGCCGGCCTTTGGCTTGGCCTTATGCATATGTGCAGGCCTTCAATCCACACAAAGACCCATGCACTGCAATATTTATAAAAATTAAAAAAAAAAAAAGAACCCTTCTCTTTTCCATTTTTTATCTTTCTCAAGCAGTAGTTATTAGAAATCATTTTTAAAAGTTGCAGAGAGAGACAATGAAGATGTATTGGATGAAAAAAAATGTTGATGAAGAGAAGATTACAAATTGCTGATGAAGAGAAGATTATAGATTCAATTGTAGAGACAGACAATGAAAGTGTATCACATGAAGAAACTGCTAATGAAGAGAAGATTGCAGATTCCATTGCAAGTAATTGGAATGAGGGAGATCCATCTAAAATTCTATGTGAGAGACAATCCATTATACATCAAAACCTACAAATAAAAAAAAATCAAACCACAACAATTCGCAAAAGTAATTGCCAGAAAACAAAATTTCCAAATGCATAATTGTTAAAAACACTCGATTTTAAAACGCATTTTCTGAGAAAATTGAGGCAGATTAGAAAAAACTAAAACATGGGTTTTTTCGGCAACGGGGTGAATTAGATAACTCAAAATAGTTTTGAGAATTTTATAACATATTGGGAGAAATTCAAGGTTTTTCAGAGCTCCGTTTTGCAGATTACGTGAGGAAAAAATGATTTGTTTTGAGTTGTTTAAACATGGCAAGCTGAAAGCAAAAAAATCTAAGTGAATAACAAACTCTACTCCAAATGGCATGTGGTCTAAGAGTCCAATTTGATTTTAGAAGAATCCAAGTGAATAATAAACTTGCTCCACATGACATGTGGTTTAAGAGTCCAATTTGATTTAATAAATTTGATTTTAGACACAATAAAAAAATAAATAATAATAATAAAAATAAAAATTAGTTGAAAAAGTTGTGGCAAATTTCACATGCTCAATTCCACTTGGTAATTTTCCAACATAATAGATCATCCATCAATTGCATCATTATTTCTTTTTTAGAAACATTATCCATTAAAAAAAAATGATAAAAATGATCTATCAAAATTAGAATGTGTTTATATAAGATCATTGTTATTGTTTTCGAATTCTAGATTAGAATTGATGAAAATGATCTATCAAAATTAGAATGTGTTTATATAAGCTCATTGTTGTTGTTTTCGAACTCTAGATTAGACTCATCAACAAATGCAATAATTCTCTTTGCAAAGAAGTTTTAATAATGGCTTTATGAACAAATATTAGATTGATTTTAAAAAAAATAAAAATAAATAAATAAATTGCAACACAGATGACGATTCAATTTGACAGATTTAATAATAACTTGCAGAACAATTGGAAGATTATTTAGATGATTTCTGAACATTTGGTATTAATATTGTTGATGTGTATTTTTCTATGAAGTTTTAACTTGCAGACACAACAAATCTTTGTGATGCCAATTGTTTTATTGAGCACATTGTATGAAGCCTTCCGACAACAGGGAGTTGATTTATTTTTCATGGTTATTCTTTAAAAATTGGTTGTTATCGATATCATGAATTGGACTAGATATAACACTTTTGATTTTCCTTAATCTGTTTCATTTGACATTCAAATTTTTGTGTAAGAATCAGAAAGGAATTGGCCATTTCTTTTTTAACACACTTATGTTCTTTATTTCAAGTTTTTTTTGCAGGTTTAGGATGATTGAATAATCAACAAGAAGATTAAATTGTGACGACAACTAGTCTTCAAAATACCAATCTTATGAGAAACATAAGAACAAGTCCATGTCCATATTCATCAAGACCATTACTCTTCCTCCCTTTTGAATTATAAATCCAACCAAGAGCTTCAAATCAAACCACAGTTATTTTCCAAGCAAAATTCAGTTGTTCATTTTCCTTCATTCACATACACCTTCCATTATTTTTTGTCTACTCCACAAATAAAAGCAAGAATCTCACCTACATGCTTATTGCCCATTGTCCATTTTCCATTTTCATCTTCCATTTCCATTTTCCTTTTCCTATCCTTTTCATTTTGCAAATAAACCTTGCTTCAATGCAAATTATCGAGTCCATAGTCCTTTGAGTCTAAGTTCCTTGCAAAAACACTTTGAGGCTTACATGCCTTAATGGCAAGTCTTCTTGCCAACGAACAATGGGAATACATTAATGTCCCTTGTTCATCAGATCTTCTAGGTACTCAACAACAACAAAATTATTTATACCTAGCAAGATGTGTTTGGGCACCTTGACTCTCATTGTCATCAATGGTACGAGTTCTCGTGTTGACTAGTGGCATCCATTAATGGCCACTAAGTCAACAATTTCCTGCTATGTTCAACATCAAAACATCTATTCACATAGCAGGAATTGTGCCAATGAGTTTTGAAGACATGAAGACTATCATTTTCAACATTTTTGAGCAAATGAAGAAAATATGCAGCTGTAGAACCAGATGATAGCTACAGAATCATATGGCAGCTACATAATCAAATAACAACAGTAGAATCAGCACCATTCCGCAACATTTTTAGTAGAAGCAATAAAAATACATCTTTACTCTTTTCTCCATAACTTGTACAACCACTTGAAGAAGATTATGATCAGAATTTTGCACCCACCACAGATGCAACTCATCCATTTTCAAAGGGTAAGTTAAGGTACGTCATTTTCTAAATTTTTACCGTATAATTCCTTGAAAAGCTAGAATGATAATTTTTGGAAAAAACATTTCTCTTCCTTTTTTCATAAAATTGAAAATACCATCAGTTGGGTGGGGCAGGGGGAATACATTCATATTCATACTTTTCCATGTTCATATCACATTTAGAAACCCACATACTTCCAAAAGATATTAACTATTACATTATTATTATGAGCATACAATGGCTTTTCAAAAAGTACTCAAAATATAATTGGGATACAAACACAATCATGGTTGTCACACAAGAACCAACCATGATGCAATCCAATAAAGATATACTTTGCAATAAAAATCAAATTATCATTATGCAAAGATCAAATGTAAAAATTGAATGCAACAACAAAATATGGTTGTAACACAACAACCAACCATGTTGCAATTCAAGTAAAACACTTTGCAAAAGTATGAAGTTATCAAATGATATCACGCAAATTTAAGCCAAAGCTCAAGGATCAAAAAGAATTAATTTAATAGATTCCATGAGGACATGCAATAGCTTTAGTTGGGGGGTATGTTGGACCTTGAAATTGTCATTCACTTCCATTACATTTTCACTTATATTTCCATATTACCACCTTCACTACACCTCCATTTCATTACATTTACCTTACCATTACCACTATTGGGTTACATTTATGTTTTTCCAAAATTTATTAATTTTTAGCATTTTTAATTGAATTTGTGGTTAAAGATTAGAAAATAATGTGCATATGCTTATACCTAACAAGTGAGATGAGATTGATGCCATGGGTAGGTCAAAGGGAAGCTTCTAAAATACCTTTATGTGGCCTTCCAAAACCAAATTCGAATTTGAGTGGAGAAGATCACGAGATCATGAGGATATGTGTCTCATTTCCTATTTGTATTGAAACTTCTAAAAAACATGTTTCTTACATTTCCTATTTTGATTGTAACTACTAGAGATAGAGGGAGAGATTCATGAACTCTCATTAATGAGATAACTTCTCATATTTTTGTATAAATAGGAGAAGCATTCTCCTATCAAGGATGTGAAAATAGGAGAAGAAGAGAAAGAATTATAGAATGTTTTGTAACAAGGCTTGAGATGGAATGGGATGTAGAGTTGTGAGTTTATCAATAAAGAAAATTCTTTTCTATTATTGAGTTTTAAAATGTGAACTTTTGCAAGTTGGAATTCTATTGGACAATGGAAGGGCCCCCATCAACCATGTGCATCCATTTATAAATTTGTAAGATTAATTAGTTTGTTTTACTTCGATTCATGCAAATAGTTTAGTTTTCCATTTGAAATTGTTATTTTCTTTTCAAATGTAGATTTAATTCATTGTGTAATCTTATGTTTCCTAATAAGAATCTCAAGAAAATAGTGCTTATCTATTTTCCAATTGGACTGCTTTGGAGCAATAAGAATTCACAGTTATCTAGTTTTCATTACTGTTCTTGCCTTTTATTTTCATTAAAATAGAGTTGTCAATTGTTGTGTCAGACTGATATTTATGAAAGCCATTTTTAATATTCTAAATTCTACATTAAAAGGTTTAATGTCTCACATGTGCAGTAGTTGAATTTATCTTGCTTATCGTCATTTTCTTGCTAGGAACTAAAGGCATAATTGATTTCTCCGAAGACATTTCAAGAGGTTAAAAGCTTCACACTTGAGTGCGACTGATAAGTCAATTATACGTTTGATTGATCATAGTTAAATCTTACATGCTTTCATTGTCAAGACCCTCACTTGATTGCAAACAAAAATATTCCTAAAAACCACTCTACAAGGAACTAATCTGAAAATGTTTAGAAGGGATGGTTGAATGATTAAATGTCATGCAATTTCTGATTTATTTATTTATAGAGCTTTCCGAGTCCTTTATTTCAAACATGTGTAATTAGCTTACTCAAACATTGCTTCAAAGAAGGTCACTCTTTACAAATTGAATAATTGGAGTAGCTAAACACATCTTAGATATTTTCATTTGCATTCATTGTTTTCTGTTCTAGGACCTTAGCAAACTAGAGTACAAATAGTTACTAAACTCCATCACAATAGGATCATACCTAACAATTGGATGAGAGATAACTGAAGGTACAATAGTTGATTCATTTTCTGCTTTCATATGTATTTTAATTCTCAATTTTAGTCTTTTTAGAAATATATCCATGGATTAAGATTAACAAAATAGATAAATGTTTT
This sequence comes from Pinus albicaulis, assembly GCA_034641835.2. Classification (NCBI taxonomy): domain Eukaryota; kingdom Viridiplantae; phylum Streptophyta; class Pinopsida; order Pinales; family Pinaceae; genus Pinus; species Pinus albicaulis. The sequence continues at coordinate 977,037,610 of CM076569.1, forward strand.
AAACTTCCAAACTAGGTCTTCTAGCCTTTAGTTTTAGGTTTGATTTTATGAAAAATAGATTTTTTAGCCACCAATAAAGTTTGACATATCAAATGGTGGCTAAAACATTTTTGGAGCCTTCAAGGAACAAGTTTTATTGTAAAAATTTTTATCTCTTGAAGACTCATGAAGACATCTGGCTCTTTGTTCAAATCTTCATTGGTGCTTCCATTTTAAAAACTCTGAAATTCTGCTGATTCCATTGAGAAAATACTACTGAAAAATCAATTTTTCCCCTCCCTTCACTTCAAAACTAACCTCCATTTTTACCCCATAAAATTCCTCTATTTTTCATTTTTCCCCATTCCCCCTTCATGAAATCCCCTTTACAGAGTTTAAAACTTCTTTTTGAACTCTGCCGAAACCCCTAAATCCATTGAAAACTTGAAAAAATTTCATTAAAAACACCTTTTTGTATTATAGACTTAAGCCCCCTTGGGCTAAGTCTTAAACCACTTCCCCACATATGCCCTGGTGTTGGAACTAGGCGCTAAGCCATTTAAGTTCTTATCGCATCGCAAAAATCCTAGCGCGCAAGTCTATTTGCCATCTTAAAACTTCTGATGCGATAAGCCCTTTGTGTTATATCCTCCGATCATATTATTATCCCATATAACCCATGTGCCCACAATCGAGCGCTAAAAACATCGAATAATTTATCTCTGATCCATTACTTCCCTTTGTAAATAAAAAAAACCACTTTTTCCTAAGTTTGGTCTAAACGCGCCCAAACAATGTTTTTTAATGTAAATGGGTAGATTGAAAAGCACCCGCATCATTTCTCTGATTCGATTGAGCCCCATTTGCATAAACCCCGCCCTCAGCTTTTTACTCCATATAACTTCGCCTGGGACCAAGAGTTAAAGTCCCAAGCGCCAATCACATCGCAAAATTTGAATGGGTAAATTGAAAAGCCCAAAGGCCCGACCTTCTAATCCCGATTGACCCTTATACATAAGCCCCAGGTCTTTTTTGTTTTCCATATAGTCAAAGGCCCCGCAGTCGGGCGCCTATCCATTTCATATATAAACCCGCCCCGAACCGTAAAAACCTTTGTATATCATAAAGTTTCGGGTTTTCATAAATATTAAAGGGTTTCCGTCGGTGTGAGTTTTAAAATGATATCGACCGTTGATCTTGAGCCAATCAACGGCTCACGCTACATCACATCGCAATTTTTTTTGGGTGCATTTGTTTCTCCCCTCTGATTGACGATTCTCTGATCAGTCGTCATTCGTTGATCTCCTCCCCGCCTTCCCAGATCCAACGGCCCACATTCGCTCCGATCATTAGCCTTGCCTCTGCTTCAGAACCCTCTGATTCATTTCCCACCATCGATATGATCTGCAGATCGACGGTCAGCGCTCAATCGCATCGGCGCTGTGAAAATTCTTCCCCCTGCCGATTGAATGTCTCTGATTGCATCTGGACCGTCCACGTGTCCAGATCCGATGATCCATATCGATCCTCCAACTTTGGTTATATTTTATACACCCTGCTCCTAAGGTTTTTTCGGAAAATCGCAGCCATTTATCTCTGCAGATCAATGGCCCTTATTAACCCGTCTTCTGCCATTGTATTATTCCGTTTATTCCCCAAATCCAATCCTGACCGTTGATTTGTTCGATCCAACGGCCCAGATCGAAACCACTCATCCTCGTTCTGCCCACACATCTATCTCATATCACGCTCATTTTCCTCCGTTGGATCTGAGGTCCCAGATCTAACGGTCCACACTCCAAGTCACGTGACTTTCAACACGAAGTTTATTTGTCCAAAGGCCACATGAAATAGGTGGTTTTCTGAGGCCACGTGTCGGGCGGGGACGCATATCGCATTCCAAAATCCAATACTTCCTACCCGCCCTTTTCTCACGCGAAAACCACTATTTTCATCCCCGAAACCGCTTTCCCTCTCTTCCTTTGAGTTTTGTCGCGCACCTCTTCAGCTGTTGATCTCGTGGGCTGATCTCATCCGATGGCCCACGATCATCCCAAACTCCCACCTCTATTTTTAACCATTTTTTCTCCAAAGAAAAGGTTTTAAACCTTTTTCTCTGCATTTTCTCTCATTTCATTATAAAGCGGCCTTTCCAATTTATGTTACCCTGACTGATCCCCACCGTTGATCTCTACGCAATCAACGGTTCTGACTTATTTCTTCCTCTATTCTTCTTTCGACCTCCTCTAACAGATCTCCACCGTTGGATGTTGCCATCCAATGGCCACACTCTTTTCCCACAACCTCTGAAGCAGTTCACCCAATAAACGCAGCATTTCTTAATATTTTGTGTGTTTTGCAAGTTTCAAATGTTTTTCCCATTATAACAAAGGGAAATGAAAGACGAGGGCAACAATCCTCTGGACTTTCGTTTATCAAAGGGAAAGAACTATAAAGGGTCTGAAAACATGTTTCATCAATGCTTCATGGGAATTGATGCCATATGAGCCCTGTGCAGCCCTGCACACCAACAAGACACACAGCAATGCATTAAATAATTAAAAGAGTATCAGTGTCAAAAACAAAACACAGCAGAAACAGAAGATTGAAAACAGTTTTGGGAGATTACGGCTAAGATTGATTATCAAAGACCTAATCCTCCAAATTAAAACACAATTAAATAAAATCATAAGTATTTATCAGACAGAAAGGCCTCAACCGCCATAAAAAAGGCCAATTGATTCCTCTCAGCTACCAGAGAGCCACCTGTTGTCTCAAAGCATTCAAACAGAGGCCGAGTTATTATCAGAAGACCAAATATTTTCCTTCAACACAGCTGAATAGTTAATTCTGCTAAGGAACTTAATGCAAAATATCAGCAGAGTTACTACAACATGATACAGAGCCTTAAAAGTCAACAAAAGCCCCCACTGAGCTTAATCTTTAATGTAAATCAATTAATACAGTCAAAATATTTGTACTTTTCTCCATCAAGCCCCTCAAAGGCCAAGAAGCATTAATCTATATTAATTTATCCTCGGAGATCTTTTATCAGATCCCACCTCCTCATTCCTTCTATAAATACTGCTGTAGAAGATGAGAAAATGTTGGTTGTAGAAATTTGAAATATACTTGAGCTCTTGACTTCTGATTGTAAATAGTGTTCAAAGGTTCTTGAAGCTCTGCTTGTGATAGAATAGTTAGGCTGAGTAGTGAAGATGATTGTTGACCTGAAACACGGAACTTAAAGCTGTAACTGGTTTGAAGCGTCAATACAAGCTGATTTATGGGATCCTGGTCTATGTCGATGGTGATGTTATTTCTTATTGTAAATTGTTATTTTATTTCGGTTTCCACTTTGTTCATCTTCTCTTATAAAGAATAGAAAACATAGAGTTAGGATTTATTGTATATCAGTACCCTTCTCTGACTGATAAGCTTTATCTAAATGTTTTCTTCCAATTTGTGTTATTTAGGAATGATTCAATTCAGTTTGAGAAAATAGGAATGTTGGCGTTCCCTCGTCCTACTGTCTTAGCTAATTGTTATTCTTGAAAGTTATTTTCAGTTTTATGTTAAGTAGAGATGAACTAAGGAAGATATGGTGAGCCCTAATCCTAGTTTTATCCCAAAAGACTGACTGAAAGTTTCCCTTGGAATGTGTTGAAAGTTGGCTAGTTTCGAAGTACTTACCAGATCTTAGGCCATTCTTTGTTATCATTTGTGTTTCCCCTTTGTGTTTTAAATGTTTTCTATTGAAAGTGTATCAAAGACTGGCTAGTTTCGAAGTACTTACCAGATCTTAGGCCATTCTTTGTTATCATTTGTGTTTCCCCTTTGTGTTTTAAATGTTTTCTATTGAAAGTGTATCAAAGACTGGCTAGTTTCTAAGTACTTACCAGATCCTGGATTGATTTTATGTTTTTCTTAAGTGTTTGTCAAAGGCTAGCTAGTTTCAAAGTACTTACCAGATCATGGGTTGCTCTTTGTTCTCCATTTTTTTAATTCCCCTTCTTGTTGTATCATTTAATTCCATAAATCAACTTTAAAGAGATCCCTAGACATAGATGACTTGCCCCATAGACCACTCTTGAACCTGATTGTTTCAATTAAAACCCTATTATGACTCCACAGCCCAATGGACTAAAACCTACAATTATCCATCTTTTTGGCCAAAGCTTGTTCTATTTGCTTGCAACTTCTCATTTTTGAAACTCTTTCCATTTAGAACTTTCCACTCAAATAATAATCATGCTCAACCATCCAAAACAAAACAAAACCCTCGGCCTTCATTTCTAGCTTAATATCATTACCCAAAACCTCAAAGATAAATCCATCTTTACACTTATTGGAGAGATCCCTCTCTGGATTCAGGAGGGCTAGATCCTAGAATCCCAAAGTGGTTGAAACGGTGTTCTCCCTGCTGTCGGACTTTGCCAATCTTGCTGATTATAGGGAGCTAACATTTCTGGTGACTCCGCTGGGGATGGTGTTGAGGAGGTAAATCCCCTCTGCGGACAGAGGCGATCCCTACTAGCCCAGCAGGGGTCTAGCAACAATCAAACAATGTTACAACGCAAGTTCCTAGTTAAAAATGAAAAGACTAAAGATGGAAGCCTACCTGGAATCCAATGCTATGATCTGAAGAAGAGAGCATCCCCGTTCCTCAGCCTCGGCAGATCACAATCCCTCCACGATCTCCGCGGATGAACACCTGCACATACAAGAAACGAACAGATACAAGCATAAAATCCGGCATACGTAACTAAATATCAGTCAGAAAGGATATTACTCATATTAACATGATGGAAAACAGAGTGGAACCATAATCGTAATCATCTATTAAATAACAAACGAAGAGAGATTACAACCAAGTTCTGACGTCGTGGTCTCCTTCGGATGGGTCTCCAGTCGTTCACGTCTCGCAAAGCTCACCAGGGAAAGGGAAAACCTCTCCAGAGTCTCTCGACGATAGTCTCCTTAATTGAGTCGGCCTTAAGGGAAGAAAGAGGGCTCTTACAGCACAAAGGCTCTTGGGAATTTGGAGATTCAAAGCTTAGGCACTTCAAGACTAGCTTGCCATGGAATTGAGCAGGCTTTTATAGATGGGGAAGGAGGGAGTTGGGATCCCTATTATTGTGGGATTGGCCCTATCAACAAGGAAGGTTCCATGGGAGGTGGCAAAACACTTCCCTTCCATAGAACTCCCGCAGCCAAACCTCCCAACTCAAGATAGGCAATGGTTTCTGAGTTTGTTGAAACACAACTTCCACCATATTTATTTAAAAAACACTCCTTAAATTGGCTGGCACGACTACTGCTCTGGGACAGAGCGCCAGTTGGTGCGGCCTCTTTGCAGGATTTCCCCCATTGGCGCGAGTGCTGAACTGTCTGCCCGCGCCAATGCAAAAGGAGATGTTTTTCATGATTTTTGCAAGGAGATGTCTTAAGGGCAATTAAAGCTCATGCTTAGAGGAATGCTTTGATGATGGTTTCAAGGCATGACAATGTTCACAGGTCACAAAATGGGTCATCCATTGTGCGGGACGGGAAATGGTAGGGACGGTGACAAATTACTGTGTAACAAATGCCCCCTAAAGTATGAGGCCCGAGAGAGAGAGGGGTGAAATGCTTTACGAGAACATGTTCAACTGAAGGCCCGCCGTCGGAAAACCTGCGCAGAAAGATACAACTGATATCTCAAGTACATGATGTATATGTGGTATGGACGCAGCCATCCGAAACAGAGTATGCTATAATCTGGATCCAGGGTATGGGCGCAGCCATCCAACTAGGATCAAATAAATAGACTCAGGTATGGTCGCAGCCATCCAATCAGTGAGTCATGTACATAGTGATAATAATCCACAATCACAGCTTGGATTACAACAGACACAATCCAGGGTCTTGCGCTCCATCTCGACCCAAACAAAGTACAAGTTCAAGCATGCGAATATGTGAGCTGAAGTCGAACATGCAAGAACATCTTCTGATTACCAGCCAATGATGAAAGCTGTTAACATACGCGAGAGAAACCACCAATAATGACAATGGTCCTCAAGGTACTACAGGTACAATCTACGGCGTGTGAATAAATGAGTTGACGTCGAACATCCGCAGAATCATTCGATCGGAAGTCAATGATGTAAACTTCACGTCGAATGCGACGAACCTGCCATTGAGGCATGCAGGCTCCAAGGTACCATCAGGAGTCTCTAGACCAGCTTCCTGGATAATGAGTTGAAGTCGACGGGAAGTGACCTTGATCGAAGGTGGGCCATAATGATTCCCACATCATCGACACGAGACAGAGGAACATAATAACATGATGTTTTATGGATGATGGTGGATGCGTATGAGAAATAGACCTGGGTTGATATCTGCGAGAGACGACTTCTCTTGAACATATAAATGGAACGACAGTGGACTTGGCAGTATTTGACATCAACGGATCAGAGGTCATGGTGACGAGGCAATGAGCAGAGGAGAGGTCAAAATGGATTTTCCAAACCCACGGAGGCAAAGTGAAGAAACGAGATGAGATGTCCCCAACCCGACCTGAATGCAGACAAGTGCCATGTTCAAGAGCGACATACTGTAACGACAACGACGATGGTTCCATTTTTCCCCCACCATTTCTGGCGAGTACCCCAATTATTTTTTATAACAAGCTTGAAGGGGATAGCATATGCTTTTAATATAAGTCCGCCCTTCAGGCGAATCCATCCTAGTGCATTTAACGAGTCCTAGGAAGGAGGAACTCAGAGAATGTCATTTCGACTAGATCCGATGTCATCAGGGTTTAACGAGTCTGACAAAGGGAGAACTCGGCGTCTTTTCATGTTTAGAGATTTTGAAAAGACAGCAGAAAAGTAAACTCCACAGGTCCCTTTTCGTAAATAGTTTGATCGGTAGAAAACAATATAGGAAAACCTCCTAGTGCAGTCGCGATAGGCTGGGTATTGATCTAGGTGTCAGTCCTTGACGAAAAAGGGTAAACGTATACTGGGTAGATGTCATTTCATAGCCACTTTAATGAGATTGAAGCGACAAGGGCCTCGGCGATCTTTTCATGTTTAGAGAGTCAAAAAAGAGCTGAAAGATGACTCCAAAGTGACTTTTTCGTGTATTTACCGAGTCCGAAAAAGTATAAAATACAACTCGTTTCCATCTTTTAAGTCGCAAAAACCTGCCGCTGCACATACCAAGCAAGCGTAAAATCCATTTCCGACATAACATATGCAAATATTTGATAAAAATAACTTTTAAAACTCATTTAACGTCGAAAAAGTTATAAATATGTGAAATTGGTAAAAATAATATTACTTTTACTATTTACCTTGGTGGAAAGCAACAGTGGTCCTTTGGAGTAGAAACTTCGGACGGCGAAATTGCAGCAAATCAGTTGGCTTATAGTGTGTCTACATGTGAGATGAGGAAAGTTCCCTTGCTCTTCATTTTCATTCATTTTTTGATAATTTTCCCTTGAAAATCAGTTCTATGTGGCCACTTTTAAAATTTTAGGGCTGCGCTCATTGGCGCGGGTATCGGGCACGGACCCGCGCCAATGAGCTCTTTCCTACAAAGGGCTCGTGCCACGTGGCGCGACTATTCATGAAACAGCTGCGCCAGCGGCCGAACCTAAAAATCCGCCCAAAATTTCAACATTTAGACCAAATTGCATGGAATTTGAGGCTCATCAGAGATCTAACCAAGGTTTTTTGACCATATGAATGCAGGTAATCAATCAAAATGGAAATTGAATGGAAAGAATGAGAGCACGGAGAAGAGGATGAACAAGCCATGCAAAGTCAAGCTTGCATGAATGCCCTTAGAAACTGCGGGTTGAAAAAGTTCTTCCTCACACCCTGTCTACGAGCTCAGCCCGAGCTTCTCCAGTATTTGATCAGTATCTGGGATGAGCATGAACAGGTGTTCAAGCTACGAGATCAGGTTTTAGAACTAGAGGTATCTGATGTCTATTTTATCACTGGATTGTCCCGCAGAGGTCTGATCCCTGTATTGACTGGAAGCAGACCATCTGGGGAAAAGATGGAAGAAGTGATGGCACGAGTGTGCCGAGGAGCACAAACGGGATCAGGAAGAAAGAAAGTGGATATCCACACTATCCCTGATCTGGCATTGAGAGTTGTTCTGCACACCATCACGCGGGCTGCAGGATCACAGGCACCGCACGAGGCCACAAAGACTCAACTCTTGCTGGCCTCAGAATTCATGGGTCCCTTACTGTTTAACTGGGCAACAGCAGTAAAAATCAACATGAAAAAGCAGCTCACGAAATGCAAACAGGGGAAACTGAAACACTTCGGATATGGTTCCATCCTGGTATCGTTCATTCTGGAACTCTTACCAATATTCCAGGGCCAAGGAGCCGAAGTGGCAGATCCGATACCACGAGAGCCAAAAATGGCTCGCTGGGCAGCATTGATGCCCAGAGCTGGAGGTGGCCAACAGATGTCCTGGAGGCCAGAATTCTTTAGGTGGTTACGGCGCCAGCTGATTGTCGTGGAAGACTGGCCCTATGCAGGAACTGACTTTACCAGGGACCTAGATCTCCCACTGCCAGAAGGAGACGACTGGGACGAGGAGTTGGGTAAGACCTCATATTTTGATTTTTGTGTTTTATGTTTTTTTGTTAATACACATTCGTCCTAACACAATCATATATGTATGTAGATGTGGGACCTGAAAGACCAGCCGGGATGTCTCCAATCTCACGGAGGACACAGCTCGCCCCTGAGATCTAGGGAGAGGGCACCGGGGGAGAGGAGATGATCCCGAATCTCGAGGGCATCGCCCACGGGATCTCAGACTACGCCCGGCTGGCAGACGTACCGATGGCATACCAGCGCCACACAGTGGGAGTTCCGAGTCGGATCCACTGAATCCTGAGGCGCTTAGTTCGTGCAGTCACATGCTATCATGAGCACCATGCAGATTAGTCCTTAGGATTTATACCACACCTATTTTTTGAGAGACATACCGTCTCCGGATGTACTAAGAAGATTATGTATATTTTTTGAGTTTTATGTGACACACTCTTATGTAAACATTTCGATATCTATATATATGCATATCTATTTCTGGATGAGTCTTCTTTACATGTGATGACGATTTATAAATTACGCAAATGTCTGTCTAATACTAAATTTTCTACTGCATCTGTTAATGTATTCAAATGCCTGGGTATATGATGATATGTAATGTAGTCAAAATTCCTTTCCGTGTCGAATCGCCAAATCTGAGGGCCAGTAAAATGAATGGGTTCCTTACCCGAATAGTGTCAATTAGGTTGTAACACTACAATTTGTGAATCTAGGTATCTGAGGCAATTCCACGGATACCAAGGTTTCTTGCCTCGGTTAATAATTCTAACACAACACTATATTCCGCAATGTTGTTCGTAGTACATCCTAGACACACACCTTGCAGGTTGACCAACTCACGAGCAGGATCGTAGATTACCCAGGCTGCTGAAGACAGATTCTTGGTACTGCGGGAGGCACCATCCGCGAAACCAACAAATGGATGAATAGACATCTGCACAATCAGGAAGACCCGATCAGCAGAAAGATGTTTACAAGGCACACCACACTATACATGCACAAAAATGAAAAACACACACTTATGTACACACACCACACCAAGAAATCACTTCAGGCATAGTACTTTTTAAGATACAGCCCATTCCTGGGCTGCGCCAGCGGAACTCCTTCATAATCTATCGGCTCGTAGGCCCCATTTTTCAAAATGCGCTTTACTATATAGGGCCCATGCCACATAGGATGGAACTTACCGGCTCCAAGCTTGTCATGTGCTTGATCGTACAGGAGGACGAGGTCTCCTTCGATAAAGGAACGAGGGGAAACAGATTGATCAAAATGAGTTTTGACCCTCTTCTTTTGTGCTTCAATGATCCAAAGCGGCTAGACGACGGGTTTCATCCAACCGTTCGAGAGATAGAAGATACATAAGGCGTTCTTCCTCAGCGAAGTGTCGTTAAGAGCTCTGACTAATTTAGCGAAGGAATCTCGCATTCAGCCGCGGAGAGTAGCCGGACCGTACGGTGGAATGGTGTGAATCCGGTTACTTGCACTCTTAGCGGATGTTCGGTATGCCCGGAAGAGGCGAAAAAGGTGGAGATCTGTTAGTTTATGAATACCAACTGTTCGCTGAAGCATAGTGACCAAAACCTTGTTCACTGCTTCAACCTGACCATTCGCTTGAGGGTAGTATGGTGTTGAGCTGTCGTGACGCAAGCCCAACGTTGAAGTCAGCTCTGCCATCATGTAGTCATGGAAATGAGTACCGTGATCACTGACGATGGCTTGAGGAACCCCGAACCGTGCGATAACGTGGTTGAATATAAATTGAGCAGCCGTTTTCCCGTCAGCAGCTAGTGTAGGCATCGCCTCGGCCCACTTAGTAAAGTAGTCGACGACGACAATAATATACGCATGCCCTCGGCCAAGTGAGGGTTACACGTCATAAAATCCACGCCCCATTTCGCAAAAGGGCCGACGGTAATAACGGGATGCAATGGCAACGGCGGCACGCGCATATTGCGCTGAAAAATCTGGCATGGATGACATTTACGGACTGCAATGATACAGTCCTTGAATATGGAAGGCCAGAAATAACCTGCTCGCAGAATCTTCTGGGCAGTAGCATGCCCGGACATATGTCCGCCACAGGCACCACTGTGGCAGTCATTTAAGACCTTCTCAGCCTCTTCCAAGGTTAGGCATCGTCGGAGCACCGAATCTACTCCAACGCGATATAAGGTATCTCCTACTATACGGTAGGGTTGGGCCCAGTGCCCGAATCCCGACGAGCGGGCGCTTTATCCAACTCGGACCGAAATGTAGACCGAAATGTCGTGGTTTGAAGATACACTATGATGTCAGCATACCAAGGATCACAGTGCGATGAGAAAAAGTGTTTAAAATCCGTGCTATGGTCTTCGAGTGTGAGGCAGTCGCCAGGAGAGAACATATAAAATCCGCGAAGACCAGTGATTTAGTTGACTTGGCAATGGTGAACTCCAAGTCAAACTCTTGCAGGATCACAATCCATTTGGAGTACTTGCCCCCTAGTAATTGTCTGGAAAGAATATACGTCATAGGGTTGCAGTCTGAAACCACTGTTATTGTGCGCAAAAGCATGTAATGGCAAAAGCGTTGTACAGCGTGTACTGCTGCTAAGGCCAACTTCTCGACATGTGCATAACGCGTTTCCGGGTCGAGAAGATTCCGAGACAGGTAATAAACAACATGTTCATCACCGTCATCGTCATCCTGCACCAAGACCATGGCGATGGTGCTAAATGCGGCGGCTAGATACAAAGTGAAGTCGTGGTGGTAGTCCGGAGGACGAAGCAACAGAGCATTGACTAGCAATGTCTTCAGCTTCTCAAAGGATTCTTGAGCAATTCCGTCCCAGTGAAAGGGGACATTCTGCTTTAACAAACGAGTGAATCCTTTGGCCACCTCGGCATAATTCGGGATAAAGCGCCTAAGAAAATTCGATTTCCCTTGCAGACTCTGTAATTGATACAGGGAGGAGGGTGATGGGAGATTTACGATGGCCTCGACCTTTAGAGGGTCAAGGCGAATTCTGTCTTTCGAGACTATAAAGCCTAAAAGACAGACAGAATCGACGCAGAAGATGCATTTATGAGGATTGAGCCTGATATGGTAGCGTCTGCAACGAAGAAAGATCTGGCGGAGATGCTCAGGATGGTCCTCTCGCTTGCCCGAATGGGCTGGCAAGTCATCCAGGTAAGGCTGGACGATATGGCGAATGTGTAGAAAAGCGTAGGACATCGCACCTTGAAACCTGAAACGTGGCTCCGGCGTTTTTTAGCGAACGTGAGTTTTGTACGAAAGTACCCCACGGACAGATGAATGTGGTCTTGTGTTGATCCTCAGGTGCAATATTGATTTGGTTATATCCTGAGAAACCGTCCATTAAGGAATAGATCTCACTCCCAACACATTCATCGATGATCTGGTCTATAAACAGAGTGGGATAATTATCTTTGGGACAGGCGCGATTGATTTCGTGATAATCCACACAGACTCTAATCGTACCTTGCTTTCTGTTGACAGGGACAATGTTAGACACCCATTCTGTGAGGGGGATGGGATAGATGAAACCCGCATTCAGAAGTTTTTCAACTTCTGCCTTGATGGCAGCAGCTTTTCGAGGATGCATGGGGCGTAAGCATTGGCGCACGGGTTTTGCACTTGGATAGGATGGAATCTCATGGACCACGATAGTGGGATCAATCCCCGGCATTTCCTCGTAAGACTATGCAAAAACATCTATGAATTCTTTGAAAAGCTCGGTATAGACTTGAATCTCATCGGGAGAACAAGTCACACCCACATGAATATTCTCAACAATCCCTGTTTTAACGGAGATGTTGATTGGAACAGTTTGAGTAATGTTACTCGGATTACCCTTCGAAAAGACCTCGTGCATCAAGATGGGGTGTTTGAGGAGGGAGGAACACAGTAGCATAGCAGCTCCCGAGAAAAATCGGTCGAAACCCCCAGCCGATGGTGAATTCACGATCCTCTCGGAGAGACTTTTCCTTCGACTTTTCCTTGAGATGAGGCTATCATTGAAACTTTGTCTCTTAGGAGATGCCTGCTTGGAAGCGATGGACATCATCGCAAAAACGTTCATGCAAGCTTGTTAAATAGTAATTTGTCACGGAGTCCCACCATTCCAGTCCTTGATAGGACCCATTTTGTGACACCTTGAACATTGTCATGCCTTGAAAACATCATCAAAGCATTCCTCTAGCAGAGCTTTAAAATTTCCACTAAGACATCTCCTTGCAAAAATCTGTGAAAAGCTGTCTCCTTTGCATTGGCGGCGACAGTTCATCCACTTTCGCGCCGTAAATCTGCTTGAAAATTCGCGCCAATGGGGAAAATCCTGCAAAGAGGTCGCGCCACCCAATTTAGGGACTGTTTTTTAAATAAGGATGGCGGAAGTTGAGTTCCAACAAACTCACAAACCATTGCCTATCTTGAGTTGGGAGGTTTGGCTGCGGGAGTTCCATGGAGGGGAAGTGGTTTTGCCACCTCCCATGGAACTTTCCTTGTTGATAGGGCCAATCCCATAATAATAGGGATCCCAACTCCCTCCTTACCCATCTATAAAAGCCTGCTCAATCTCATGGCAAGCTAGTCTTGAAGTGCCTAAGCTTTGTATCTCCATATTCCCAAGAGCCTTTGTCACAGCAAAAGGCCCTCTTTTCCCTTAGGCGAAACTCAGTGAGAGCTATTGTGAGACTGCGGGAGAGAGGTTTTCCCTTTCCCTGGCGAGCTTTGCGAGACGTGAACGACTGGAGACCCATCCGAAGGAGACCATGACGTCAGAACTTGGTTGTAATCTCTCTTCGTTTGTTATTTAATAGATGATTACGATTATGGTTCCACTCTATTTCCCATTATGTCAATATGAGTAATATCCTTTCTGACTGATATTTAGTTACGTATGAAGGGTTTTATGCTTGTATCTGTTTGTTTCTTGCATGTGCAGGTGTTCATCCGCGGAGATCGTGGAGGGATTGTGATCTGCCGAGGCTGAGGAACGGGGACGCTCTCTTCTTCAGATCATAGCATTGGATTCCAGGTAGGCTTCCATCTTTAGTCTTTTCATTCGTAACTAGGAACTTGTGTCGTAACATTGTTTGATTGTTGCTAGACCCCTGCTGGGATAGTAGGGATCGCCTCTGTCCGCAGAGGGGATTTACCTCCTCAACAATTTGGCGACTCTGCTGGGGATCGTCCAGATTATGTTGTCTCGTTTGTGTTGTCTCGCTTTGATTGTTTTATGTTTTTCCTTGCTTGATCAGCCTTCTGGGTTGGGTTCTTTTTGCTGTTTTGACTTCTTGGTTTGCTTAGTTTACATTGATTTGTCTCTGGAGTAGCTTTTTTTTAATTTTTGCTGAGAAACTCGACTGGCGCGGTTTTTAACCCGACATTCGCGCCAATTGGCGCACGTTGCCTTTGTTTAGCCCGCGCCAATTGCTTTCTGGCGCCAGTTTCACACTTACAGTCGCGCCACTCCTGTAAGGTTTTTGAGTTTCCTCATTTTTGAGCTCTCTGGGTTTGGTCAGTGTTTTTCTTCTTGATTTTCCGACTGCCTGAGTGTGTTGGAGTCCTGTTTGACTGGAATTCACCTCTGTCCTTTGGTTGTTTGCTTTTATCTATCGATTTCACGTTTTAAGCCCTAGGGCATCTAGTGGCTTAGTGTATCGAGCCCTCCTTGGGAGTTTTGGTGTTTTGATTGTCCTATCAACTGTCTGATTGATTCTCCATGTCCTCTTAGTAGTTGTTGATTGTTTTGTTGCGATTTTTGGGTGATTGTTCATTCCTTCATTCGAAATTCGTTTAGTCTTGCCTTGGACCCAGATCACACGGTCCATTGGAAGCTTTTGAGTCTTTTCCTTGTTTTGAGAGACTTTGGTCGATTTGGGATCTGATTGTTTGTGTTGTTGAGTGAAATTTGTTTGTTTTTCTCTCTCGAATATCGTTTCTCAAGTTGTTCCGTTTGTTTTCAAGTTTGTTTAGTGCATATTAGCTATTAAACGTTGAAAATCAAAAAAAAAAAAATCTCTTTTGCTTTTGTTAATTAGTGCAAATTGTGATCTTTTCATTTTGCTAGTGATTAGTGTTTTGAATGAAAAGTTTTAAATTTCATTAGTTGCATTAGAGATCTCATTGTTTGTCTTCCATTCATTTCGTTTGTGTGTGTTTCAACTCTTCTTCTAATCTAGTTTTCATCGAACGAAATGTTGACCGTGGCATATAGCTTGCATTTAAGGAGTCTTTTAAGACACTACATACGATAGGGCCTAAAAATTGAAACTTAATCAAAGATCAACTTTAAAATCTATTCAATTAACCTAAGGCAGCATTGGAACTTAACGAAACATTTTTAGAGGTCTAGGCTAGAGACGTGTTCCGGCGTCTGTAAACCTAGCAGCTGTCGTTCGCCTTCTGGCTTTAGACAGTGCTAGTATGGACTTGTGCTCCCCGTACTGTCGCGTATATAAAGGGAGACCTCTCTAGGTTTTCAATCATTTATCCACAGGAAGCCGAGTCCGTCGCCCTATACCCGTGATACACCGAACACAGCATTCGAGGAGACTACCTGCACGTACGGAAAGTCCTTGGTCGATTTCTGTTTCATTATTGAAACCAAGGTGTATATTGCAGTTCACGGATATTTGGTACACCCTTTGTGCCTAGTATTTACTGAGCAGTCATTTGGTCTTTTCTGACTCCCTAAACTTGAAAAGACCGTCAAGCGCTTATCCTTTCACGCTTGTGTCAAATCTGAAAGAGATAGAGTCACATTTTTATCGTTTCTCAACTCTTAAAATATGAAACGGTAGAATTTCTTACTTTCCAATGTGGTAAAATTAATCACCCACGATTACACACCCGTTTATACGTTTCTTGTTGACCGTTTGATCGTGTGTCTTAACTCGTTTTCAGCCCGTGTGTGTGCTTGTCCTTTTTTCTCTGGTCTTTTGCCACAGTGGCGGAACCTTCGGTTTCGTCTACTGGTAGTCCTTACACGGACGATTCTTCAGAAGCTTCTCATCTTTTGTTGAACCACAACAGCCTGTTGTTTCCGAGTTTCCTGACGGGGGACCGGTTCTCGCTGAGCAACCCTTTGGAGGACCAGTTGAATTCAATTGGCCCTTTTCGGACCCTGTGTCTGAATTGAGATTAGGAGCTAATTTCCTTTCTCTTACATCGGGTTCGTCGTTTGTTGCTGCTGTATTTCCTCATAGTCCTCGCTGTCTTCTACGTGATTTAACGACAGGATCCACCATGAGTGATTCTGGTGAGGAAATTCCGACGTCTGGTGAAGACTATCAGCTCTTCCCACGTAGATTGTTTGAGGGAGACAACTCTGAGCTGGCTACCATGTCGACAGCCAGTCCTTCTTTACCACAGTGATACAGATCTCTGGGTCAGATCATTTCAGCTGCAGCCTCTATGGGAATATCATCTCCTGCTTCGAGGCCAGCTGCTACTACACCCGGGGTTTCCCCTTCGACGCCCGTTACATCTGTTCTCGTTCGGCCCACTGTCTGTGTGGCCGCCTCTTCTCCTATTGTCTCAGCATCTGCTACCAGGGCTGGGCCAACTCCTGAATATGTTTATCTAGCCACTGCTATACCGGAGAATATCTCTCCGGAGGAGTATCGGTTGTCTTTGCTACAGCCAAACGTCGAGGTTGTACCGTCCTCCCAAGATCCCTACCGATCTTACTTTTCGCACTATGCACAGGATGGTACTCCCGTGTATGCTTTCCTAGGTCAGTATGATGAGCACGGGGAGATTTTGCGTCTACCCGCTCCTGAGGCTTATCTTTATGCTCAAGGTTTACCGTACAACCAGGCTTACAACCCGCAGGGACAACCTTTCCAAGGCCAACCTGCAGGTCAATATAGTTACCTTTATGATCCACACGGACAACCCATCCAGGGCTACCCTGCGGGCCAGCAAGGACAACATTATAGCCCTACCGATCAACCTGTCCAGCCTCAACCGGGGTATCAACCGGGACCGGTCTATGGTCCTGGGGGGAAAATCCAGCCTTCTTTACCAATGCAACTGCAGTATCCTGTTGTTTCTAACGTTGCATATCCGCAGGGACCATCCTATGGTTCCGCTTCAGGTCAAACCAGTTTCCAGCAAGCACCTGGTCCTGTTCCACCACCAGGCCAACCGGTTCATCCGGTACAACCCGGTGTCCCGCCTCCAGGCCAACCGGCCCATCACGTACAACCTGGGACTCAATTACAACCAGGTCAGCCTGCGCAACCAGCGCCGCCTGTCTATCCGGGTCAGCCTGGTCATTCAGGTCAACCCTCACACCCGGGTCAACCTGTTCACTTAGGTCAGCCCTCTAAGTCGGGTCAACCCGTTCATTCGGGGCAGCCCACTCATCCAATCAACCCTGCTCAGCAGCCTGTTCATTCAACGCCGCAGCCAAATCAACAGCTGCGCCCTACTTATCAGGCTCTGCAGGGTTCCACTTTTCAGCATCCTACTCATCCTCAGGGTGGTTATTCTCCTCATGGTCAGTCTCAACCGAACTATAACCACCCCAGAGGCTCTCAGTATTATCCTCCTCACTCGGTTTTACCTACGCTCAGCAGCCAAATCCAAACGCTGCTTATACGGGGCCAACGCCTAATCAGGGTCCGTATCCTGGTTATCAAGCCTCGCACTATGGTTACCAGCATCCAAATCAGTCTGGTTATACGACCTATGCCCCCTACGGTCAGAATCCTGCGGGACAGAACCCGTGGGGGAAGGGATATTCACAACCATCGTGGAGTATGGGCGTCGGACCTCATCCTGGGCCTGGCATGGCAGTTAACCCTCCATTGCCATTCCTGGCTACCTTGGAACTGCCGGACGTTTCAAAGTTGACCAATGATCCGATTTTACATAATCCATATTGGCCTCCGGTTCCCACCAAGATACCAGGTGATTGTCCCAAGTTTGAGGGAAAAGCTGGCGAAGACCCCCAGGCGCATGTGATGACATATCACCTCTGGTGTTCGTCTAACTCTTGGGTCGAAGATTCAATCCGTTTGCGTCTCTTCCAGCGTACTTTAACAGGAGCTGCTGCTAAGTGGTACATAGAATTACCCCGTGGCATTTTCCAAGATTTCAACTCTTTAGCCATGGCTTTCCTCACGCACTTCCAGTTACCGGTCCGGTATGAGGCCGGGACGCACCTCCTGACTTCCCTGAAGCAGGACAAAGCCACTCACATCTCAGATCACATTCATGAGTGGCAGCGCCATCGTCGACTGATCAAGTTTCACATACCTGATCAGATTTTGACTCACTGGTTCACCACCTCCTTTGTGAATAAAATCGCTCAGGATATCGCGATGGGAGCGTGTGTGACAGAGGAACAAGCTATCGCACGTGCCCAGTACCTGGATCTTGTCTATTCGCAATCTGGCACGCTTTATGATATCTTGACTGATGCTCCATGGCCCGGAACCTCTAAGGCTCCACCTACCCCTGCGGTAGATGGTGTCATTGGTTTCATCTCTCAAAATTCGAAGAAGTCTTCGAATCGAAAGCAGAAGGCTAATTCTTCCAAAAATACCTCTGATAATCCCGCCTCAACCGATTCTGGTAAAACCGCGGAGGTGAATGCCGTCCAGGCCAATCCTGCGGACAAATCCTCCAAAGGGAAGAAGAAGGGCAAAGGAAAATCAAAATCTGATGCCCCGAAACCAGAATCTAAATCTCAAACTGAGGATGGCTCCCAGTGTAAACCGAAGTTCCCTTGCCTCATCTGTGAAGGCGACCATTATACTAAGGATTGTCCACGACGATCCGAGGTTAGTCAACTTCTTAAAGGCCCTAAAGGGACTCCGGCTGTTTTGAAAGAGCCATTTCCATCTCAGCAGACCCAGATGGTCGAACATGCATCACCATCTGTACCGTTTGGATCTCAGGTTTTCATGATGAAGACTACTGCACCTATCACTGTCGCTACGCGGTCGAAGGATTACAATGAATCGCGGCAGGCACCCGGGAAGGCAGTTGCGGATGGGCCGCCTCCCCCACCTGTCTCCAGTCCATTTGAAATCGAGAAGCCGACTCTCGAACCCGTTGTGAAACCACCTCCTAAGGGTGTTCTTCGAAGATCCTCTTATAATCCAAATGCTCGTGCCGCTCAACATTATAGTATTGTTGAGGATCTGGCACAGGCACCATGTGCTATGTCTGCACTTGAGGTTCTTCAAAGTTGTCCTTCACAATGGAAGGCTTTACTGTTTGCAATCGGTGGCATCGATCCTGCCGACTCGAGCCTTCTCACCTTCGATCTGGAGAATTTTAATCCCCAACTTCCACATCAAATCGCTTTGGTCATTCAAGTCGGGATTAACGGTCTGAATATTCATAGGGCCGTCGTAGATGAGGGTGCATCTACCTGCGTTATGTCCTCCGCTTGCTGGAAGGCCATCGGCTCTCCATCTTTGTCGACGTCTCCCAATTCTTTTGAGGCATTCGATGGTCGGGAATCTAAACCCCTGGGCGTTCTCGAGAGTCTTGCGATCACATTACAGGGAAAAATTGTCAACGTGGAAGTGGAAGTGGTTGACGCTAAACTCAACTACAATATACTTCTTGGTCGTAGCTGGACCCATGCCATGCTCTGTGTGCTGTCTACCATCTTTCGATTCATTAAGTTCCCTCACAAGGGCAAGATTGTCACGGTGGATCAGTTATCATTTTTCACCTCTAACTCTGAGAACAACGTGCCATACGTGGATCAAATTCCGAATCCCCCAAACAGTGTAGGACCTGGTCTTTTCAAAGACCCAGTCCTCATGGGTATCTTCCCCACGCCACCACCGAATACCACTCAATTCAACATGTTGTCCAGGTCCGATGACCCCTGGCTTATTCCTACACCTGAGTAGGTATATGAGTTTGGAGAATCCATGCCTTTAACGCCAGTAGAGATCAGCTACTGTGAGATTGTTGCCACATCGGATCCTCCGCCTCTGCAACATGCTCCGTTGAGCATGGCTCTGGACGTCTACTCCCAATCCCCCTGGCTTAGTCAGGCTGATTCACCTGATCCTCTCAGAGAGACTTTTCCTTCAGATGAGGCTATCATTGAAACTATGTCTCTTGAGGAGCTGCCCTGGGGCGATGGACATCATCGCTCCTCATTTATGCCCAGCTTGGAGGCAATGACTGATTTTCTGGAGCGTTATGCTACTCAGGTTCCCTCCCCTCCTCTTCAAACACCGATCTTGACGCACGAGGTCTTTTCGGAGGGTAATCTGAGTAACATTACTCAAACTATTCCAATCAACATCTCCGTTAAAGCAGGGATTGTTGAGAATATTCATGTGGGTGTGACTTGTTCTCCCGATGAGATTCAAGTCTATACTGAGCTTTTCAAAGAATTCAAAGATGTTTTCGCATGGTCTTACGAGGAAATGCCAGGAATTGATCCTAGTATTGTTGTGCACGAGATTCCAACCTATCCAGGTGCGAAACCCGTGCGCCAATGCTTACGTCCCATGCATCCTCGGAAAGCCGCCGCTATCAAGGCAGAAGTTGAAAAACTTCTGAACGCGGGTTTTATTTATCCCATCCCCCTTACAGAATGGGTGTCCAACATTGTCCCTGTCGATAAAAAGTAGGGTACAATTCGAGTCTGTGTGGATTATCGCGACATCAATCGCGCCTGTCCAAAGGATAATTATCCCACTCTGTTTATCGACCAGATCATCGACGAATGTGCTGGGAGTGAGATCTATTCCTTAATGGACGGTTTCTCAGGTTATAACCAAATCAATATTGCACCTGAGGATCAACATAAGACCACATTCATCTATCCGTGGGGCACTTTTGCGTACAAAAAACTCTCGTTCGGCTTAAAGAACGTTGGACCTACGTTTCAGCGTGCGATGTCCTACGCTTTTCATGACATTCGCCATATCGTCCAGCCTTATCTGGACGACTTGCCAGCCCATTCGGGTAAGCGAGAGGACCATCCTAAGCATCTCTGCCAGATCTTTCTTCGTTGCAGACGCTACAATATCAGGCTCAATCCTCATAAATGCGTCTTCTGCGTCGATTCTGGCCATCTTTTAGGCTTTATAGTCTCGAAAGACGGAATTCGCCTCGACCCTCTAAAGGTCGAGGCCATCCTAAATCTCCCATCACCCTCCTCCCTGTATCAGTTACAGAGTCTGCAAGGGAAAGCGAATTTTCTTAGGCGTTTTATCCCGAATTATGCCGAGGTGGCCAAAGGATTCACTCGTTTGTTAAAGCAGAACATTCCCTTTCACTGGGACGAAATCGCACAGGAATCCTTTGAGAAGCTGAAGACATTGCTAGTCAATGCTCCGTTGCTTCGTCCTCCGGATTACCACCGCGACTTCACTTTGTATCTAGCCACCGCATTTAGCACCATCGCCATGGTCTTGGTGCATGATGATGATGACGGTGATGAACATGTTGTTTATTACCTGTCTCGGAACCTTCTCGACCCGGAAACGCGTTATGCACATATCGAGAAGTTGGCATTAGCAGCAGTACACACCGTACAACGCTTTCGCCATTACATCCTTTTGCGCACGATAACAGTGGTTTCAGACTGCAACCCTATGACGTATATTCTTTCTAGACAGTTACTGGGGGGCAAGTACTCCAAATGGATTGTGATCCTGTATGAGTTTGACTTGGAGTTCACCACTTCCAAGTCAACTAAATCACTGGTCTTCGTGGATTTGATATGTTCTCTCCCTACAGACTCTGTTCCCTCACACTCTGAAGACCATATACCGGACGAAACGCTTTTCCTCATCAGTACTCGTGATCCTTGGTACGGTGACATAATAGTGTATCTTCAGACCGCGACATTTACCCGTAGCGGTAGGGGCACTTCGCTTGGCCGTTGGACTACTTCTTGATCCCAACCTCCCGCTGGTAGATACCGCCACTCTCACGTGGAGTAGATTCGGTGCCTCCGTGATGCCTAACCTGGGCGAAGTCTGAAATGGCTGCCCGGTGGCGCTGTGGGCGGGCATATCATGCGTGTCTCTTGCCCGGAAGGTCCGAGCAGGTTATTCTGGCCTTCCATATTCAAGGATTGTATCCTTTGCCCAGTCAACGTCATCTCATCCATACACGTTTTCGGCGCAGGATGCGGCGCGTCGCGATTTCTCATTGCATCCTGTTATTACCGTCGGCCCTTTTGCGAAATGGGGCGTGGATTTTATGACGTGTAACCCTCACTCGGTCGGGGGGCATGCGTATATAATTGTCGTCGTCGACTACTTCACCAAGTGGGCCGAGGCGATGCCTACACTAGCTGCTGACGGGAAAACGGCTGCTCAATTTATATTCAACCACGTTATTGCACGGTTTGGGGTTCCTCAAGCCATCGTCACTAATCACGGTACTCATTTCCGAGATTATATGATGGCGGAGCTGACTTCAAAGTTGGGCTTGCGTCATGACAGCTCAACACCATATTACCCTCAGGCGAATGGTCAGGTTGAAGCAGTGAACAAGGTTTTGGTCACTATGCTTCAACGGCTTGGGATTCATAAATCCGGTTGGCATCTCCAATCCAACTGTTCTGACTCTCTTTCCCATCACCGTCCAGCATCGCTAGAGTACATGGGATTCACCATTCCAATTGGTGTATGCAGTGCAGAAGCCCTCTAATGGCAGTTGAATCACGAAATTCTTAGCTAAAATTGGGTGAAGAGCTCTTACCGGATGTATCTTTGAGGAAGAGCATATTTTGTATCCATAGACGGTTGGATGAAACCCTCGATCTAGCATTTCTTTGATGTGAAGCACAAAGAGTAGAGAAGAGGGTCAAAACTCATTTCCAGTCAATGTGTTTCTGCTTAGTTCTTTTATGGAGACCTCTTCTCTCGTCCTCCTGTACGATCAAGCACATGACAAGCTTGGAGCCGGTAAGTTCCAGCCTATGTGGCATGGGCCCTATATAGTAAAGCGCGTTTTGAAAAATGGGGCCTACGAGCTTATAGATTATGAAGGAGTTCCGCTGGCGCAGCCCAGAAATGGGATGTACCTTAAAAAGTACTATGCCTGAAGTGATTTCTTGGTGTGGTGTGTGTACATAGGTGTGTGATTGTCATTTGTGTGCATGTATAGTGTGGTGTGCTTTGTAAACATCTTTCTGCTGATCGGGTCTTCCTGGTTGTGCAGATGTCTATTCATCCATTTGTTGGTTTCGCGGATGGTGCCTCCCGCAGTACCAGGAATCTGTCTTCCGCAGCCTGGGTAATCTACGATCCTGCTGGTGAGTTGATTGACCTGCAAGGAGTGTGTCTAGGACGTACCACGAACAACATCGCGGAATATAGTGCCGTTTTGGAATTATTAACCGAGGCTGTAAACCTTGGTATCCGTGAATTGCTCGTGTATCTAGATTTGCAACTTGTAGTGTTACAACTGAACGGACACTATTCAGTAAGGAACCCGTCCATATTACGTCTGTATTTGCGTATTCGATTACTGGAAAGGAATTTTGACTACATTACATATCATCATATACCCAGGAATTTGAATACATTAACAGATGCAGTAGCAAATTTGGTATTAGACAGACATTTGCGCAATTTATAAATCATCATCACATGTAAAGAAAGACTCATCCAGAAATAGATATGCATATATATATAGATATCGAAATGTTTACATAAGAGTATGTCACATAAAACTCAAAAAATATACATAATCATCTTAATACATCCGGAGACGGTATGTCTCTCAAAAAATAGGTGTGGTATAAATCCTAAGGACTAATCCGCATGGTGCTCATGATAGCATGTGACTGCACGCACTAAGCATCTCAGGATTCGGTGGATCCGACTCGGAACTCCCACCGTGTGGCACTGGTATGCCATCGGTACGTCTTCCAGCCGGGCATAGTCTGGGATCCCGTGGGAAATCCCCTCG
Organism: Pinus albicaulis; assembly: GCA_034641835.2. NCBI lineage: Eukaryota > Viridiplantae > Streptophyta > Pinopsida > Pinales > Pinaceae > Pinus > Pinus albicaulis. The sequence goes on from CM076569.1 coordinate 977,061,144, forward strand.
AGGTTTTGGATCAGCTCCTCTCCTCTGGTGCCATCTCCCTGAACCTCAGGGGCGAGTTGTGTCCTCCGGGAGATTGGAGACATCCCAGCTGGTCTCTCAGGTCCCACATCTGCATGTATAGATGATCGTGTTAGGACGAATGTGTATTAACAAAAAAAGAGATATAAAACATAAAATCAAAAAATATGAGGTCTTACCCAACTCCTCGTCCCAGTCGTCTCCTTCTGGCAGTGGGAGATCTGGGTCCCCGGTAAAGTTAGTTCCTGCATAGGGCCAGTCTTCCACGACAATCAGCTGGCGCCGTAACCACCTAAAGAACTCCGGCCTCCAGGACATCTGTTGGCCGCCTCCAGATCTGGGCATCAATGCTGCCCAGTGAGCCATTCTTGGGTCTCGTGGTATCGGGTCTGCCACTGCGGCCCCTTGACCCTGGAAGATTGGTAAGCGTTCCAGAATGAATGATACCAAGATGGAACCATAACCGAACTATTTCAGTTTTCCCTGTTTGCATTTTGTGAGCTGCCTTTTCATGTTGATTGTTACTGCTGCTGCCCAGTTAAACAGTAAGGGACCCATGCATTCTGAGGCCAGCGGGAGTTGGGCCTTTGTGGCCTCATGCGGTGCCTGCGACCCTGCAGCCCGCGTGATGGTATGCAGAACAACTCTCAATGCCAGATCAGGGATAGTGTGGATATCCACCTTCTTGCTTCCTGATCCTGTTTGTTCCCCTCGGCACACTCGTGCCATCACTTCTTCCATCTCCCCAGACGGTCTGCTTCCAGTCAATACAGGGATTGGACCTCTGCGGGACAATCCGGTGATAAAATAAACATCAGAAACCTCCAATTCTAATACCTGATCTCGTAGCCGGAACACCTGTTCATGTTCATCCCAGATACTGATCAAATACTGGAGAATCTCGGGCTGAGCTCGTAGGCAGGGTGTGAAGAAGAACTTTTTCAACCCGCAGTTTCTAAGCGCATTCATGCAAGCTTGACTTTGCATGGCTTGTTCATCCTCTTCTCCATGCTCTCGTTCTTTCCATTCAATTTCCATTTTGATTGATTACCTGCATTCATATGGCCATGAACCCTTAGTTAGATCTCTGATGAGCCTCAAATTCCATGCAATTTGGTCTAAATGTCGAAATTTTAGGCGGATTTTAGGTTCGGCCGCTGGCGCGGCTGTTTTGTGAAAATTCGCGCCACGTGGCGTGGGCCCTTTGTAGAAAAGAGCTCATTGGCGCGGGTCCGTGCCCGATACCCGCGCCAATGGGCGCAGCCCTAAAATTTTAAAAGTGGCCACAGAGAACTGATTTTCAAAGGAAAATTATCAAAAAATGGATGAAAATGTAGAGCAAAGGAGTGCCTCTTACCTGTAGTAGACGAGAAGTTGAATGGTCAACTGGATTTGTCGCAATCAACGTCAGAAGTTTTTTCTCCAAATGGACCACTGTTGCTTTTTACCAAGGTAAATAGTAAAAGTAATTTTATTTTTACCAATTTGACATATTTATAACTTTTTCGAAGTTAAATGGGTTTTAAAAGTTATTTTTATCAAATATTTGCATATGTTATGTCGAAAATGGATTTTACGCTCGCTTGGTATGTGCAGCAGCAGGTTTTTGCGACTTAAACGATGGAAAAGAGTTGTATTTTATACTTTTTCGGACTCGGTAAATACACGAAAAAGTCACTTTGGAGTCATCTTTCAGCTCTTTTCTGACTCTCTAAACATGAAAAGATTGTCGAGGCCCTTGTCGTTTCGATCTCGTTAAAATGGACATGAATCGACATCTACCCAGTATACGTTTAACCCTTTTTCGGGCTGGGATGGATTGATTACGAAAAAGGAATACCCTAGCCTATCGCGACTAGGAGGTTTCCTCGGATATTGTTTTCTACCTTTTCGGATCTGAGGAACTATTTACGAAAAGGGACCTGTGGAGTTTTCTTTTCCGCTGTCTTTTCAAACTCTCTAAACATGAAAAGACGCCGAGTTCTTCCTTTGTGAGACTCGTTAAACCCTGATGACATTGGATTTCGTCGAAATGACGTTCTCCGAGTTTCTCCTTCCTAGGACTCGTTAAATGCACTAGGATGGATTCGCCCGAAGGGTGGACTTATATCACAAGCATATGCTATCCCCTTCAAGCTTGTTATCAAAAATAATTGGGGTACTCGCCAGAAATGGTGGGGGAAAAATGGAACCATTGTCGTTGTCGTCGGCAGTATGTCGCTCTTGAACATGGCACTCGTCTGCATTCGTGTCGGGTTGGGGACATCTCATCTCATTTCTTCACTTTGCCTCCGTGGGTTTGGATAATCCCTTTTGACCTCTCATCTGCTCATTGCCTCGTCACCATGACCTCTGATCCGTTGATGTCAAATACTGCCAAGTCCACTGTCGTGCCGTTTATATGTTCAAGGGAAGTTGGCCTCTGCGAATATCAACCTTCCTCTGATTCTCATACGATCCTGATTCACAACAAACATCATGTTCCTCTGTCTCGTTTCGATGATGTGGGAAACATTATGGCCCAACTTCGATCAAGGTCATTTCCTGTCGACTTCAGCTCATTATCCAGGAAGTTGGTCTAGAGACTCCTTATGGTACCTTGGAGCCTGCATGCCTCAATGGCAGGTTCGTCGCATTCGACATGAGGTTTACATCATTGGCCTCCGATCGAGTGATTCTGCGGGTGTTCGACGTCAACTCATTTATTTGCACACCGTAGATTGTACCTGTAGTACCTTGAGGACCATTGTCATCATTGGTGGTTTCTCTCGCGTCTTTTAACAGCTTTCATCATTGGCTGGTAATTAGACGATGTTCTTGCATGTTCGACTTCAGCTCACATATTTGCATGCTTGAACTTGTACTTTGTTGGGTCAAGATGGAGCGCAAGACCCTGGATTGTGTCTGTTGTAATCCAGGCTGCGATTGTGGATTATTATCATTATGTACATGACTCACTGATTGGATGGCTGCGACCATACCTGAGTCTATTTGTTTGGTCCTAGTTGGATGGTTGCGCCCATGCCCTGGATCCAGATTATAGCATACTCTGTTTCGGATGGCTGCGTCCATACCACATATACATCATGTACTTGAGATATCAGTTGTATCTTTCTGCGCAGGTTTTCTGACGGCGGGCCTTCAGTTGGACATGTTCTCGTAAAGCATTTCACCCCTCTCTCTCTCGGGCCTCATACTTTAGGGGGCATCTGTTACACAGTAATTTGTCATCGTCCCTACCATTCCCCATCCCGCACAGTGGAGGACCCATTTTGTGACCTGTGAACATTGTCATGCCTTGAAACCATCATCAATGCATTCCTCTAAGCATGAGCTTTAATTTCCCTTAAGACATCTCCTTGCAAAAATCATGAAAAACATCTCTTTTTGCATTGGCGCAGGCAGACAATTCAGAACTCGCGCCAATGGGGGAAATCCTGCAAAGAGGCCGTGCCACCTGGCGCTCTGTCCCAGAGCATTGGTCGCGCCAGCCAATTTAAGGAGCGTTTTTTAAATAAAGATGGCGGAAGTTGAGTTTCAACAAACTCATAAACCATTGCCTATCTTGAGTTGGGAGGTTTGGCTGCGGGAGTTCTATGGAAGGGAAGTGGTTTTGCCACCTCCCATGGAACCTTCCTTGTTGATAGGGCCAATCCCACAATAATAGGGATCCCAACTCCCTCCTTCCCCATCTATAAAAGCCTGCTCAATCCCATGGAAAGCTAGTCTAGAAGTGCCTAAGCTTTGAATCTCCATATTCCCAAGAGCCTTTGTGCTGTAAAGAGCCCCTTTTTCTCCCTTAAGGCCGACTCAAGTAAGGAGATCATCGTCGAGAGACTCTAGAGAGGTTTTCCCTTTCCCTGGTGAGCTTTGCGAGACGTGAACGACTGGAGACCCATCCGAAGGAGACCACGACGTCAGAACTTGGTTGTAATCTCTCTTCGATTGTTATTTAATGAATTATTACGATTATGGTTCTACTCTGTTTTCCATCATGTTAATATGAGTAATATCCTTTCTGACTGATATTTAGTTATGTATGCCGGATTTTATGCTTGTATCTGTTTGTTTCTTGCATGTGCAGGTGTTCATCCGCGGAGATCGTGGAGGGATTGTGATCTGCCGAGGCTGAGGAACAGAGACGCTTCTTCTTCAGATCATAGCATTGAATTCCAGGTAGGCTTCTGTCTTTATTCTTTCCATTCGTAACTAGGAACCTGCGTCGTAACATTTTTTATTGTTGCTAGACCCCTGCTGGGCTAGTAGGGATCGCCTCTGTCCGCAGAGGGGATTTACCTCCTCAACAATCATTGTCAAGTTGTAACCTATACAAGTGTCATCATAATGGTCAATATGTGTCCATGTGTCATGCCACATCATCATGTGGAATGTAATGATTTATTTTCAAGGAAAAGGACAAAATGTAATGTGTGGAAGTCCAAGAGTCATATGTGGAATATGAAAATTAACTTAGTCATAAATGGAAAAAAGAGTTGTATAAAAGTCTAAAAGTAATATAGAAAATTCCAAAAGTCATTTAGAATTCCAAGAGTGATGAGGACATTCCAAGAGTCATGAGGATATGAAAGGTCATTCCTCTTGTTATAAAAGCAACCCCGTAACTCAAGGAAAGGGGATTTTTGGAGGCTTAAGCTTTGGAGAGCTATCCTTGGCTTCTCTACTTGGGATATGAGAGAAAACTATTAGTTGGAGAAGCAAGAAGTGACTTAATGTTCTACTGTTGGAACTAATGCCTCATCATTGTAATTGTGTACCTAGATCTTTCACCTTGTAGTTGATATTCGATGAGCCAACACATTTTCATGCATGTATTGTGAATTTCTTAGGACTATTCTTTAGATTTTTTCTATATATGTTTTTTTCATATGCACTAAGGAAATTGAACTATTTTGGTGGCCTTGGTACTTATCTTGTGGAAGGTGTGTTGTATGTGGTTTAGTGATCGTTGTTTCTATGTCAATTATTTCGTTAGATAACTAACGAATATTTCTTTGACCATGTGTCTCTCTTAGGTTAGCACTATTACTTCCTTCTAGAGGTTCATTTTTGTATACCCCTCATGAAAGTCTCATTTTATACATTACAATTGGTGTTTCACAATGTCAACTTACTTACTTGTTTAAGGGTTATGCATATGATCTCTTATGTTATTAATTGAAACCAAGGCAATGTTAATGAAGGGTATTTTTCCTTGGCTTCACAATTGCAAGCCTGAAACTAGAGAAATTGAAGAGGAGATATTCAATGAGCATGTTAAATAGGACATTACTATCACTCCGATGAAAGAAGTTGTTAAAGCTAAAGTGAAGGAATTTTCTGCAAAAATCATGATTCCGAGAGATAAATAACAACTAAACAATTTCATGCTATTCTTTTAGATATTGCAAGTGTTTAAATACCTTTGAATTTTTATCTTTATGTTCATAGTACTTAGCTATTGAATTTGTTTGGGTACGTTATCATGGAATAGTGTCAAGATGGCTAGTTCGATACTCCGGATGGGGCTCCTACTCCAAACAATGTGAGGTCTAATTAGGACTTCACATCGGGGAGAGCCCCTGTATGTTGGCGATATCCAACACTGTCAACAGGACCACAATGAGTTTATTGCATGCCTCAATGAAATTCAAAGTCTTAAACACCAAAAGTGCTCCTATTTGGTCAACCTTGATGCTTTCCTACCGCATATCAGACACCTCTAGTGTGGTGTTAAACCTCCAGTAGGTTCCAATGCACAGTACCTAGCCCCAGTGACGTCTTTCAATAAATAATTATTGTTTATAATTCTTTGTTGAAATTTTGGTTATAGAATTTTATTTTAACAATTAGATATATGGCCAAGATAAATAACACCTACTAAGTTGTTATTTTGTTAACAATCTGACACAGATTTCGACATTTACTTTTAGAAAGTTTTGATGTTATGTCTATATGACAATAGCACTCACCATAATTGATTTGGCTTCCCTTGTGGTAAAAAAAGACAATGAGATGGTAAAACTTTGATTTTTGTAAAGCAATGTTTATGTTTCAATAGAAATTATTAATCAACAAAAAAAAAGCATTCCACTCTTTCGTTTATTTTCACATGGTTTGAGAAATGGACTGAATAATAAATATTTCCAATGGAAAAAACACATTAATCTTAATTAATATTTTTTCTTTAATTTTTTGCTTCTATAAATCTTGTCAAATTCCAAATCATAAACAAAGCCACAAATACAATCACATGCTCATATAAAACAATTAGATCTCATCATTACTTTTGTAATGTTAATTACCACTCTAAAAAAAATATTATGATTTATTATAATTATTTTCTGATCTATATATATATAATTTTTAAATTTATTTATATATTTATATATTTTTTATAATTTTTAAAGTCTTTTAAAAATTTCAATATTATAAATTATGTTTATTATTATTTTTAATTTAATTTTTTATTTTATTTGCAATTTATTTTTGAAATGTATAATTAATTTATTTGTATTTTTTAAATGAAAACTTATTAAAACAGTGATTGAGAAATAATAATACATATGTAGACAACATTGACTCTTTAACATAATTAAATCTATTTTTCCTACAGGTATCTTTCAAATCCAATCATATTAACAAAATCCAATTAAATGAATAAAATTTGCCAATAAAACTGACCACAACTCACGAACATATCTCTTATAAACTATTAATATGACTGGATTTATTTTTAAGTTTCTCATAGAATCCAATCACATTAATAAAATTTAACATCCATAATTTAATAGAGTTAATAAAATGTTGAATAAAAATACACTATTTTGAAATAAAAAACATCCGTTCAAATCTAATCTCTACTCCGATTTAATTTTGAAATTGAAACATCTATATTTGAATTAATATAGCTGGCCTTTTTGTAGCCATCTATACTTCATACTCTCATTTCAATTATTACTCGTGCTACATTTTTTTTTAATTACTGTGCCAGTTAGAAACAATTAATTCCTACTTGTCTATGGTTGTAATTCTCCATTTGAGGAGTTTGTTCCTACATAATAGGAAATAGCTAGAATATAGTTTCTCCTAGTTTAGTGTGTGGTTGAGAGAATCTCTCAACCACATTACTGTATGTCCAAGATAGCATTCCTATCTTGAGACTATTGCTTGTATAAATATGTGTGTAATTTCCTTCATTTGAATATAGAATTTGATTTGAGTTTGTAGCGTGATCTTTTATCTTGGTATCAGAGCTTCAGAGCCCATAAGGGCCTCGGCCTCGGCCCTGGCCCCTCCTGGGCTGAGCAAAATAATTGAGTGTATTTATATTTACATTTGTTTGTCCATCTTGTGGATTGAGGAGGCCGAACCCACTAGAGAGGAGGCTGAAGGTCTGAATGCTTGAGGGCGTTGTTTTATTTTATCTGGAAAGCTCTGACATGTGATGGAAAAATACATGGGGCGTCAATTACAGGTCATTGGAAATAGACTCAAACACTGTCATATACGGGAAAATGGAAAATGGGGGATGCTTATAATCCTCCTGCTGCAGCAGCAGGAGGAGGAGAAGGAGGAGTCGAAGATGATGACTACCACGCGTCTCATTTTCGATTTCCATTCGCAGTCTAGTCGTTGAAGCGAGACTCTGTATACAGTCAGTCTCCTATACATGCAGTTACACTTATAAAATTCCATTCTTTCCTCGCCCAGGAGGTACAGGAATGAAAAAACACAGGAGGAGGTGCAGAATCCCAAAATGGATTCAAGTTCAGGTTCAGGTTCGACTCTTGACTTACAGTGTACTATGGGCATGTCGCTTGAAGCTCCCGCTCGACTTGGTTCATCGCTTTCCGCTGATCGGAACCTGTGGAGGAGAAGAAAAAAAAAAAAACTGACGAAACAGAGGTCCTGGTCAAGCGAGTCGTCCCGCGAGGAAGCCTGGCGGAAGAAAAAGGACCAGTTCGTGGTGGAGCAAGGGCGTGTCGATGGTTCCTGCAAAAATGCTGTGGATCGAAGTTGTTGGCCTGTCCATGGCGTGAAGTCGAGGAAACGATAAGTGCCCATTATGCGAATCATCGATGAGTTCGCCATGGATATCATTAGGAGTCGGAGAATTGAGATTAGCCGCTACAATGACACAGATAGTTATTCAAAAAGCCAAAATCGCTGTTATTGTGCTCAAGTCTGTGTTTGTTTTTCCAATGCTTATCTTAAGTGCATTTTAATGGTCTACATGCTGGAATGGCCGCCGTCGGAGATATTGGACTCCATTTAAGCAGGAGTTCTGTCTTGATTGGAAAGCATATGAGTATATTGATGGCAATGCTGCCATTTCGAAAAAGAGAGTGTTTACTCCACGGCGCTAGTGACAGATCTTGACACAGGGTGAATGATTGTGAAAGTTAAGATATTTTATAATTATTGTGTTGAGTGCTTTTGTATTATATGGTTTTGAAGAAAATATGTCTTGAAAATTTAATTTGTATACATATTGAGATTCACGATCTCAATATGAAGTCATGTTGTTAGAATTCGCGACTCTAACTAATGATAGGTATAGCTGGGAGATTCAAGACCAGTACATCCAAAATTCAAAAGTACAAAATCTATGCCAGAGATATTCAAGCGAGAAAGCTCGTACTGTCTGAGTTATCCAATATTAAATAGTGACCAACATTTGGTCCTGAGATTGTCAGCGAACATGAGGCAGCATGCTTGGAAGCAGTTACCAAGCCTTGATACTGTGAGCAGGGGAAGTGGCATTGTGTTGCCAAGGGAGTGGATACTGAAACGCAACGGAGGATTGGACCGTGGAGTCCTGGATTACTGTTCTTGAAGGGAAAATTATGCTCCCTTCGTGTGGCTATGTTTCAGTTTCTTTATCAGTGGACCCCTCACAGGTATCATTGGAATGGTTACTGGTATGTTTGGGAAATAATCATCTTTGGGCAGAGAGGGAATTAATGTGAAGAGTTTATTTTGTAATCACGTTTAAATATTATTTGAGCCTTATTGAGCCTAGCTAACTCAATGTAGGCAAAATTATTTTGTTAGAATTTGAAACTCTAGCGAATGACAGGTTAAGCATGGAGTTCCAAGAAGTTATTTGAACAAACAAAGATGCCCAAGATGTGAACAATGAACAGATGAAGTAATGAAGCAGCGACAACATTTATGGTGGACAACAAAGTAGATGTTTGTTTGAGTTAGTGTGGTTTGTGGAATAGACTCCCTAGCATGTTATAAGCAAGTCCAGTTGTTGTAATGGTCATTGTATGTACCCAGAAACTCCAAAATGTTGAAGTATGAAATGTAAGCCTTTTAAAGGTATTTGAAAGTTCGTGGTGATATTAAAACCACTTTGTAGAGCCTTTGTGGCGGGTTGCCTTTGTGGCTAGAGGAGCCTTTGTGGCCGCATGTACATGAGAGCTGTGTGCTCAGCAGAGCTTTGTGCTCAATCGAGCAGGTGGACTGCAATAACACCTGGCTCACAGTCTCAGATGATTTATTAATCTTTGAGAAGGGGGTTGGCGTGCTTTCTTAACTGACAGTCGTGCTGAGAAGCGCAATTGGCGCAACTGTTCAGTACATACTCGTGCCAACGCGCCAAATCACGGGAATGGCGTGGAAGCGCACGATAAACTCGCGTCAGGATTTTTATTCTGGGCGCGGATTTTTTATTCAAGAAGACGCCAACTCAACTTCATGGGGATCCGCGGGAAGCCTCATCTTCGCTGGACGGTTTGCGAGAGGAGCAGATCAGAGAAGTTACGGATCTATCCGGGAGAGGCAGATTGGAAGATCCGCGGGAAGCCTCAACTTCGCTGGACGGTTTGCGAGAGGAGCAGATCGGAGAAGTTGCGAATCTGTCCAAGAGAGGCAGATTGTGTTTTGAAGGTTCTGCACATGCAATTCTCCTGATGGTGGTGGATTTGTAGGTACATATATGCAGTGATAATGGTCGACATAATCATGTATGCGAAGGACATCCTACAGGACTAGCGGTTGCAGTAGTTGGTACCCATGCATTCCGGTGGATGGTTGCTCTTTTATATGGACGTCGACATATTCTTTGTTATGTTTGACCACAACCAGACTTTGTGAATCACTATCATGACAAGTAGTCATTAAGGGGGGGAGTTAGAAATAATTAATTCCTACTTGTCTATCATTATAATTATCCATTTGAGGAGTTTGTTCCTACATAATAGGAAATAGCTAGAATATAGTTTCTCCTAGTTTAGTGTGTGGTTGAGAGAATCTCTCAACCACATTACTGTACGTCCAAGATAGCATTCCTATCTTGAGACTATTGCTTGTATAAATATGTGTGTAATTTCCTTCATTTGAATATAGAATTTGATTTGAGTTTGCAGTGTGATCTTTTATCTGTGCCATCATTGATACGCTATAGCATCTGTTTGTGAATAGTCTGAACACTCTGTCATCCAGTTTCGAATACTGTCGCCTACTGTAACACGACTCTCTTGATTTTTGCTAGTGATTTTTTAATACACCACCCTCACTGACACGGTATCCCATTTATTTGTGAATCTATCTTATTTTTTAAGCTTCTGTGATCTGTTTTAAATACTCGATTGTAATATTAATTGTATGATTTATGAATATTCTGTGATATTTGAATTTTATGTGATTGTAAGCCTCCAACAGTTAGATTGGAGGGAGATTATAAGTTGGCACTTTATCAAATGGGAACTTATGAGGAGTGTTTCCTAGTTGGCAGTGCGATCTATGTGGAATATTCCCTCGGGTGGCAAGGCTTGACCAAGCAGGGGAGCACAAATGAAAGGCAAAGAGGTACAAGAATAGATAGTGTCTTACTCGTGCAACAGGAGTTTAGCAGAGCTTTCTTCATATTCATTCGGGAACTAGGGATTGGTCCTAGCATGTATATTTTGAATTCCATTTCAATGATGTAACAGATATTCTTTAGATTCATTTGGGATCCCGGTATTGAGATTATAATGGTGTGGTGTCAAGCAATTTCAGGGTGGAATATAATGTTTTTTTTTTTAAGTATTGGGAACATAGTGTAGTATAGCCTAGCCTAGCCAAAAAGTAATGATGTACTATTTAGATATCAATTGATTGAAAAGTGATTAAGGAAAAATAATATTACAAGTCATTTTAATAAGAGAATAAAAATATCTATGATATTTAGATTACTCATGGTATTTACCCATGGTATTATGATAGTTATGACTATTAAAGAAGAGAAGAGCTGGAGCATATCTGGGTGAGAGCCCACATTATGTAGAGGGTTAGTTTTGGTGGTCATTGATCTACCCTAACTAATCTAGTGAGGAGGGGTTTTGGTATTGAGACATATACCCTAGCTACTGGTACTTAGCGAGAACTAAATTTTGGAATAGTGATTATAATGTTGAAGCAACACACAATTACAGATAGGGGAATCCTGACGAGAAGATTTCCCCAACTAATCTATTTGTTAGGTTCTATGAATTTTGATGTAATTTCTTTCTTAATAGTAAATAATAAATAGTTGGGGTTTTACAATGGAATTTGTCTAGAAAATTTGCAATTATTGATTATGAATTAGTCAAACTCTCCCCAAGAATTATTATACGATTTTCCTAAAAAAATTCATAGAATAATTTCTGGAAAATTAAAATAAATTTAAAAAATGACATTACGCCATTTCAAAGAGTCAAACACCACCAACCCTCCTACATGGTCAACCTTGATGATCGCCTAGTAAGTACATATCAAAGGACACCTCCAGTAGGTTCCAATGCAGAGTACCCAACCCCAGTGACATCTTCCCATAAACAATAATTGTTCTGAATTCTTGGTTGAAATTTTGGTTACAGAATTTTATTTTAACAATTAGATGTATGGTTAGGATAACTAGTAGCTATTAAGTTGTTATTTTTTCAACAATCTCAAATAATGTTTTAGAGGCAACTATCTAATTAGAAATTTTTGATGTTAGGTCTTTATTAGTTAATTTGGTTTCCCTTGTGGCAAATAATGACAATAAGATGGGGAAATTTTGATTTTTATAAAGCAAATTTATATTTCAATAGAAATTATAAATAAATAAATAAATAATTCATTCCACTATTTCATCTAGTTTCACATGATTTTGTGAAGTTCTAAATCATAGACAAAGCTACATATACAATCACATATTCCTATAAAATCATCATTACTTTTGTAGTATTGATTATCAACCTTAAAAAAAAATGAGAATTTATTATAATTGTTTTATAATAAAATCTTAAAATAAAAATAAAATAAAAATAACATATATATATATATATATATATATATATATATATATATATATATATATATATATATATATAAGTTTTAAATTTATTTTAAAAGTATAATTTAATAATTATGAATTAAATTTTTTCAAAAAGTTTTATTTGAAATTACAGATTATGTTTATTATATTTTTAATAAATTTTCATTAATTTTTAATATTATATATATATATATATATATATATATATATATATATATATATATATATATATATATATTTATTTATTTATTTATTTTTTTATTTTTTTTTGAAATGTATAATTAATTTATTTAAAAAAAAATACTTGCTCATATGTACACAATTTGACAAAGACTAGCCACTATCTATTAGGTGAACACTAACTTTTAATATAGTTTTTTTTTTTTTTTTTTGTAAATGTCTCTTTCAAATCCAATCAAAATACAATCACATTGATCAAATTAAACATATGAAGATAATAATTATTAACATAATTCAAATTATTTTTCTTAACTGTCTCTTCCAAATCCAACCATATTAACAAAATCCAATTACATTGAAAATTTTTAAAAATGAATAAGACTGACTACAACTCATGAACATCCTATATAGACTACACCAATAACTAAATTTATTTTTTTAATGTCTTATCAAATCTAATCACATTAATAAAATTTGAGATAGACAATGTACTGGAATGAATTAAAATACAATTTTAAGAAAAACACTCTTCAAATTAAAAAAAACCCTTACAGCCTTTCAAATCTAATCTCTACTCCCCTTTTTATTCTTTCAAAAAATAAACTCTACTCCTTTTTTCAGCTTTTTTCTTGAAAATGAAACATCTATATTTGAATTAAATATTCTTGGACTTTTTTTTTAAATATTGTGCCATGATTGATATGCTATCACATCTATTTGTGAATATTTTGAATCAGGGTTGGAATTTCAAAAGAGACTCACTCGATGAAATTTGATGGTTTTCACATTTCTCAGACCTATCTTCACAATTTCAATAAAAGATTTTGATGGTTTTTAAATTTCTCAAACCCATCTTCACAATTTCAATAAAAGATTTTGACCGTTTTGGAATTTTTTATATGTATTTGACTGTCAAAAAGTAGGTTTTTGAAAAGAAAAGAAAAAATCATGATTTTGATATATTTAATTGGAATATTTTTAGAAACCTTGATTAGAACAGTCAAGTTTTACGATTTTGGATTTACAGCTGTCATGTTTTAATATTTTAATATTTGGGTGTCCTACTTGTTGTTTTTTTAATGGTGTTGAATCTATTTTCATTATCAAAAATACAATTGAAACACTCCACAATTAGATTTTCTCAAAACAAAAACAATTTTAAGATTTAAGATCTTGGGTGTCCCACTTATTTCACTTGTTTTTTTAATGGTCTTGAATCCATTTACATCATCAAAAATATAATTCAAATACTCCACAATTAGATTCTTCTCAAAAACACAAAAATAAAAACCATGAATTTATTTCCACCATCAAAAAATACTATTCAACCCTTCCCTAATTAAAATATTTTAAGAAAGAAAAAATAAAAAACCACTAAATTCCAACCAAAGAAAATAATCCACACTGTAGGCTATTTTTCCATACTCCACCCAGACACGTTATCCATTTATTTCTGAATCCTCGTCATCCACTGTAACTCTGCTGTGTTTGTAATCTTTGAATACTTTTTGATGCAGCACGAGTTTTGAATACTCTGTGATCTAGTTTTAAATACTCTTTTATCATCTATCTGATTTTTGAATACAGTGATCAGTTTTAAATACCTTATTATCCATTGTAATAAGGTATTATCTATCTGATTTTTGAATACTGTGATCTGTTTTAAATACCATATTATCTATTGTAATATCGTTTGTGTGATTTATTTAAATACCTTATTAGTAAAATATTGGTTGTGTGATTTATGAATACTCTGTAATCTAGTTTTCAGCTTTTGAATTTTTTGCCCTCCATTTTGAATTGCAATACTTCTAGTGAAAATTAAATACCCTATTATCTATTGTAATATTGTTGGTGTGGTTTATGAATACTCTGTCATCTAGTTTTCAGCTTTTGAATTTGCTGCCCTCCATTTCTTAATTGCAACAAATCTGATGAAAATTATGTAACTTGTAAGTAGCGTGAATTGTAATAGATACTTTCTTGCAAAACGCAGAGGAAAAGCCTCAGACAATGGCGAAACACAAATTACAGAGGTAAACTGTTTAACAAGAGCAAGACTCTCCGTTATATAAGCTATGCCAGTACAAAAGTTTTTTACGAGCCGGAATTTTCACTTCCATGTTGGTGGTAAACTACGCCAACATCATAGAAAAGTTATAATAAAGCAGAATTTTTTTACTTTATAATTTGAATTTGATTTGATGATTGTGACAGAGGACTGACATTAATTGAATATGATGACATGGATTATTGGGCCCTTTCATTACTTTTTGCCTGCCATTCAGATTGCTTTTGAATATGTAGAATCCAATATAACTTAGTTGAATGACACATCTTCTTGCATCATGACACATCAATCTCGGACACATACTTTATAAAAAACACTTCATTGTAGCTTGAGTTCACATAAAGAAAACTGACTCAGAACTCGAACTCACTGAAAATGATTTGATATACAAAACAAACCAATCTCGGGGATGTATGAACTTCATGAAATTATACCTCCAAAACGCAATGTGTAGCTTGAGTTGACATTAAGAAAGAGTGGTTGGCAGAGACCTCCAACTCACGGAAATTGTACAACATATATTAGTGGTACTATATATATAACCATAATAATTTTCTTATGGTTGAAATTACTACATAGATTGTACAACATATATATAACTAGTATTAGTATATCAAGCTAATTTTCTCATAGGTTGAATTTGTGAGCAATGGGTTTTGAAGATTCCTCTCTCATTCAATCAATTACAATTACTCCTCACCCTCCTACAAGTTGTGCACCTCTATTACAAAATATAGGTAGTAGCAAAAGAAGGATACTGCATCTCTATTACAAAATACAGATAGCAGCACAAAATGAATGACAAGGAACAAGCCTTTGTTCCAATGTGGTGGTCTATTAGTTGAAACGCAGCAAATGACCCATCCAGATCAAACATGAGGAGAATTGAGTCCCGGACCCTGTGTGTTTTAATTGAATTCCAGTCCTCTCGAGAGAGCCTAGCATAGCAACATTGAATCATGAATCAACCCCCAACACATGCCAAAACATACCTCAAAAAATAGTGTGTAGCTTCTATGCTCCTTGGCCAACCTATCCAGCACCTTAGCCCTAGAAAAACCCTACCTTAGAGTTGTTTCGACTATGAAACAATCCTCAACCAAGTCTCCAATTCCCTGTTGTAGCTTGACCTCCAAATATACCCTTCACGTTGTCTCCTTGGCCTCCTACTCAGACTTATTCCCGTGTTGTCTTTAGCCCTCTCCTTGCTATGGCTGACCTCCAAATTTTAGAGCTTACTTGAGGTGTATGTCCCAGACAATGGATGACTAAAACACATTCATTCACCCACCTTTCATAGCTAAAGAAAAGGATTCCACGAATTATGAAGAGACACGCTTATGGGAGTTATTTACATCAAGCCGACATGACTCAATAACCAGTGATTAGCTTGTCAACATCAAAAATTCATTTCTCTCTAACGACAACTCAGAATTGGACGATTATCATTGCGTTGGAATTGTCTCACTGAGCACTATCATCCTAATCTATCACATGTCGATTTCTCATCACGATTTTGGCCCAAATCACGAAGGTTGCAAAACCCCACACTTGGGTTCCAAGCCTACAAGCTACCCTTGTGGTGCTTTTTCCTCCAAACCCTGAACCCTATGGCTTGGATTTTCTCCCAAGCTACACAAAAATCAACATAGGTAAGGTTTTTTTTCCATATAACCTAACTAAGGTTCTATATAATTAGTTAAGGATAAGAGTGGCATAGATTTATCAAGTAATGAACTACCCAAAATAAGAATCAATATGATTCACTATAGCTATAAAAAACAATGTTATATGTAATATATTGTCAAATGAATGAACATTTATCATAAATTAGTCAATGGTTTAAAGCATACCTTTGTTTCTTGACAAACCTTGCCTTGAGAGGTCCTCCTTTATACTCCTTGAGAGTATAGCAGATGTTTTCATAATCAAGACAATTGAGGGAGAAAGGTGATTAATATTAATATAATCAAAACTTAAATAAGTACATGAAACGAAAAACTAAAATGAAATGAGATACTTATCTTTGGGATTTGTTGAGGGCTCCCTCCAAAGCTTTAGGGATACCTATAAACTTATAAAAAAAAAAATTAAAAAAAAAAATATTTTCCAAAAATATGTTAAAAAACTAAAAATTATAAAACATCAAAAATATAAATTAATATATCTAAGGCTACAATCAAAGGGCTTAGTAGTGTAAGTCCCTAATGTCAAATTCTCCGGGCTTGACTTTCTTCGGGTCTCCTTCTTCAGCAATATTAGCTTGATCTCTTTCTCTTTTCTTGTTTCTTGGATTTTCAGTACAATCGCTCTTATAGTGACCCTTCTTATGGGATTGATAACATTCTACCTTAGACATGTCAACTTTCTTTCTTGGTCATTTCGATTTCTTTCCTTTATGTTGAGAAATATAGGAATTTGATACTCCTTCAGGATTGGTAGCTAATGAGATCCTTAATTCTTCCGGACTGCAAGTAGTCCATAGTTATCCAAAGGCAGGAGCTAACTTCCAACTATTAAGTCCTATGGTAAATGCACCCTAAGTAGGTGGGAATACCAATAGGGAAGTGATCACAAGTTATTTTTCTAGATCAATTTCATCAATGGCTAAAATATCACCCCTAATTCTTGCTATATTCACAAATAAGGAGGCTACTATGTCTTCTTTATTCATATTTATAGTCCTTAGTTCATTCTTCAAACTGGTTACTTAACCAATGTTCTTAATAGTGAATAAATTTGACAAGGCTTCATACATTTCGTGAGCATGGTCAATGTTGGCTATGAATGGGACAAGGTTTTACTTTATTTCTTCTACCATTAGAGTCATGGTCACCAATTTTAGTTCCCTATATTTCACTTTGTCACCATCACTGGAATCTTCTGTAGACTTCTTTACCTTTCCCGTGACCAAGTCCAGTACCTGATTCTTTTCAAGGATGAGGTCAATTATATTTTTTCAGGACCTATAGTTTGAGTCTCCTTCAAGTTTTTTTTCTCCCTTGATTGTGTTAGAAATCTTCTTAGAGTGAAATAGAGTACTTCCCTGAGATGATCCTTTGAATGATTCCTTGATCAAGTGTTAAAGAATGTGTTTTTTCTTCCTTCTTCACCAAAGCTCTAATACCATGTTAGAAAATCATAAAGGCAGAAATATTTTCTTATTCTTTATAATTACTTGTGATGTTTCTTGTTATTATGATTCTTTATATCTTTTTTCTTTTAGTTCATCAAGAAATTACCAAAGTAACAACACATAAAACAATAGACACCAATGTACGTACTATGCTAGGGAAAAGTCCGCCTCGAGGGGAAAAACTAGTCAAGATAATTATTCCTTTCAGTAGTATTCTTTGAGACTCTTCACCCTAGACATATACTAGACCTTCCCTCCATGCCAAGTTAGCCTCCAAGATCTTCAACCCCTTTCCAGCAACTTCGACAAGGAAACAACTTCCAACAAACGACTTCGAGAAACAACAAAACTTGGAAGACTTCGATCTCCCAATCTAGTGCACAAAACAGAGAGAGAGGCACAAAAATTTCATTTTTTCTCTTCTCTTTAGACTTCCCTAAACTCACACTTCTTTCGGCTTCCCAGCAACAAAATTTGAACGTTTCCCAACTACAAGAGATATTGAACTTGTTGTGAGAGACTGTGCTCCAAATGAATCCGATTTCCTTCCTTTTATAGGCTCTAGATGAGGTCAAATAGGTGTCTATTAGGTCGACATGATCCCCTTTAGGCTGACTTGGTGTGAAGGTCACATAATTCATATTTTAATCAATATGAAACCTTTTTATGTGATTCAAAATCCTAAGAAGGTCTTTTTAAATGTACAATGACTCTATTAACTCAGAATAAATACTAGAATTCATCAATGGGTAATTTGAACTAAAACATGGTGACCCAAGCATGAAACATATGCTTTAATAAGTCAAAATAATAATAATAATAATAATAACAATTCTTTATTATGTTTTCAAGTATATTACAAGATGACTCGAGTTAATTACATGAAGACCAAACATAGTTACATTTTCTAGCATGGACATACAAAAGGATTTTGATATTTCCATGTTGGGAGAATTGTCATTCCTCCTTAGATTACAAGTTTCTCAATGAGATAAAGGTATTTTTATCTCTCAAACCAAATACCTAAGATAAATATTAAAGAAATTTAGCATGGAATATTGTGCACTTGTCAACACACCTATGGTCATAGGGTGCAAGGTGAGAAAAAATGATGAATCTTGTGATGCAAATCAGGCCATGTATAGGTCAATGATCTAAATCCTTCTATATCTAACATCCTCAAGGCCTAATGTAATTAAATTTTTAGGATTGGTAACCAGATTTCACTCTACACCCAAAGGGATCCATGTGAATGAATTTAAAAGAATCTTTAGATATATTAAGGGAACTATTTATTATGGCCTATGGTACTCAAGGAGCAAAAACATCACTCTAACAACACTCATGGACGCAGATTGGGCAAGTAGTGTTGATGGAAATAAGAACACAAGTGGTGAAACTTTATTTTTGAGTAATTAGATAGTGTCATGCTTGAGTAAAAAGTAGAAATCTATTTCATTGTCTATAGTTTCAGATGAGTACATAACAACAGCTACATGTTCCAATCAAATCCAATGGATGAAACAAACTCTGAAAGATATCAAGGTTGAATATGCTCAACCCATTTTCATTATGTGTGATAATGCTAGTGCAATTAACATCTCCAAGAATCTTGTAATGCATTCAATGACAAAACATATTCATTTTAAATATCATTTATTAAGAGACCAAGTAGTTCATCAAATTATTAGATTTAAATGTGTTGTTGCCACAAAAGAATAGATAGAAAATCCCAAGGAGCCATTGAGTTTCTAAGACAAAGGTTGGGAGTGATATCTCTCTTATCTCATTAGTTTTTTCAGCATGGGGTATGGTTGTTGGCATTTTAGTGTTGGCATCGATGTCAAAAGGATCTTGGTGTTGTAGGTCATATGCTGATTAGAGTTAGAAATATCAGAAAGGCTAGTGGAGTTAGTGGTTAAATAAGTCAATGAGTTGAATTCAGATCGAATCTATCATATGAACACATTTGTGGAGCCCATTAGCTATGTGAATTTATAGATTTAAGCACTTGAGTTGATTTTTATATTATAGATAGCTTATTATTATTATGTTTGATTTTCTAGTTGTGTTGATGGAGTGAGTGTGTGTGGAGAAGAGTGTGAAAAATATGTGATCCATAGTATGCATATTTTTTGAATCAATTTGCAGTTGTACCAATAGTGAGATGAAGTATTTTTAAGCCATAACATTATGAAATGAGTGAGTTGTATGTTTTAGCAATAATATTATGCGGTGAGTGAGTTGTTGATGTGTGGATTGGAGTAAACTTTGAGGAGATTTTTTTGCAGATGATCTTGAGTTTTAGTGTGGAGTTTTTTATGGAAGTTAGTGCTGCAAATTTGTTAGAGCTTTGATGTTATGCTACTAAAATTCTCATGTTGAGGATGTTTTAGGAGTCCATTCTGAAAATATATGAAATGAGGCTCACATGGAGGAAGTGAAGGCATGAGGCTTTGAGTATACAGTGACTTGGCATATTCAGTCAATGAAGGATTTTTCTCCATCCAATGGTGGTTGGATAGTTCAGTAGAAAATGGGAGAGGCTAATTGGTCATGATAGTACCAAAATATCAAAATCTATAGAGTCAATTTTTAGTTCAAGAGTAACTGAGCGAGGATATTTAATCGTGGTGGCCTTTAGCAGATGGTCGTCTGTATATCCGTGAGAGAAAAAATTTCAGGTCTGATAGGTGTTAGCATACTGTGAAAGAAGTTGAGTCTTCCGTCTCATAGGAGTGAGTTGATCCATATATAATTTATTCAACATATAATAAAATAATTGAGCAGCGCAACATCAGCAGAGTGGTTTTTTTCCCGAGGAAGGGTTTTCCACCAGAAATATTTGTGTCCATTGTGTGAATGTTTTCATGGTTTCTAGTTTATTTTGATACACTAATCTCTAATTATGTGTTTCATTTTATAAATGTTAAATATTAAATAATTAGATAAAATTTGAATAAGTTCTCACACTACTGATTCACCCCTCCCCCCCTCTCAGTGGTGATATAGTTTCCAAAAATGGAAGATCTTCAAGACACGTTAGTATTTTAGAAAATGAGTTATTGGAGAAGAACAATGAAATAGACAATTTCAAGAATTTTCATAAGTCCTGTAATCAGAATTGGTTCACTTGGCTCATACACTATTGGTATCAATCCATTTATTGGTGTCATCAAATTAGGGGGGAGTTTAAAATAAGGGGATGCCTCAATTCTAGGGAGTTCAAATGAATAATTAGTCTGTATCAAACATACATATGTGAAATTGGTATTAATAACCTGATGGAGGTCCCAGGGGGGAAGTTAACTTGCTTGACCAATTGATATCAAGCATTTGTGGACACGTCCATTTTTCCATTGATGTCAAAGGAGGAGAGTTAACTTTCTTAACCATTGGATTTGTGAGCGAAATTCAGGGGGAGAGTTGACCATTGGAGTTTTGAGCAAGATGCAAGGGGAGAAACCATCCATTGGCATATATATTAGACACTAAAATGGATCTAAACATAGTTGAAGTTGAAGATTGGTTTTCAGTACAATGATAGCCAATAATTGGTTTAGATGAATGCACCAATGCCAAGGGTTTCCATCAATGAAAAATTGTATATTGTTGATTGGTGTTGTCAGTAATGTCAAGGAAGATTAAACTAAGAAAGCATAAGTAAGAAAGGTAAGAAGGCTAAAGAGATAAAATAGTGAAAAGAAAAATACTTCAATGATTAAGTTTCCTACCGCAAAACAATGAAAAAATAGTATGTTTTCAGCAAACGGCTAGTAATATTAGCTCACTAATGCAGGAGAGGGCTCATGCTAAAGTCGGAGAAAACCAAGAAGGTTGAGTGTGCCAAAGGACTAAGAAGGTTGATGTTCAAAAAGGTTGAGAAGGCTGAGAGACTGAGAAGGCCAATAAAGTTAGCCCTTGAAATGAAGAGTAGGACAGGTAGCATAGATGATGTGGCAATGAAGAAATGACACATGGAACTCATTTTTTGGAATTTTTTGGGTGTCCAATTGGACATATGGTTGGTGACATCACAAAACGTGTGGAAAAATAACAAGTGGGACTTAATGATTGGTCCAAGGTGACACGATATAATAGAATCAATGACCTTGATATTTGTACCAAGAGGTTTCTTGGTAAGGTACTTACATGTTAGATCATTTTAGTTCTTCTACTATTGATAGATGAAAACCATATGACAACAACATTCACAACATGTGTGGATCTCATATTAGGCCTCGATTCATGAGAGTATTGAAGTTTCAAATGGATCGATAATGGACCTTCCCAAGGGGTGAAGTCTGAAAGTTATAGAAAAGTAGTTGTCTACTTTTGAAAGGTTAGGATTATAATTAGTTGAAATTTGGGTCATAAAAAAAAACATATGGTGAATTTGGAATGGTAGTGGATAATCCCAAGGGGTGAAGTTTCAAAGTGACAATACAATCAATTGTTAGTTGTAGCAAATGACAAGGATTACATTCCAATGAATTTTGTTGAATGGTCTCGGGATTTTGGTCTCGGTACTTTGTGTAAGTAGAAAAGTTCCAACAACTCCAAGTTCCATGAAAAAGCAATGTTTGACGGAAGTTTCCAATGTACTAGTTTTGTTGAAATAAACAAGGAAGTAGCCATTGAGAGAGGTCATGGTTCTAACAGTCAAAGCCACACTAGGGATTCAGTTACAAGGATTAATCTTGTAGCATTAAAAGAAAAAAATTCCAAGGAGGAAAATGCAAAAAGATAAATAAAAATGAAGAAAAGAGCACGCAGAAAGTTAGAAATAGAAACTAGCAGTGAAAGAACATGGTGGTGATCAGAGCACATGAGAGAGAATTACACCGTCAAGAAATGTGATTGAGGTGAGATGATACATAAGAATTATATAATCATGTCAAAAGAATAAAGGTGGAGTGAACGTGCAAATTGTGTGAAATAATAGGAGATTTGTAGATATTTCATGCTGTAAGACACAAAAAGCAAGCATAAAGACGATGCATTGGAAGATTGACTAAACATGCATAAACAAAGTGTATGTAGTTTAGAAGTGTGAGATCTCGGTCAGTAAGGAGTGTGTAGAATAGAATGGTGTATTGTGAAGCATTGGAAAAGACTCCTAGTGAACTAGAAAGAAAAGGTTTGCATTAAGAAAGAAAAAAGAGAAAGGAGATTTGAATTAAAGGTTGTTTTCAATATAAGAATTAAAAATGCGTCTAGATCTATTCTAAAATTGTGATGAAATAGAGATCTAGAAGGTAAAATAAATTTGATCAACATATCTAAAGGGTATTGGTGTCTCTTGCAAGTCAATGCTTGTAAATCTGAGGGGGTTGGTGCCTCTAGAAATTTTTTTCTTGCGAAGTTGAGGGGATTGGTTCCTATTGCAAGTTGGTGCTTTCAAGTTTGAGGGGGTTGGTGCCTCCAGTAAGATGGTGCTTGCAAATTTGATGGGATTGGAGTCTCCTATAGGTTGGTGGTTACAAATATTATAACAGTAGGTTGGTTTTTGTTTCAATCAAATAAATAAAAGAAGTTTTGTGGTTTTCTCCAAGATAGGTTTCCACATATATATTGTGTTCAATGCTCTTATGTGACTGGTGCATTATTTTATGATTGAAATATTTAAATAAGTGTAAAATTGCCTTATATTGATTCAACTCCCCTCCTCTCAGTATAGTTTTTAAATCTGATAGGGTCTTCCTCCCTAGTCAATATTTAGGGTGTTTCCATCAAGGCAAGTGGCAAGTGGAAAATACAAGTTCTTGTTCTAATTGCATAAAAGTTTGGTTAGACCCTTAATTTTATGTTGTTGGGCTCTGTCGAGAGAGTTCAAAAGGATTTGGAAGTTGTTTTGATTAAGGGAGGATGAGAATGATTGACCTTTCGAGTATTATTTTCCTTAAGGTTCTTCAATAAATAACTTTGATGGTTCTTTGTTGTTATTTGTGTCATGGGTTGCGAAGCTCATTTACTACTTGATGCCTTCCTTTTAACATATTTCCATATTTTCTCATCTTTTCGAGTGTCATGGGTTTCCTAAGGTTCCTTGAAGCAATTTTTTGACAAAATGTCCAATTTCGTGACAAAATCCACATTTGAAAGGTCGTCATTCATAGTCAAATTGTTGTATGTAAGACTAATATTGAAGGAATAACTTGACCACTTTGGGAATTCCTTTCTCAAGATCTACCTCCACATAGATTCTTGTGGAGGAAAACAATACTGGTTTTGGTTCCTATTTGTTGATGCATTTGTCTATAGAATCACAATACTTTTAAAGACATCATCCTCCAATAGTGAAGTTACAAATGATAGAGATAGCTAAAGCAACATCAACTTCAAAATCAAAACTCAAGAAAAACAAACAACAAAAAATATAGAAAAATAAAAGGAAAAAACAAAGTGAAAAATCTTTACAAAAAATACAAATAATAATACATGTTCGTGTTTCCAGCAAGAAGTGGCAAGTGGACAATTATAAGTTCGTGTCCACTTGCATAAAACATTTTTCCTCTTCATTTTCTGATGTTGGGCCATCTCTTAAGAGTTCAAAAGGATTTGATAAGTGGTTTTTTTAAGGGAGGATGAGATTAGATTTGAGAATGATTGATCTTTGAAACATCATTTGCTTGTTGGTTATTCCATGGACAACTTTTAAGGTTTATTGTCATTTCTTGGGTCGTGGGTTGAGAGGGTCTTTTAGTGCTTGATGCCTCCATTTTAACTTGCTACCATCCTTTCTCTTATTTTAAAGTCTTATGGTTTTTTAAAGTTTCTTGGGTAATTTTTAACAAAATATCCATATTAATAATAAAATCAGCATTTTAAACACAATTATTTTTATTCGACTTATTAAATATTAGACATGAATCATTAAGAAATAGCTTAAATGCTTCTAGAATTATTAATTTTTCAAAATCAAAGTCCACACAAATTCTTATGAAAAACACATTTGTGATTTTAATTATAATGTATTATATGTGTATATAAAATCTCCAAAGTCAAATGAAAAAACAACCCTGTACCATATGACTACATAAACATCAACTTTAAGATAGAAAACCAAACCAAAAAAATAAAGTGAAAAGTAAAAAACAAAAGCCAAAACAAAATAAACATAGTGAAAGAAACTTTCAAAAAATGTAAAGTAATATTTGAAAAAACCCAAAAATAATGCAATGGGAAGATACTTAAAGCAGGAACAAAATGTTAGAGGAGAAACATAAACGCAAAAGAATCGCAACAAGAAAAACACAACAACCGAGTAAGATAAAAAGCATATGACTCTTTCTCCAATATCTTTAATTATTACATATCTTTAACTTGTTAGTGTAGTACACTATATATGATATGTTTTTGGTATACATATAATATTGAAGATTCGCAGCTAAATATTTACAAATAGAAATAGCAAGAGAGGAAGAATCATTACTCACTCCAACCTATCACTACCCACCCTATTTCAAAAAGTGTAGTTTTTAGTATGATTTTTTAAGGTTTTTTAAAGTAGATTTTTTTTTTAATATTTTTTAAATTCAGTAAGAATTTAATGAAAACAGAAGTTTGATAGATAACTTTGCACAATTGAAATATTTTAAAGGTTAACAATTAAAAAACAATTTAAATAACAAAAATCAAAATTTTATCTTAAAATTTTTCACCAAAACTCCAAAAAATCACACTTAAAACAATTCCTTTCAAAACAACACTAAATTTCACACCGATGCACCAACTATTGTGGCATGGCATGGCCTGGCCTGCTGCTATGTGCGTGTGCAGAATGAGCGTTTATCTCCTTGTTCTTAATGACCATGATAACCCTGTCCACGTCGAAATTCGCGTAGACGCTGACGTGGTAGGCTGTGAGTACTACAGACGTCCTAGAAATTCTGGTATTTCTTGTTGATTAATACTTTATTTTAAATGAAAAATTATTATTAATTAAAATTACATTAAAAAAATTATAAATTTTTTTTATTTAAATAAATAAATTTAAACAAAAAATATATAGAAATGGTGAATATCACATCAAAATTTTTCAAATGTGAAAATGTATATGAATAAATTGAAACAAAAAATATATAGAAATAGTGAATATCACATCGAAATTTTTAAAATGTGAAAATGTATATTGTATATTGTATAGTATATTTAGAAATATAAATAATATAAATCAAAATATGTTAATTTTTAGCTTTTAGTATGTCTGGAAATTGTTTATGTTTATATTTGGCTAAGAGTATGTATTCCTCACA